>CAMXCT020006724.1:37500-60000 GCA_947184155.2 Cladocopium goreaui | reverse complement strand
TAAAGCCAGTATTGACAATGGCCAACCACATCATCATCATCATCATCATCATCATCATCATCATATTCATCATCATCATCATCACCATCATCATCATCATCACCATCATCATCATCACCATCATCATCATCACCATCACCATCATCATCACCATCATCATCATCATCACCGTCATCATCATCATCACCATCACCATCATCATCATCATCACCATCATCATCATCACCAACATCATCATCACCATCATCATCATTATCATCATCATCATCATCACCATCTCCTCATCCTTATCATCCTCCTCCTCATCATCATCCCGATCATCTGCCGCATCCGCTTCATCATCATCATCACCGTCATCATCAGCATCATCATCACCATCATCATCATCATCACCATCATCGTCATCATCATCACCATCATCATCATCACCACCATCATCATCATCACCATCATCATCATCACCATCATCAGCATCATCATCATCACCATCATCATCATCACCATCATCATCATCACCATCATCATCATCACCATCATCATCATCACCATCATCATCATCACCATCATCATCAACATCATCATCACCATCATCATCATCATCACCATCTCCTCATCCTTATCATCCTCCTCCTCATCATCATCCCGATCATCTACCGCATCCGCTTCATCATCATCATCATCATCATCACCATCATCATCATCACCATCATCATCATCAACATCATCATCATCACCATCATCATCATCATCTACTACTAAAAGTCTTCAGAAATCATGAAACTCATCGAAAATCCTCGGATGGCACACATTTCTAACGGTTTCCGGGGCCCGCACGCAGAGGCCCATCAAGGCGAAGGCCCCCATCAAACCACTGGCCCTGGGCGGCCACATTCCCCTGTCAATCAAGGATGGTTAATGACAATGGTTGATGATGTTGGTTAATCAATGTCCATGTTGATTAATAAATGTTGGTTCATGATAATGGTTAATCATTGTTGGTTAATCAATGGATTCAATGGTGGTTGGTTAGTCAATGATGATGAATACTAAGCCAGGGGATGATGATCGGATAATGCTTATCAATAATGTTCTTGGTCGATCAATTGTTCAGAATGTTGGTTAATGAAGAATGGTGAATGGGGATGAAGGGAACTATCCTCTAGTAATTCAAAGTGGTTGGCAATGGAAAATTTTGAAATCCCCTATAAACGGAGGTTTGAATTGGAAAAACTGAAAAACATCTATCAATGGTGGATCCCCCATTCCAATGTTTTATTACCAGAAGGGTAAACCCCTATGAAACCAGTGAACCTAGGGAAATTACACAGATTTGAAATCATAAATATGGGCCATGGGGGTGTTTTATACTGTGGGATATGATTAGAAGTGTGATATTCAATGTATGGGATATTCTATGGGGATATTTTATAATTGCGATATAATGGGATGTAATGATGTAATGGGATGTACTGACATTACGTGCAATGGTCAAGTTACGTGGTATACTGTTTATGGTTATCCATCCCATTGGGAATCCAAACATCATGGGTATAAATCCCTATGAAATTGACTTGATGACCATCCCTAATATCGGTACATAATCCGGGTCTGAAGCATGGCAAATATATGCTGCAGTTCTTTTTTTTGTCAAAAAACATCTACATGGACTATGCTGCCTATGCTGTCTGTTGGGTTTCATTTTGATCTACCCACTGGTTATTTAACATACCCATGGAAAATCACAATTTTTAATAGGTAAACCATCTATAAATGGGCCATGGATTCCATGGCTATGTAACAAATAACCAGAGGGTACAAATTGGATCCTGTCACTCAGCTGAATCAGCTTCCAGCTGAGCGCTCCACCATCGGAAGTGCTTGGTGGTGGGTGGTTCCATCATGCGACGAACGCCCGGCGGAATGTAGCCAGCCACGTACTTCTGGAAGAGCCTGGCCAGGCGCCAAAAAACACGAAGAAACCTATGGGCCTATGGCTTTGTCTTAATAGTTTTAAAATGCGGGATTTACCCAGCAAGATATGGCCATGTTGATAGGAAAAGGATGACAAACCATGAAATTTGGGGTTTCCCCCAATTTCACACAAACCTGGTCCTTCTCTTCACAATACGGTAGAAAAATGATTTGATGTCTACCACCAGCTAGGACAGTGACACATGACGTCATCAGAGTCAAAAATCACGGAGTGGCACGGAGTGGCCTTTATGAAAAATCAGCTAGACCAAATGAAGACGAAAACTGTGAGGTCTGCAAGGAATTGTCCTTGTCTTTGGATGTCGTCCATTTCTTATCCCAGCACCCAAGACAAGGTTCTAGGTCTTGACGTTGAAGATTGTGGTATAAACTGATCAATTGCAGCTCCCGATCGAATCATCTACAACATTCTATAACATCGTGGAGAAACATGTGTTACTTTTTTCAGACCTCTAGAAACTAAACCCCTCCAAAACTCAAACATTCTCCAGCTTGTCCTTTTGCCCAGGGACCCACCCAGACTTTTGGCTCCTAACCACTAGCAGCACTAGCAGCTGGCGCCTGCGAGGGGAATCTCCCAGTTCCCTCAAGCGGTTCGCTTGCTGCTTGGCATTCAGGGCCTCCTCCTTCCTTGGTCGTTCTGGGCAACTCATAGGACCATTGGGACCATGGAATCGTCGGAGATGATCTCCATCAGCCAACGTGTTGTTTTTTTCAGGTTGAATCTCAAGTGCCTTACATTACCCTCTGGTAAACTAACATAGCTATGGAAAATCACCATTTTTAATGGGAAAATCCACTATTAATGGCCATTTTCAATAGCTACGTTAAATTACCAGAGGGTAATGTAGTTGTGTAGTTTTCAAGTGCCTTACATTAAAAGTCCCAAAGAAAATAGAAATGATCCCAAGAATTTGAGCCATTCAGAAACCGAGCACCCCTCGCACGTCAGTGGGAAGCCCCCAGGCACCTTACAATGAGCCCCCAATGGATATAAAAGATGTCTACCCTCTGGTAATTTAACGTAGCTATGGAAAATCACCATTTTTAATGGGTAAATCCACTATAAATGGCCATTTTCAATAGCTATTTTGACATAACCAGAGGGTATCCCTATCCACCAGTTCAACTTGGGAAAAATCACCTGAGATGCCTGGCTCGCTCAACAACTTCGTCATGATCCACAAATTGGCTGTCTCCACTCGTTGCAAGGAATCCTGGCTCCGTGACATTGAAAGCAAAACGCTTGGGGATATGATTTAGTGAACTAGAATACGGATAAATACACGAGGGATACCTATTTTATATATATATATATAGAGAGAGAGATAGATAGATAGATAGATAGATAGATAGATAGAAAGATAGAAAGATAGAAAGATAGAAAGAAAGATAGATAGATAGATAGATAGATAGATTCATAGATAGATTCATAGATAGATTCATAGATAGATTCATAGATAGATTCTTTGATAGATTCATAGATCGATTCAGAGATAGATTCAGAGATAGATTCATAGATAGATTCGGAGAGATAGATTCGGAGAGATAGATTCGGATGGATTCATTTAGAGAAAGATTCATTCAGAGAAAGATTCATTCAGAGAAAGATTCATTCAGATAGATAGATTCGGATACATAGATTCGGATAGATTCAGATAGATACTGTAGTAGATAGATCGATAGATAGAGAGATAACCTTAATAAGGGATGTAATGATATAACCAGCTATAACAATGGCATAATTGACCACAAACCGGAAATCAATAGCTGAGATAACCATGATACATTGACTTGCAGGAAATCATCCATGTTGGTGCAAGGACCATCTTAGACCCAGGGATCCCTCCTCCCATTCCAGGCTCCAACCCCAGGCTCCATTTCTTTCAGGAAGTTGTCCAGGTGTCACCCCCACATTTCAACCGAAAAAGCTGCAACTTTCAACTGTCCAGAGCTTCCCTAGCCATTCCTAGGCCCTAAGTCATCCCCAATGATCTTAGAGTCAAACCAATAGCGATTCATCAACGGCTTGGCTCCCACCGACACCGGCTGCACCTCATCCTCAGCATATTTCCTTCGCAGCCGCGAGGCTGCTTTCGTCACCTGCGCCTTCGTGGCATCCTCAGAAAGCCCAAGGATGCGATACCTGCCGACATGCCGACATGGCTGTCAAAACCCGCAAAAAATGGCGATGCTTATGGGAAAGTCATCCAAAAATTGGCAATGCGTAATAGTTATGATCGATTACCGCACAAATCCACAAAATATCCTTTTTTCAATTGCCAAACATGGGAAAAAGATGGAAAAAGACACTTCGAGATGATATTCTCCAAAGATCTTTGGAGCATTCCAGACTGCACGGGAGTTCGGGATCATCAGATGGCTTTGTCTAAAGTATGGTATTCCATGCCATCTCCAAATTTGAGACCGTTCATCTCTCCATGAGACATGGCCATGTGGTGAAATCCCCCAGTTTCACCCGTTCTTCGAGGTGGGCACATGCGGAGCCACTCGCGTGGACTCAGGCGCTCCATCATCGTGCCTTGCGTCCTGCGCATCGGCGCATCGGGAGGTGGGATGATTTCTGAAAATCGCGACCACTAAAGAGACAGAAAAGGAGAATCTATAGATTTGGGGGTTATTCAATAATAGACTTACAAACTATAATAAATTGACACTTGCTAAGATAGTTTGTAAGTCAATTATCTATCCTCTTAGGGGGGTACTATAACAGGGATTACATATCAGGGTGAGAAATCGATTTTCCGAAAAACGAAAACAACCCAATAAAGAACATGTACCAATTAAAGTGCGAACATACCCAACCATCATAGGGTGTGCACAAACAAAAATGGTGGCTAACACAACTCCAAAAATTGTCAAAACCCTGCCTCAGCTTTGAGATGCTTAATCATCATTTTCCGCATGCAAAAAATTGCCGGCGGAATCCCCCATTTTCAGACACTAATATACCATAGTGCTAGTTGTATATGCAGATAAATAATATATATATATATACATATAAGTGTGCGTATATGTTAAATATTATATGTATATATAAATATATATATATATGTGTATATATATATATAGAGAGAGAGAGAGTAGTGATATATATATATATATATATACGTGTATATATATATCCCAATTATATCACCATTGTATCCTCCCATTTTCACAGCCCTCGACTTCCCACCTCCAAGGGGTCCAGCTCAAGGTGGCCGACAAGGCTGTCGCCCTTCGTCCAGGTGCCTGTGGTTTTTGTTGCTTTCCCGAGGTCCATGGCCATGGGGTTTCCATTGGGCTGTTCAATGGGATTTATGTCATGATCTACTGGGATTTTATAGTGATTCAATGGGATATTCATGGGACATAGCCTCTGGTAATTTGTTTCCATGGCCATGAGGTTACACCAAAATAGATGATCTATTTATATCTATAACTATAAATGGATGATAAATCTATAACTATTGAATATCTATAACTATAACTAGTTAACTATAACTATTTGTTTCATGGAACATCCCAATCTATGGATGACTGGGGGGCACCACCATTTTAGTCCCACTGAGTCCAACAGCGTGTCAAACTTGGCTTCAGTTCTATGATTCAATAGTCAGAGCCATTGCAGAATGGAAAATATATGCAACAAGTTTTTAAATCCCATATGGTTGAGTTTTAATGCAACTAAGTTATCCTAAGATGAAATATATGCAACTAAGTTATCCTAAGTTGAGTTGGCAATTTCAACCATCGGCGGGTCCGCAATCATCTTTCACAATGCTCCGATTCTTTGCCGTGCAAAGGGCAAATTTCTTAGGTCCTTGGACACGAGGTTTGCCCAAAGATCTACTGGTTGGTGGTTTCATAGCTTCAACCCTGAAAAATAGGTTCGGCATTGGTGGCCATTATTCGAAATAGGGTTGAGCATTAAGCCAGCTTTGCCAGCCAACAGCAGGTTCCAGGGTTCCAGGGTTCCTTCAGCCGAAACCCAACAATCACTGGGGTAAAAAAATACTTGAAACCACCAACTAGGGCTAGTCTAGACTTAGATATCCCCAGTCTATCCCCATAGGCCCACAGATTCTTAAATCCACCGCTGCCTCAAGCTGCGGCCCACAGAGCCGCCCAAAGGAGATGGCCTGGCATGTTCCCTTCTTTCAACGCCATGCCATGGCCATGTGGTGCCTGCCTGTGAGGGCAAAGAAACGAAGGCAAAGCTTGGAAGACCTGGGCCATGTTGCCATGCAGCGATCATCCCACATCGGGATCTCTTCCGAAGCTTGGAAGACCCTCTCAACACATGTCAACTGTCTGTCTACAAAAAAGCATCCTTTCAGTTCCACCTGAGGACCCTGAGCTGACGGCAGATCAAAACCGCCGCCATCGCTCTGGCGAAGCATGTCTTCTGAACCTGATGCCAGCGGGTCCATGGAGCAGAAAGTGACACAACTGGAGGAGTCAAATGGGAAATGAACGGTTAAATATATCGCAACCCCAAAAAAGGAAAAATCAGGCAATTGGTTGATTCGGTGTCCGTGTATGGGTCAATTGCTTTTGTTGGGTCATTTTCAGGGTGTTCAGAGAATACGTGGTATCAATGCCGTCATCAAGAACCCGACCCTGCCAGCCCACGGCATGGCTCTCAGAGAAGCCCAACGTGAAGCAACAGATGCAAATCTGCTCCGCAAAATGGTTGTGGAGTTGAAAAAGTGCTAACTGCTAGTATTTCCAGGCTTCCTATGGTTTCAAAGAGCTGGAGGTCAGGTGAATGTTTAAGCATGTTTAAGCAGATGTTCTATCCCGGACTTGATCGTAATTAAACAGAAATGTTGCCTGCATCATGTTGTCTACGACTTCATCTAGTTACTCTTCCTTGTCCATCCGTGGGGCCAACCATTTTGAGCCATCGACACGCCAATTGCACAACAAATGTCCAGGACAGGACGGAGGGCAAGAAAGTGATGGAGAACACTAGCCACACCAGGTCGGAGATGGACCCTGAAGGTGTCGACTCATTTCGACTCATTTCATCCAAACATCTCAATGGAGTATGGCCCGCTTGGATTTTGGGGCCTTCCCATGCTCCCAAAAGATCGCTTCACAAAACCTCCATCCCACGGCGCGTTTGAAACCACACCAACTTTGGGACAGCTCTAAGATCTATGATATCTATGTACAAACTGGCCTGCTCGGCAACTCTTCGGCCGTGCCAACCAGCGAAAATCGAGTCAAACATCGTTTTGCATCGTCTAAACTGGCCAGGTGCCATGGGGAACTCGTCCATTTTTGCCACTTAAAATTGCACCAAACATCAATAGCGGGAGAATCTAGGTGAAACTAGGTGAAACCATGGAAAAAGAATGAAAAAGATGTGTGTATATATATATATATAATAACAATATACATATATATATAATATAATATAATATTCTATATATATATATATATTATTTTTTTCTGACTTTTTATCAGGTTTTTCCACATGTTTTTCCCTCTTCCCTCCTCTGATTCCAGGGCACCGGAAGTTCCTGCTAGCCGCCTCTCAAGGCTGGAGCTCCTGCACGTGTCTTACCCGGAAACCACCTGTTTACTTCGGGGTGCGGGCCCCACTTAGTAACAACGCTTATACCGTATATACCCCCACTTAGATATGGCCTATATCCCCAGCTATATATATATATATATATATATTGGTTATCATTAGTCCTATATAATTCTATATATATATATATACATATATGATGGGTTCTAAACCACTTACTATATATATATATACACATACATATATACATATCTGTATATGATATGATATATGGATATGTGGATCTAACGTATGTTTTGTTTTTTTTGGATGCACATCCAAGTACCCACTTCAAATGACAGCGTATAACCTGGTCCTCCAGCACCTGCGGAGGCCAGCTGCGCATTCAGCGAATCCACCGCTCCTCCTGGGAGCTTTTTGGGGGAGTTTGACCACCTGTTCCGGAAGTTGTTCCTCTGGGCGCTTCTAGGTGCTTCAACTGGTGATGTTCCTCTGAGCAACAAAAAGTTTTGCTGGTTTCTCCATCCGGCTTTAGTCCAGTTCAAACCAAAAAGCCTCAAGTCATAAGGCAGTTCCGACTTCGACGAGCCACGCCCGGCATCCGCAGTGGTTTGCAGTGAAGAGGAAGCAGCAATGGCATAAAGCACCAACAGATGAGCCTCGGATGGGAAAAAAGGGCGCCACCGTTGTGACTTGCTCAAGTCATGTGTAGGGATGGAAAAAAAAAGGGCAGCAATTCTGGTGAATGTTCATCCGATGTGAGTTTATATTCCACAATGCCTCTTGAAAAAATCATCAGGTTTTTCTCACTTTTCCTAAATACATCCCCAGTTTCTGCCAGTTACATCCCTGGGTTCCGTGCATAGAAGACCCACAGCCACGCTTCGCTCTTGAGTAGTTTCTCCTGGTGGGAGCCACAGGACCAGGCTTTCTATTGGAGGCACAGTAAAATGGGCAAGGGATTCAATGTTCATCCCCAACAATAGTCAGCGATGTGTAAACCAACACATATCAAGCCAAGGCTGGTAGGCTTAATATCCCCAACTACTTCCTCTACTTACCCCATGACTTAAGCTCCAAAGCCCAAGGCCTTTCCGCCCAGAGCTCCAGGAAGCCCCTCAACATGCCCAGCGCAAGGCGGTGAATGGTCACCACCACAGCTGTCACATAAGGTCCTAACGAGTCAATTGTCAAGGGATGTCAAGGGATGTCAAGGGATGTCAAGGGATGTCAAGGGGGGGCCCTAAGATCATGATCTTTCAACAATCTCAATCATCCTGCAACATCTTGGACAAATCGAAGTTCATACTCTAATGTGGTAAACTCAGACTCACTAATATATATATATATAGAGAGAGAGAGAGTCAATGATTACATGTCATAAATCCACTTTGACTCTTTCGCATCTTTGGTTTCGTTGGGCTGGATCTCTCCCCTATTGGGCACCTCTTGGAGCAGTCCTGCCACGGCCGCCAGCTTCAGTTCCCAACTGGGTCGCAGCGGCGCAGTGCTCATCACTGACTCTTGGCTCTGCAGCCGCCTGGGAAAGGGGATAACGGTTCCTGTGGGGATGGAATGGGTTTAAGAGCGAAACGAAATTGATGGTGATGTTCTTTTCAAGTCAACCAAAGCACGGCAAAAGTTGAAATATACAGCACAGGGCCGACAGGGCCCTTGAATCCTCCAAGGATTCAATCTCTCTCTCTCTGCTGGGCCAACTGCCACCAGGCCTTTGCAAGCTGGCGCACCTGGCACCCAGAGCGCGGGCATTTCGAAGAGTTTCAGCGTTGCATCTGATATATCTGATATTCAAAAACTATCAAAAACTAAGGTTGACCCAAGGCCTCATCAATGGTCCCAATGCTCCTGTTTCTCTGGTGAGCCAAATTGGCTCGAGAATTCCACCATCCCAAGCTCTGGGAAGACCAGGGCACCTGTTCTCCAGCAAGTCAATGCGCTTTTGCAGACCCAGGACCTCTGGTGAAATGAGAGATCTCGAGGTGCAAAGGGGGTTCCTTCCCCTCTGCTAAAGCCATCAACAATCCCTTCCAGCTATCAAGAAACACCCAAGAAAGCATGTTTTTCCACGAAAGGGTGTTTCTATATATCTTGACCCTAGCCTGAAATGTTCTAATCTCAGATTCGAATCAGAATCTGAAGTTTAATTAGTTTGAGTCTTATCCGATAGGGTCAATCCATTCTCTATTTTCCACAGAATTGGGCACCAAGGTCCACACTTCGCCCGAGTTTGCCTTGGCCACCGGCATGGCGACTTCCTGAGAAGTTTGTCCAGCTGAATGGAAGAAGACCCAGTTGGTGATATAAATAAACACTGATCAACGGTATATAATGTTGATCGGATAACCTGACTGTTAGTGTGACTGATGTTCCACTCTTGCAAGAGTGTGTTTGATGTCTACGGTTTTTCTTGGTGATTTTGTTTCACCCTCACATGACAAGCACCAGGAAGAAGCCGACAATCCCAAAGTGATGTGGGTCCAAAGTTGTAATGACACCTAGCCTCGCCCATCATTGATCCTTGTTGGTTTTGAAAGGGAATTCTGGTGATGGTGGCGATGATCATGATTCTGATGATCACAATGTTGATGCTTGTGTTGATGTTGATGTTGCGCTTGCTGCGTTCATAGAATTGGTTGAGGGGAAAACCTACAGGAGACTCTTATTCTTCATGGTAGGGAAAAAAACAAGATGCAGCCCACGAACCCGAAAGCAGTCACGTAGAACACTTTTGTGAAACAAATTATTTGAGCAGTCTTGTACATTTTCTCCCTGTTGCTGTACAAGTGCGTTGTAGACTGTGGAATGGGGAATGGGGTGGTGCAAAGCGCGAAGTGTGAACAAAGTGGAGTGTTGAGTGGGGAATGTAGTGTGTAGAGTGTGAAGTGGGGATTGTGGAGTGTAAAGTGTGAAGTGTGGAGTGTAAAGTGTGAAGTGGAAAGTGTAAAGTGTAGAGTGCGGGGTGTAAAGTGTAAAGTGTGGAGTGTAAAGTGTGGGGTGTAAAGTGAAGAGTGTGGAGTGTAGAGTGTGAAGTGTGGAAGTGTAGAAAAGTGTAAAGTGTGGGGTGCGGAGTGTAAAGTGTCAGTGTGCGGTGTAAAGTGTAAAGTGGAGTGGAGAGTGTACAGAGTGTGGAGTGAGTGTAGAGTGTAGAGTGCGGAGTGTAGAGTGTAGAATGTAAAGTGTGGAGCGTAAAGTGTAGAGTGTAGAGTGCGGAGTGTAGAGTGTAGAGTGTAAAGTATGCTATGTCCTCGGCGGAGCTCAGCCAGAACATGCGCAGAAGCTGCTGTCGATCTGCTTGACCTCGTGGCGAAGTACGTGCACAAAAACATCACCAATGCGGTGCAGTATCACGTTATCTCAACTGCATCGAAGACGCACAGCCACCGCCATGTTGAAGGCGGCAGTGAGGCACGCTCTGCGGCGCTGGCCTTGATGCGAGTGAGTGGTGTGCCACTTCTGCGTAACATTGTTTAGCATTGTTTCGCTGTAACCGTCAACAACCCGCAAGGGGCATGAGGAGCCGACAAATGCGGCCATCTTGAAGCCACCAGCACTCCAAAATCCCGCCGCATCTGGGTCGGGCAGGCTTTGGAGGACGATGCATTGGCATCCTTCCTCCGCAGCAATACCTAGGCGAGAGCTGTGCTGTGCTGTGGTAGTATCCTGCCATCGCAGAAACAGCACCCTGCCTTGGAGGCGCTGCTGAAGTGCTCGGCCGGCTCCAATCCGCCCCAAACATCCCAGCAAGTCCACCTCAGTGCCGGCAAATCCTTCATGCGGTATCCTGTTCCTGATTAGTGGCTGGGGCTGCGTTTCGGAGTTTCCCCACATCCTTGGATCCATGCCAGAAAGGTCAAAGAAACTTGGCGTTCAATTTGGATCATTTAAAGTCAATGCATGTCAATGCATGGCGCGTGGGAGAGTGGAGAGTGTACAGTCTGGAGTGTCACGTGTAGAGTGTACAGTGTGGGGTGCAAAGTGTAACGAGTGAAGTTTAAAGTTTAAAGTGTAAAGAGTGAAGTTTAAAGTGTAAAGTGCAGAGTGTAAAGTGTGGAGTGTAGATGGAGTGTAGAGTATAAAGTGTCCCAAATATACTGCGCCTGCCACGCAAAATGACTTTCCACACTCAACAGATCTGCACCAAATACTGCCCCTGCCATGCAACATGACTCTCGCAATGTTCCACGCCTGCCACGGAATTTGCACCTTGTCACTACTTGTTGCAGTCCTGACAATGCAATTCGCAAAAAAAAACACGCAACACGACACGTCAACAACAACAAACTTGCAAGACTGCATGCTTACGGGAGCGCATGCAGCCCCCATCCCCTCACTGCCACCGATGGTCCAAAATGATTCGTCGCGCAGCAACGAACCATGTCAGGATCATGTCATTGTTTGGGCTCCCTAAAGGGTTCTCTGGCCAAGCCAATCGATGTTGCACAAAGCTCAAGCTGTCAGCGGGGAAAGGAGACGATCCCAATAAGCGAAGTCTTGGCTCATGCAAAGTATTTCCTGGACAAAACCAAATGATGTGGTCCTGGGTCGGAACAACTTCCGGATTGTTGCAGAAGGGGCAATGTTGCAAGTCTTCCTTCCGCATGGTTTGAAAACACGCAGGGCTAATGAAGGCCCCAGTGAGGACCTGAAAATAATCTCTGCATTGCGCCGCTTTGCTGCGGATCCACTGCAAACGGTCAGAATGGAAAGGTGCACCGCTGGCATCGCGGCGACTTCCAAAGGACCACTGGTTGTAGTGCCACCGACGCCAACTTTCGCGAAGATCGTGTTGGATGTGGTCAAGGCGGCGCATCTGGGTGCCCGTGAGGGCAAATGAACCTGCCTCATTGTGATGGAAATGCCAGGGCTGCGATGGCTTCCATCCCCAAACAGCAAGGGCTCTGGTGAGGTTCTTGGCCCACATGGAATTCCACGGGCCAGGAATGCTCTGACGGCGAAGGGCTTGTCTCCATGCCACACGCAGCAAATCGGAGACAATGCGAAATTGTAAGTGTGCACCATGACCTCGAGCGATGTGCTGCAGATGCTTTGATGCCACTGGTGATTCGCCCAGCGCCCGCTTGACAGCTGTCTGGACTTTGTTCATGTCAGATTTATTTGGCAAGCGCCAAAACCAACCCCACGCAGCTCTCGAAAGCCCCTGGCCAACAACAAAGGCTCGCTTGCGCTGCCATGGCAGGGGTAGGAACTGCGTTTTGCGAATATAGTGGACGCTGTCCCGCAACCGATCTTGTTCACGTTGAGTAGAGACACGTCCTTGTGCAGGTTTCAATTCACAACCCAAAATTTTGGGGTTGGTGGAAATGGCATCAGCAGGGACACCTAATGCTCGAAAAGCGGCACGACCGGCTTGTGTGCGATGGAAATGGATGGTTTTCGCTTGATTTTCAACCAAGCCCAAGGCATCACTGCCTCCAATTATCTTTCATAGCTAAAACAGAAGCAGCCGGACCTGTGAAGGTGCGGTCATCGACAAATGTGCGTAAAGTGACCTGTGGGTGCCGAGCCACCAGGTCATGTGTGGGTCCCACAAGCACAGCAAGCATTGCCATCAAACTAACGCTATCTCCTTGTGGAGGGCTGGTTTGAACAGATTCTGGGTGGTCAAGGACTTGGTCATCCAGGGTCAAAAAACGCTGTTGGTGACACCAAACATTCTCAAGGATCCTTAGAACTGCAGCATTCATGCCGAGAGCGGCAAAAATTCCCAGGGCAAGGCGAGGATGCACGCGGTCAAACGCCAAACTAAAGTCCAAGGAAATTGCATGTTGGTGAAAATCGAGTTGGCACAGGGCATCGTAAACTTCGCCTCCACGACGGCCACCAACGGCCTGTGCAGGGAGCCAGCCCCGGAGCCACTGCTGACATTGGGCTGATTTGAAATGTGATCCACTCCATACACGATACCAAATCGACATCACTGCAATAGGCCGCCAATCACGGGCTTGGACAGAATTTGCAGACTTGGGTACATGAACTTGTTTAATGTAAGTCCAAGTGGTAGGAACAAAGCCATGCTGCTGAAACAAGGCGAAACAATGTTGCACATGCTCCAGCACAGGAGGTGGGAGATAAGCGATCTCATTGCCGCTCCAACCATCCATGCCAGCAGCACGCCCGGTCTGGGCCCGAACGATGTTTGTCAAGGCAACACGACACGTCTAAAGTGCTGCGCCTGCCACGCAAAATGAACATGGACACGTCCAAAGTGCTGCACATGCCACGAAAAATGAAAGTCAGCTTCTGAAAACCTTGCAAAACTATTGCGCCTGTCACACAAAACGACTTTCGACACCATTATGCAGACATTTGAGAATGTCACGACGCGCCACGCCTGCCACGCAAAACGACATTGAACCTGTTTGGACACCTTCGAAGATGACAGGTTTTGCAGCTTCCCTTATAGACACGGCGACGCTACAAGAGAACCAGAGAATCGAAACAAGACATGTTGGAACCTCAAAACGAGCGTTTCGTGCGAGACTTCCTGAATTGTTCACACTTTGTAGCTACAAAGTCGACGCTTTCCTATGAGTTTTCTCATGAACTCCAAAATCTACGACCTCAAAATCGATGTTTGGCGCGAGGCTTCTGCAAACCCCCAGAGTGAAACGGGAACCCTTGCTACGCATTCGGGAAAAAAAACAAATGAATATAATAAAAACATGGGTTTTCTTTGAAAAAACAATCCTTTGATCCATACAGCACCCATCACCGATTTCCTCCACACGCAGCAGCTGGTCGTCCAAGATATCGCCTTGGAAAACTGCGGAACTGATCTTGGGTACTGTTCACCCATCCCATATGGCTGATACTCATAGTCAATACTAATATCAAAACAAATCTTTGGATAGAACCAACCACCAAATATCCATCAAATTGATGAGATCCAAGAAAAAAAATGGAATACCCGACAATGGGGACAGAACCAGCGGACTTTAAATGTGGGATACCCAGGTGTCGCACCATTGGGCTCCGCATGAGTCGAGGCAGCCTCCATCCTGGCATTTTGGCGTCCTCGGACCTTCCACCACTTTTGAAGAGATCGATGGAATATCTATGGAATATCCAGCAACTTGGAGGGAATATCCAGCAACTTGGAGGGAATCGATTCAAGAAACCAAAATTTCACCCTGTGGTATCTCAATTTTCATGGATTGTTTTTGGGAAAATCTGAGGACTGAAAGCTGAATTGTAATACCCTCCAAATATTTTCGCCCTGCCCTCGCCTCACTGCTCGAGCCTCCAGCGCGGCGGCTTCAGCTGTCACCTACCCGACATGGAACCCGGAAGTCCCACCAACTTTGCTCTCAGTTCCTTCCCCGCATGGAACTCCGCCCTCCACAGGTCCAGAAAAGTCACACCAATTCCTTCCCCCATTGTGAACGCCTGCCGGGACATGGATCCCCCATTGTAAACGCAAGACCCACCATTGCAAAAAAAAACTGTTTCTTGAGGGTTGAATTTAAAAATTTAAGCACTATGACGAACAAATCCTATTGGCAACGCTACATCAACCCATATTCAGTTGCACTATGGTTTTCATGTACAGGGAATATGGGTTTCCCATTGCGAACGCTTCAAAAATGAATTCCTCAACTGGTTGGAACAAGACAACTGCTTGTTTCGCGCAGAGGAACAAATCCTATTGGCAACGCGACATGAAACCATATCCAGCTGCACTTACATCCAGCAAGGCATTGGCAAGCCGGATTTCTGCATAATCAAGCGGGATCCGATCGAGGTTCTATCGAGGTCCGAGGTCCAAAAGAACCCACGCTGCTGTGCTGTTCCCATACAGCTCTAGGAGATAAAATGATTAAAGGTTATATTGCGTGGTTGGGAAACCCAAGTCGTAGCTCCTTGGCTCCCCAATCTTTATTGGGAATATGTATTCCCACTAGCTCCCAACCACTCCCTCCTAACCGCTGGATAGGAATGTTAAAAATAAGCAAAGACCTGGCTTTGATTTCCAATTGATACGGATGCAACCAGGGTGAAGCTCTGTAGATGGATAGCACTTGAAAAAATGGATGGCTTGCACTTCCAAATAATGTCTCGAAGTGAGGGACCATCAAACTTTGCTGCTTGTCAAACTGGCGAACCGAGGTTGGTCCAACCAAAACCAGTCTCAAGGCTGTGCCGGAGCCGAACCTGCGCTTCCACCAAAGCCTCTTTCGACCTCATCGGTAGGTCGTGGAAACCCTGGATTTTTCGCACGGGTTGATCAATCAACCAGGAATCCCCAAAACCAGTACCGCCATATTACCTTTAACGTGAAAAACCCTCAATGAAACAAACCTAACATCAATGCCGTAGTTGGGGTACGCTCCAAACCTATTGACCCTTGCAAACTCTTTGTTGTTCTCATCTGACCAGCGGTTCATAACCAACTGCAAAGTTACTGCACTACCAAGAGATACTTCCTTCAAACACTGCATCAGAAAGCTTACTGTTGATGCTTCCGGAATGCCGTCAGACACTCATCAGAATATTCAGAATGTGAATGCAAAGTTCCCCAACAAAACTGTTTAGAGTCGATACTAGTCAACCATTCATTTCTGAAATTGTCTTTACCAAAATGGGGAATCCAAAATGCGACTGTGCTGAGGAAAATAAGTGTCTCAACTATCATTTTTTTGGGCGGAGGTCCCTGATGATTAACAAACCAAAATCACATATTGTTAGTTTGTTATATCCCACATGATAACCCCAAATATATCCCAAAGATAACCCCATCGTCGGTGGCTTTTCTACAAACAGCGTTTCTTCTGAAAATCTCCCAATTTTTCACATCACCCAGATTTTTAATGGGGAGATCATAAAATCTCCAACAGGTACGACCTTTTTTTGGTGATGTGAATCAATGGATTGGATTAAGGGGAAATTTACAGGAAAGCCCTGTATTTAATGGGAAAATCTATGGTTTCCTGTAAATTTTCCCTTAATCCAATCCATTGAGTGAAACAAGTCCCCAAAATGGGACTCCAAGCCCTGCCGAACCCTGCCGGACCCTCCGGCCTTTGGAGTTCCTCCTGCTGTCTTTGCAGCTCTTCAGCAGCCTGGCCACACATGTTCACGCGGCAGCCACGTTTCTCTATCTGTAGAAGGAAAAAAATGTTTGGGGTGGAACATACTTCAATACATATTTCCTCTACAATATGATGTACCTATGTACCTATATATATTTATATTATATATGTATATATATTGTAGATAGATATATTATAAGCTCAACACAATAGATGTATATTATATATGTATATATATTGTAGATATATTATAAGCTCAACACAATAGATGTACCTATATATAATCTGTAATCTGAACTGTTGATAACTTTGTGCATGATGTTGTTAGAAGGGTTCGCCTTTCAGAGACCACGAACTCTTCATGTCGGACAGGATGCCCAGCTCGATTTTTCAGCAGGCACCTGTTGCTGCTGCACTTCCAGGCGCTGTTCTAACTCCTGGTGAGACTCTGGTGCTCTAGAGACACTTAAGTGGCGATATGAGACTAATGACTAATGACCGCTGTTAGTGGAATTGGAAAGCGGCTGCTACAAATGAGCAGTGTAGCTAACTTGACCACCCAATCAACCTCCCACCTCTTGAATAATTTGCCTATTGAACGCGCTCACTTTGAGTGCAAATGAACGAAAACCCTGCTACCCTTTGGTTCACATCCCAAATATGAACAGAAGGGTGTATGTATATATATATGTATATGATTATATATGTATATATACATATATATGTGTGTACATGGTACATGTCGAGAATATATATATATATATGATTATATATGTATATGTACATATATATGTGTGTACATGGTACATGTCGAGATTATTCCTCAACCCAAGTTGGGGGTTATTTGGTATTGATCCATATCCAAGTGGCCCCTAGCAGCGACTGGAAGAGCCATTGGCGTCCTTCACATGCTGGGCATGTGCTTCCGTGCGCTTCTGCTGTTCCTGCGGCACAGCACGGCGGTTTTGCCACGTCACACTGAAATATGTTTCTCCTGCCGGCTGCCACCAGCTCTCAACATTCCTCCAGAAGAGGTGTAGCCCCATCCATTCCGAGTCTGAACCCATCAAAAGGATATGAACACCCCAGCTTTCACCACTAAATCCCCAGGGCTTCAACTCCACATGTGGGGGTCAAAACCCGATCAGTACCCTTATGGTCATAACAAATAATTGGGAATATGATATCTATATAATTGTATATATATATATACATACATACAGTTACAGTTACAGTATATGTGCAGTTAGAGGGTAGGCTTTGTCATCCCCCAAACAAGGCTTTCACGTCAGAAACTCCGCACGCGTTTGGCGCACACTTTCAGTGTGCCCAAAGGACCCCGGTCCTCGCGTAAGAGCTCCAGCTCCGCTTCGTGCGCTTGGCCGAAGCCCCTCATCTCCTGGAGGTGCCGCGATTTTTCGTGACTATGAATCATACCCTCTGGTAAATATAATTCATGGTATTCAATGGGTTTTGTATGGTTTTATAGTGGTTTAATGGGATTCTATCGTGATTCAATGGGATAGGAATATACCCGGCATGGTAAACATACAAAAAGCTATTGAAAATGGCAATTTCGCTCGTTGATTTGTCCATTAAAAGTGCTGATTTTCCATAGTTATGTTAGTTTACCAGAGGGTAAATGATCATCCGCAACAGTGAAGATATGGGACCCCTGTATGCTGACATATCCAATCGGAACTGGATCTGCATCCCAAAGGTGGATTCAGGGAGTGGTTTTTGGAGCCTTAAATTGAAGGTGCTCCGAATTTTTTTCTGCCCACCTGCAACGAAGACTGGAACAGTGTCTCTGTTTATTTTCATATTTTTCATGGCTAAAAAATGAGGATACGAACACCATCGATTTGTTTGGGTGTCTTCCCCCTGGGCTGACCATCTCAGACTCCAGGTGTCCTTCTCCAAGGGCTCCAGCTGCATGCGGGTGGCAGTAGCAGCTGCCTCACATGAGAGGTGATTTCCCAGATCTTTTCGGGAAAGGTTGGGGAATTGTCGAGGGAATGTTTGCAAAAACTCTGACGATGTCTTGTAGGAATCAGATAGATCCTTCATGTCTAGTGTTTTCCAAAAAAAAATGCCACCCTTCCAGCATGCAATATCTTCAACGTGCGCACAGAGTTCAAGTTGCACCTAAAAAAATGGACAGTTTCTGATCAAAATATGGCACCCCAGACTCCAATGGTCTGAAACCTTCCATTCTCTACTAAAAGATCCATGATGTCGAGTGGATCTGTAATTTTCAAACACGCCCAAATCATGTATGTATGCCTGTATGTATCCATTCTAGATCCCATCATATCCCGCCTATTCTTGATAGTTTGAATTCCTATCTTTGCTGGCGAATTACCAATTGTTCTTCGTCAAAATGTCAGAGATGTCTGCTATCGGCACACCCTGGGCCCTACCTCAGTTTCCGCCAGCGTGGCCAACGCAGTCTTCAGCTCCTATGATGGCCATTGGTTCACCATTCTGCAGGGTACCTTTGAAAACGACTAGATATCTTGCATTGTGTGATATGATGTTTTCGGGGTACCCTCTGGTAAACTAACATAGCTATTGAAAATTGCCATTTAAAGTGGATTTTCCCATGAAAAATTGTGATTTTCCATAGCTATGTTAGTTTACCAGGCCGGGTACCCAAAAAGATCGAAACGTGTTTCCAGGATGCTGTGGATGATTCTCGCCTCTTGATTTCCAGGTTCTCGATTTTCGACATCTCTGGCATATTCGATAATTTTGAGTAGTTACAGTGTACATGCATCCATCTATAATCTATAAACTTCGGTTTGTGGTGCATGCATATTCATATCTATGATTCTGCATCCTGATCTCCATACCCTTCGAGTTACATCCTGTTTCTTGTGATTTTTGGGTAGGAAAGGTTTCATCACAGCATACAGTCTGGCTTCATCAAGTTTTAAGAAACACATGTGTCAAATTCTTGATAAAATCAGCAGATGTTTTGCATTCTGATCCAAGTCTCCAAATGGTCCAGTGAGGTCTGAACTAAACAAGAAATCGAACACTGCCAGTACACAGTCGTTACAGTAAATCAGCTGCACTGCAACAACAGCACACAAACAGAAGCCGAAGCTGCAACAGCCACATTACCACCACTCCCAAACATTACCAGCCACATTTCCAGGACTCATTTTCATCATCCATGGAAATCTGGAAAATCCCACATTTCCAGGACTCATTTTCATCATCCATGGAAATCTGGAAAATCATTACTCATTCTGAATCCACATCATCCCATCATTCCCATCATCTTCCACAAAATCTCCCCATGGGGAACCAGGCGCACCTGGCGCAGGAGACTCAGCTCCTGTTCTGCAGCGGCAGCGCGAGATTCTGCTGCCTCGGTAGGTGAAATCAATCCAAAGATATCATGCAACATTGATGTTTAATGTATCTATGTGTAATCAAAGAAAGAAAGATTGATAGATAGATCGATCGATCGATAGAATCGATAGAATCGATAGAATCGATAGATCGATCGATAGATAGATAGATGGATCGATGGATCGATAGATAGATAGAGACAAGGCCAGGAAACCATGTTCCTTCCCCCGTTCCCTCGCCTGCGCTGCCACCTGAGTCGTCTCTACTCTCGCAGCAGAGGCCTGGAAAACATCACCGGAGATGTCTAAAAATGGCAATGCCATAACCATCAAAAATAGTGGTTCAACCTAATAAATAACGTGGTTTAATTTGGTACATAAAATATGTATGTATATGGATGCAATGACCAAGAATATATATGGGGAATTGACCCTCCATTTGTGGTTCTTTCTTGTTTCCCATAACTTTTTCAGGTATATAAACCGCCGTTGAACCCAGCCCAAGCGCTCCAAATCCACACTGCCCCACCTGTGCAGCCGCCTGGCTGGCCTCCTCTTTGCTGCCTAAGGCCTGGGATTCAGTGCGAGTTTGCCGGCACATTTTGGGAACGCAGAAATTTCAACAGCAAGGGATGATGGTAGCGACAATAACAATAACAAAAACAATAATAACAACTATTACCAAAAAAATACAGTAGTTCTTATAATGGTAAAACAATAATAATGACAATGATCATCACACTACTGATCACAATGATAATCGCAAAATGAAAATCATGACAGCGGTGAAAATAAGAATGATAGTACTAGTAATATTAGGGATGATACATGATGATACTAGTAAAGTTTTCATAATGCGAACCTAACCCATGACATGTGAATGAAACGTGGCTAGTCTGTGCATCGCAAATCCGCCCGCACTGAAGGCGCGGGGGCGTGGTAGTTCATTTGTAACCCCAAGGCCCTTCATCAGAAGGCCCTTCATCAAACCAGGAGCCCAAATATGTAAAAATGAAAAAAATATGAAATATTATCACAAAATATGAAAACATATGGAAAATATAGAAAAATAAACTATATTTTAAAAAATAATATATAATATAAAAAAATATATTATAATATAAAAAATAGAATATTAGAAAATAAAATTAAACATACCATATCAGATCATGCCCATGCTCCATACAACATCATGTTCATTCTCCATGCCAATTCATGCAGTGTTCTTGGTCTCCACTCTGCACATCTCAGCCAAGCTTTTCACACCCTCTTTCTGTACATCTCAGGTCTTTGCATACTTTGTCACAGGTGGCAGTGAAGTGATTGTATCCTTCAAAATAGCAATCACATCTTGATCCACAACACCAGGGGTCTGGCATTTCGAACTTTCTAGCTTGTAGCTAGGTTTCCCAGACAACTGCTCAGCCCAGGTGTGCCAAGCATACTCATGTACAAGACCCAACATCTTTGACCAATTCACTTGGTCTCTGTAGTTGAAAGACTTGGACTTGGAAGCTATTTTCAGAGTAGGATGGAAAGCTGCTGTGAATCTATGATCATTGCCTCAGCTGCCATGCCAAAGGAGGCAAAGGGAAACATAGGAAAACAAACTCAAATTCATCCACCAGAGCACTGAGATTGGCATCCACAGGAAAGCACTGTGCACTGCTAACATCTGTTTATGCAAATGTGATTTGACATGTATATTAATATGTTTATGCAAAACCAGGGGAAACCCAGTCTATCCATCTAGCATTTTTTGCACCAATTCACAGATACAATAATCAAAGACTGACTGAAGCTTAAAGCATGAAACCACAACATTTCCTCACACTTCAGTGCTAAATTTTAGATATAAGGCCAAAGGGCTCTTTTTTGTCTTTCTTCTTCTTATCCTTCTTCCCCATGGCTGTACAGCAAGACGAGGTCCAATGAATCAATCCTGGGCCTTAAAACACCTGCAAATCATGCATGAATCCACATCCTCTAACCAAATCCTTGGCTGCAAGTTACAGATGAACCCACTTTAAGATAGAAGAAATCAAAGATAATAAATAATTTTAGTTTACCAGTAGTACCGCACAAGGCGGTGGCGGAAGCTTCAAAAATAGGAAACCTATAGGAGAGGTTGGTTGTTGTGAATCAGGGATGGCAGAGCGAATCCACTGATGGACCGAAAGGTGCTTGATCTCTCTCACTCTTTCTCTCTCTTTCTCTGCCTATCTACCTACCTACCTATCTATTTTCTATGTATCTATCCAGCTATCGATCTATCTATCTATCTCTCTTTCTCTCTCTCTCTTTTTCATCTAATTACCTATCCATCTATCTATCTATCTGTCTATCTATCTATCTATCTGTCTATCTGTCTAGCTGTCTACCTGTCTAGCTGTCTATCTGTCTATCTATCTATCTATCTGTCTATCTGTCTATCTGTCTACCTGCTGTCTATCTGTGGTGCAGTGTCATTCAGTGTAATGTAGTGTAATGTAGTGTAGTGGAGTGTAGTGGAATGTAGTGTAGTGTA
>CAMXCT020006724.1:0-35000 GCA_947184155.2 Cladocopium goreaui | reverse complement strand
CAAACCATCGGGGTACGGGCGGTGCTCGTCACGGAGCGACTCAAATAAAAACTATCGACCCCCAAACTTGGATAGTCTAAGACCGAAAATGACCAAATGTGTGGGGCCATTTCATACCTAAGTTTTGAGCCACAGGCATTACCATTTCCGTTCAGGCTCTGTTTACCTCTATATGCTGTCATTTAGGATGGCTTCAGTCTGAACGAACTGTTGTGCTCGAAAATGGGCGCAATATCAAACATGCCAGCATCTTCCCTTGTGGCCTTAAAGTGTCCCCAAAGTTTTTTTGGAACAGCCAAAGCCCATGCAAGATTCAGATGACAGGGCCTGGTGAAGCTCTTTCAGTTCCTGATGGCCCAAGTGGTGCGTGAAATTTCACTGTGCCATGCTCAAAACATGGAATGAATGGGGCATGGTCATCTCAACCCCAGCATGAAATTGGAAATCATTATATTGGCCACAAAAAAAAAAACTTCATTACTCATTACTTTTGACCATCCCCCAATATGGATCTATGAGCCCAGTTCTTGACCATGGCACACATATTCAACCCCCAAAGAAATGCAAATGTTCATTTCTGCATTGCGCGAACCCCATCTATTTGAAGAAATTCCCAGCCCCACCAGGTGGAGGTCGGTTTCTGTTTGTACAGGAATTGACATTCTTCGAGGCGTTGTGCCATGTCTTCGCCGCAGGCGCAACGATGCTTTGCGCCCACCTTGTAGCTGAAACCCAGTCGTGGAGCTGCGCTCGAGTTGCCCTTCACAGTCTCAGGTGTCATTCTCCACGACCTCCGCCATGTGCAATGAATGCCACAGAGCAGGAGTGCCAGATTTGTACCTGCTGTTGCTGTCCAAGTCGCAGGGCCGCACTTTGGGATGGGAGTGGATCCAATGTTCAATGCTCGGCGGCAAACCTGCCTCTCCCAACGCACCAGACATTGCTATAATTGCATTGAAGAACCCGACACCGTTTTCCTTCGGCAAAGTAGTTCAACATCTCGCCTTGAAACAATTTTGGATCAATCAAGTTTGACACATAACTGCAACGGGCAGGGCAGACCACATATTGCCAGGTGTATGTGGGTGAGGAATTGGTTACATTCTCATAGAACAAACATTGCAGCTGCTTGACATATTTCGGTAGTCACTGCGAGAGATCGGCAGTGGCTCCACAGGTCGTGCAGCGTCAACGACTCGTAGCCTTCGTCGAAGTGACGGAAATGCGTCGGGAGAGACAACGACGTCGAAGACACACGGTCGAAGCTGTCGAAGACGAAGCTGTCAATGGTCGAAGTAAAGAATGATGGAAAATGATGGAAAACAGGAAAGATCGAATCGAAAGCTGTCGGCTTCGAATCCATTGAGTTTACACTCGAAAGTGTTTCAAGATGCAGCTCCGATATCTCCTTCACCGCACCAATTCTCAGTGATCCAAGGTTGGTGATGATGCGGGTCCAGATGTGATAGTTGATGCCGAGATAGATTCGAAACCCTTGGGATGTCATCATTGTATTCGACAAATAAATGGTAGAAAACCAGGGTTTTTGAAGGATCGGCCGAGGGCAACGCAGATGAATTGGCTCCTTTCCTTTCTGGAGGGGTCACAATGTGCTAGCGCTGAAAGCAAAAATCCAAGCCCCTTAGTCGTGAAATATGTGAATGCCATTGGTGACACCGCCGGAAAATTCGGTATGGCAACGCCGCTTCAGAAATGCAAATGTTCACGAACCGATCTTCCAGAATCTTCCAGAATCTTCCAAAACAGTTCTGTTGGGAGATTCATGTTATACTAGGATAGGTCAATACAGGGGGCTAGGTCTGGTTCCAAATTTGGTAGCCAAAAATGCGATGGTTTCACTGACAATGTCTAAAATGATCAGATTCAACACTTGTATCAGACTCGAATCTGCAGTCTCAGCAAGTGCATCTGGATTTGTTCGGTGAAGAGTCAAGATATTGGTATGAAGATCCCATTCTTCCGCAGTGTGCATTGCCACATTCCACCCACTGACCCTCCCCTCCTTGTGTTGGCTCCGCAATACTTGGAGCTGCTCCTCTGGAAGATCATCACTGCGAATCTCAGTCTGGAACTCTGAAAGCAAAGGGTTTAAAAAATTGTCTTACTATGTTTTACTATCTAAATCTGCAAGTGTTCCATAGCGTTCCATTCCGCTGAGATCATTGAGAAAATGTGCCGATGTTTCATCGATTCAATGAGGCAAACATAGCCCAGGTCCTGACACATGGCGCATCCGTTCCATCTGCAGGGTAGATTGGCGGATTGTCCTTTGGATCTACTAACATACCCTCCATTTATCCCAAAAAAATACCGCAAAAATCATCGAAATCTCCCAGCAATGGGGAACCCTTTCCCCCGCTAAAAAAGCCCTGCCATCTTTGATCTCCTCCAGATCAGCGGAACGTCGCAGCTGTTGGTCGCTCTTCTGCTTCACTTGCTCCAACTGGGCGGTCAGCGCCCCACGCTGCTCTTGGCTCTCCTGGGCCAACGTGACGCCGGAAAAACGCTGGGCCAACCCACGCCGGTGACACCTCCTTTACGCAAGAAAATTGGTCATCAATTGGAAGTGATTTGATATCAATGTTTTAACAAAAGAACTTGGGATTGAACCAGCTGCCGTTGATGACAGCGAACATGGTGTCAAAACTGAAGAAGCCAAAAGAACGTTGGGGAGAGAACTGGTCGATACACAACAATTCTATGGATTAAATGATGAATCATCAAAAAGATACATTATAGAACCAAAACTTTCGTCGTGGTTGAAGAAATTTCGGTTCTCCCTCGGCAAATAAATTCTGAACATCGATCCAAAACGGTCCGTTTTGCCAACATCAAAAAAAAACATGGCAAAAATATATGGGTGTGAGCCCAAATATTTGGACATTGATACCCCATGAGCACTCAAATAGCTGGAAAAATATATATATATTATATATGATTATATATGAATGTTCAACCATGTTCAACCATGTTCAACCACGTTCAACCCCCTATCCATATGGTACCATAGGGTGCCCATAGCTGCTCCATGCCCAGCCTGGAGTTCCAAGGACAGTTTTCGGCGTTCCTCTTGGATTCGCTGCAACTCGCCCTGGCGCGAGTTGCGCCGTTCCAGCCATGGATGATGACTGGATCAACGAGAGGATGGTTTATGGGACTTCCAATTTGGGTATGGATCAATACCTATGAAAATACCATTTTTTAGTGGGATGAACATCCATAAATCCCAGCTATTTTGATGTGAACTACAGGGGTACTATTGGTTTTGACACACTGCCATTTTAGAGAAATGCTAACACGGCTGGGCCTTGTCACACGTATGTCTTTGCTTGCGCGAAAGTCATCTAAAGTCTCTGTCGTTCGACGATTGAACTGGCTTTGATTCAAACGCAGCCACAAAACAGACTGATAAACAAGGCTAGTTTGGCACAAATTGCTGCCCAAGAAATTGGCTAGCCCTAAAATGGGGATGGGTCAAAATCTTGTATGGTGAACATCCCCCCTAAAAAATCTATTTATAGCTATTGATCCATAGCCAAAATCCTATCAAAGTCCCTTGGTGTAAACCCTGTTTTTCTCATCATTTTCCCCATGGTTCAAGGTCATCCCCCGCCTGAAGCACCTGCACTGCCGTGGATTTGGCCGTGGCACTGGCCTGGCTTGACACTTCGGATGTTGATCGGGTGTCCTAAAATGGGGGGGTACCCCAAATGGATGGTTTATAACGAAAAATCCCATTAAAATTTGGATAATTTGGGGGTGTCCCTATGAAACCTCCATATCCATTAGTATGGCAACATATGCTCAAATAAAGATTTATCAAAGAAGTTTGTTGCATTAATTCCTGTTTTTTTATCATCTGATATCGACAATTATTTGGATCATGTGGATAGTGCACGTTGGCAGATGTTCTTGCGTAGGAATTTTCACAAAATACAAGGTTTTGAAATGGAGAGCAAAATCAAAAAACGACGATCCTGGTGACAGACTCTTATGTTCAAGGATAACTCAATCTAGTCAATCTATTCTTCATCTGGCTTTGTCCGAAGATGAGGCACCCCCCCAAAAAAAAAAAAACTCTGCTCAAAACAGCATTTGCTCCACCGATCCCAGCTCCCATTCCTGGCCATCTCTATCCCGCTGTATCCCCATTACCCCATCAAGTTCTCTTGGCCACACCTCATCCTGAGCTTCCGGAGAGGTGGGAGCATCTTGCTCTACCGGCTCACCCTCAAAGCAGTTGATGGCAGGGGAAACGCAACCAGAAAACGGGGAAGATCAACCAAGACTGGCTGAGTGACTTTGCTGATCAAATCTCGTTTCTGCTACGAATCTCCTGGTCAGATGTTGTCAAAAAAGTGAAGATCCTATGTATTTGGACTTGCATTATTTTTTCATAAACCATCTTGGCATCTTTGGGGGCAACCATATAATTGACTTGATGACCCTATGGGGCCCCATATGAAACTGAAGTTTCACCATTGGAACCATGTCACCATTGTTGGATGAACCTACCCATCCATTCGGAAAATAGGCCACTTTCGATGGATTTAAGCAAAATGAAAAGAAAAAATGTGGCTTCATGGTTTTTACCCTCTGGTAATTTAACATAGCTATTGAAAATGACCATTTATAGTGGATTTTCCCATTAAAAATGGTGATTTTCCATAGTTATGTTAGTTTACCAGAGGGTACCATTTTTCTGTGGTAGTTGTCCTCCAGGTGTTCCTTGCCAATCAGCACCTCATCAGAGAATTCCTCCGGCAACTCGAACGTCAGCACACCAGGTCGCGGCATATCCTGCCGCGACTGCAAATCCCAAGTAATGTCGGAAAGCCAGCTGATAAACCTCCAAAGAGGATGACAAACATACAAATTTTCAAGTAAGTCATGTGGCTTATGTTATTTTCGGCCCAGGTGTAGACCCATGGATTTGGATAGTTTGCTAACCAGTCTGCAGGCTCAAGACTGGAATGACTACAGAACTGACCATGCCAAACCAATCGAATTTTTGACCCATCTCCGTTTAGAATCAGTGGAATATGTATGCGGCTCACTGATTTCGAAGCCTTCGATAAACCAATACACGGGGTCAAGATCATTTTATGCCAGTCCCATATGGTGATATCACAAAAATATTACCCTGAAAGATTCGGATATATAACTAGCAATCAATGCAATTGTTTGCCACTGTATCTTCAACCCAAGGACAGTCCCAGAATTTTTGATGTTTGAACATCTTTGAATCACCATGTTTCATCATGTTTCATTGAAAAAAGACCAGCATTTGTTGATACTTCAACCAGCATTTCTGGTTCTTTGATCACCCATTCGCATTGGTTCACCATGGTTCACCCTTAAATCTTGGTGAAATCACCGGCGTCACCGGCACGGCCTTGAGCCACTTGGTGATCAGAGCCCTGGCCCGTTGCTCTTCGAAGCCACCGGACTCCACATCTGGAACCTGGAAAGAGACATCTGAAATGGGACTCAACCAGCAAACATATAGACCAAACATGGGATTTAAATAGTCTAATCCTGCTGGTATTTCATATACCATGGTATATGTCCCATAATTTTCATGGTATAGACCAAATTAATATTCGCAGGTTCATGAAATATTAACCAAACATGGTATATTCAGTATAGACCAAATTCATATTCGGAGTTGATGAAGGTTTTTTTTGCGGGATGTATAGCCAACACTATGGGATTTGAGCAGTGCTGAAAACACGAAATGTCATCACTTTATAGTGGTTGGGAACAGGATTCCCATAATGAATGATTTGATGATAGTCCCCAATATATTGAATAGTATAATAACTTCTTATGATAACCAGCCAACAAGGGTTTTGAACACTGCTTGGCATTACTCCTCTAATCTCTCCTGTAATATCTGTAATCTCTATACTTTACAAGATGATCTAGAATTTCAAGCATCTCAATCTATAATAAATATTTTTGTACTAATGGCAAGACTAAGTAATATAATAATAATAACTATACTATTATATAACTATATATTATACAGTAGTCAGGATAACAACCAAATATGGCAATAGTCCTCCCATAGTTCGCCTCGTAGCCGTCCACTCGCACCAAGCGGTCACCGATGGCGACACCCAGGCGTTCCGCCTGACGGTCCGTTGATCAACGGTGGGGAATCAACATGAACTCAATACAAAAGTGTTACTAGTAAAGTCTTATAGTTATAGTTGTAGTTATAGTTATAGTTATAGTTAACTCAAAAAATGTAATCATGTGTCGAAACCAATTTTGAATCAAGCAACTAGTAGGAATCGTTTTTGGGAATCAACCACAGGAAACCAATTCTTTATCTAAACAAAAAGTGGGGAACGAAGTAGGAATCACCCGAGGGATCAATGAACAAGAGAAAATTTGAGGGGAACTAAAAAAAGGGACCATTGGAAACCATGTCTAGGCTTGCGATGTTCAAAAATGCATCGCAGCTTAGCAACCCGACAAGCCGATGCAAAATTGGGAAGCCCCGCCTGAGAATTTGGCTGCACAGCCACCACAAGGTTTCCCTCCAGGGTAAACCCTAATGGTCCATCTCGAAATTCCAAGTCCTGCCAAGTGCAGAACGCCTGTGCAAAACTATTGCAGAGTTGCAGCGGGCAGACTTTCCTTCTACCGCAACTACTCGCATACACGGCACGCCCCCTGTATCAATTGCGAAGTACATGGCAAGCCTTTGGGCAGTTTAGTTTTATCATATTAAATGAATACTCAGCGAATCTCATGGAAAGCTGTTGTATCGCGCAGGACATCAAAATGTGCCGTGCGCCAAATCTTTGCAACACGTACATAGGGTGCCTGTTGACCAGTCAGTTGTGAGTAAGATGGAAATACGTGGAAATATGTGGAAAAAACAATAAGATGTAAATACGTGGAAATACGTGGAAAAACAACTGGAAACAAGGATGCGATACCTGGGGAATGAATAGGGGATAGATGGGAAACAAATGAGGAATGCACAGGAAACGAACCGGCAATGGAAATTATAAAAAGTACTTTTTTCGAAATGGTGGTGTCTTCAAATGTGGTACCCCAAATCATCCTTAAAATTCTACCAGTTCAATATTGAAACTCATGGACCTTGGGGAATCCCCCATTTCAATGAACCCAGAATCGACCAGCAGCCCTTGTCGCTGTGAATCGGTTCCCCCCAAGTTCGCTCCCTCCGATCATCGTCTTCGCGGTGTGTCACTTTCTGCAAGACCTGAGCGGAGCGGTCGAAGCTGGAATCCCAGGGTAAAACCTGAACGCTCCATTGAAATCAGACATGGCTGTGTCTGAAAATGTTGGATAATTGTGTATAATATATATATATCATATATATGTATGTACATATATGTGTATATATATATATAATATATCTATATATATATCATATATCCCCCAATCCTGTGGTTCAATTTTTTCTGGTTTTTTCAATATTATTTGATGGCCATAACTTGGCAGGAGTGGACTCCAGTTTTGGAGACACCCATGTCTGAAAGCAACGGAAATTGAAGTTGCACAGCATGGAGAAATGCCAGTCCAATCCCCAAGAAAAACATCCATGGGGTATGTTTGTTACACCTGTTGGAACTAGATAGAATGGAAACTTGGACCATTCCAAGCAGGACAAGCATCTCAATGACATGAAAAATGCGGGATATTCTACCGACTCAAGGATGGTTACCATAAACCTCAACTTTTTTTCTCAACTTCGGCACACTTCAAACCATTTCTCTTTGGTTTGACAGGGAAACAAATCTCCCATGGCCACACCAGCCCCGCTTCCGCTCAGCAACGTCCTCTGCTAGCCTTGAGGCAGATTGATGGACGGCATTGACTTGCTGATGAGCCGCCTCCAAACAACGACCAACATGCAGCACTTGACGATATAGGGCCAGGGGTATTGCCCAAGCGCTGGGGAAAAGCCAATGATCTACAAAATGATACAACTGATCGAGCCAACAAAGGTCTGATGTTTTTTTCCCCCCGAACTGGCATGTTGCGGTGAATAGCAACCGGAGATATTACAAGCAATAAACGATGCATTACATCATTACACTATGTTGCATCGGTATGCATGAAAATTGGACCTGCTGGGGCCCACGAATTGCTTTGGTTGTTTTAAGGATGGGTCAAAATGGTCAAGACATTCATATTCCATCATATTCCGATATTTTGGTGCCTTAAAAGTCCATAGCTGCCAGCCATTTTGGTACGACACCGGGCTTTCCCCTAGGCCCTATACCAAGCCCGCAGCGTCCTGCGCGAACTGATCTGCTTTCGACTTAATCCACGTCTCCATGGCATGGCTATTGCGACCTACGAGGAATCCATGATAGAAAAAACATGAAAAAACCATCTGGACCGGTCTGGACTACCTGACATGTTTCATCCTTGGCAGATCATCTTGCCATCCTTGAAGCCAAACTTAAAGCTCCGCCCAAGGATCTAGGACTTGGGGGCACCGCAACTCGTGTCTCAGACCAGTTGTTTCTACCTCTACCCGTCACAACAAATGCCGCAACTTTCTTTTCACCAATTATTCAGCATGATTTCGTCATACACTGACAAATCCCCTCAATTGTTTGACAAAGAGACAACAAAGTACGTTCTCTAAATCTATGTACCATCCTTCAGCACTTTAAATTCCAGGGGCCACCACTGCACGTACAGTCCGAACTGGTCCAGTTTCAAATGTCCCCCACGTGTTTTCGTCAACAGCAGCCACATCCGACTGCATCCGAAGCACTCAAGCAGCATCCTGATTTTCAGGACCTGCTCAAATGGTGCATCGTCTGCATCGTCATGTGATCTCTAATGGCTGGCCATGCTATTCGCATGGCCATAGTACAGCCCCTGTCTGGAGTTGTTCTCACTGCACACCTGGCATTGCTCAAAAACTGGTGTGCCAATGAACACACAAATGGCTGGTTATGTTGCGTTCACAACATCCAATTCTGGGGGTTACTATCTTTGAGCAACTCCCACTTTGATTTCCATTGCTTTGGTCAACCTTAGATGGGCGCAGCCATGCATGAAGTGTCACTTTGATTGTCCGCCACTACGACACACAGCCTTGGAGCCAAAGCATGGGCCCCGGTGGATGGGGTGATCTCACTAAACAGCGCTGCGCAGAGGTGTCGAAATGACTATGTCGGCAGCCATCATGATGCACTCAGCGAAAGCTCCGGAGAAGCTGAAGGGGAAGACGGCTGAAGTTCAGTGCATCCAAGGGCTCAGGTTGATGGTGGAGCGGGTGACACGCAAGTCAGGAGGCTTGACAAGTCTGACAAGTAGTCCCCTCCCAAAGATGAGTCGCCAAGAAGAATGGTTGACTTAAGAGCCCATTCGACTCTTGGCTGGTCTCCGAAACTACTTGCATCAGTTTGATTAGGATCTGACCCTCTTCAGAAGTAAGGCATGTCCGTTTCGGAGAATCTCACGTAACTTGCTACTGATGACGAACCAGCTGCGATTTCACAGTGCAGCCGACAGGCAAGCTGCCAGTTGGCTTCAAGAAACTAATTGGACAGAAGCTTCCCATAGTGGAAGGAAGAGAAAACTGGGGCTGGGATTGAGCGAATTGAATATAATAAGACCTCATCTGCTTTGAACCTGAATGGGGAATCCCCTGATATTATCAATCAAAAAAGATGATTGCTTGATGTGACGTTTTTCAAATTGACTTTGCCAACTATGAGCTGTCTACCAAACCAGACTCCCTCGACAAGCAAGAGGGGTGCCTGGGGATCATGGTTGCCACCTCACAGAAGTTGGATGAAGTTTGGCTTCTTGAGCTCGGCAACTGATCTATCCGGAGGGATTGGTCAAATGATTGCAGAATATCTGGGAGGCTTTGGCTCAGTAAGACATGCCGGACAGGTGGGAACCAGGGACATCTGCCACAGGAAATTCATTAAGGCCTACTTAGCTCTACTGAGGCTTGCTACACTCTAAGTATTAGCGGCTCCATGATGAGTTTGACTCGGCATGCTGTCCCCGCACATGCCAATTAACTGTGGACAGTGCTCAACCCGCGATCGGAATCTAGGTTTGTGGAAGAAAGGCAAAACTCGGGCGCTGGTGACTGCAATTTTGAGCTGTATAGGCTGTACTCAAGTTTTTCATGGTCCTCTTCGAAGAGTTTGTGGCGTCTCATTGACGTTGCAGAAGCCTTCTGAGGTCTTGAGACCTGCTTAGCTTTGCCATATTAGGGCCCACTGCCATCCATTCGATGAGCTGCATGAAAACAGAGAAAAGAGAGGGTTGTCTCAGCAACATGCAGCGTTCCTATGCATCAATGCTCAAGCAGCATCCAACATACATTGCTGGGCGTGCCTTGAGTTGCTGCCTACCCCCAGCCTCCACACAATCACCTCCCATTTTTCCCACTTCCAACTCATCCACCAGGCTTTCTGAATTCTTAGTGCATTGGATCCCATTCACTGATGCTGGAACTTCCGTCGTGGCATGTTGCCTGGCACAGTCCTTCCCTTGTCGTAGCAGAGGCGTATGAAAATTCGGATCAAGAGGGATCTAGTGAGCTTAGTGCTTCTGTCGAGAAGACCCTACGATCGCATCAAGGACTCTGTCCGCTCCAGAAGGTTTCCAGGCGGACCTCTCGTCTTCGAGTTTGCGTCACAATGGTAGAAGAACCAAATGGTTCAGGTGCGGACAGAGGTTTCCCTGCCCGAGACGCAATGCAGTGTGGTACATCCTGCACACCTGGAGTCTGAGACACAAAGATTCTGGATATCATGCAGCATGGATGGCAAGTTCAAACCATGGCCGGCTCGGCCATCCGAGGCATCCGAGGCATCCGAGGCATCCGAGGCATCCGAGGCCGAGCTAGGGAAGAGGGAAGGGAACAAAGACGTCTTGAAAAAGCGACAACTTGGAACCTGGCTTCACACTGGGACCAAGTGGATGCCACAGCCAGCGACATCTTCGCAGTCTTCGCGACATCAGGTTTGGAAGGGCAGGAACTGCTAGGTGCGCACTTCAGTATGGTGCTGTGGCTAAGATGCAAATCCTGACTTCTTGCAAGCATGGCTTAATTTGGGCTTAAGCTGCCCGATTCATTTCCAAAAAGTGGTAAGTAGTTCTACCTCATTTTGGGTAGGGATTCCTGCCATGTATTGTAATTTTCACTGCTATTCCTTGTATTTCTCAAGCAGGATCTCCATCAAGTCTGGTTCGCCACACGGCACCCAAAGGCACCCGCAAGCTGTCCACAGCAGCAGCGTCGGAGATCAACTCCGCCATGCTGCGAAGTTCAGGCTTCAGCCATGAAAATTGCGTCCTCGAGCTGTCAATCGCCCTGAAAAACAGGAAAGTATGGAAAGTCATTGATCATCCCAGGTATCAATTCTTGTTCAAGTAGATTGAAGCTGTCTTTTGCAGAACCATGTTGAGCAACAACCTTTTGCAGGTCCTTGAATCAGCTATATGCAGGAGCTTCACTTGACTCTGACACAGTTCTACGCCACTCGCGCACAATCTCAAACTGGCCCTCCGAATCACACAGCACACTCCGTTTTCAAACGGAACTCGAAGCGAGCTGGGGCACTAATCAACGCATTCAAACTGACAAACCATGCCCGACATGTCCGACAAGTCCAACATGTCCCTGCACATATTTCAATCTGAAACAATACGAGACCCTGTGCTGTGCCGCACTCGGGCCTCATGTTGTTTCCGGCGTTCAATGTTGCCACTCCAAGGGTCCAACCAACCGTGCCAGCAAATTGCGAAGCTGCATGAGAGTCTTGTGACAAATGGCACTCAGCTTGCGAGGCTTCCATTGTTGACAGCTTCCTGAAGTCTTGTACCCACCAGGGACCAAGCAGGTGTATTGATTGACCTAGATGCACTCAAACTGTGGTGATCTATTGGGATGGGTTAGGTCCTAAAACACCAACATGGGAAGATGAACATCCATAATTACCGGCTATCTTAGGGTTCACTGGCGTTTTGACCATTACCTCTATGTGTTCCTATTCCTTTTGCTGGCGTACCGAAACAGAGCCGCAGCACAGCGCATAGTTACAAGTTCAGATTGGTGCTAAAGCAGTTGGTTCAGAACTACACACTTGGAAGTTGACGTGGGACCTGAACGATTGCGTTTCTTGAAAGGTACATTATCTTCCAAACCTATCTTAGTTTTCACAGGATTAGAAGTCAAAGGCTGCTTGAGCACCTTGGCTTCTTGAGAGAGTGGACCAAAGTAGTGCACTCTGATCAAGGTCGGCTGAAGGCCAGGGTGAATCTCCCCGTCATGTGAAAGTTGAAGTTCAGCGCTGAGAGGCAATCATGCCACTCTCCAAGTTCTGAAACCTGATTTTGTTCCAGTGCAAGCCATATCCATCAAGTCAACCGTGTTGGAAAAGTCAGATGGATTGAAGTGCTTGGGTCTGCAGCTCAAGAAAAAGTCAAAAACAACAGGCGCCGCCAAGAGCCGGCAACAGAGAACTCAGTACATCAGCCATTTTTGGTACGGACACGAGTGGCTGCTTCAAACCCGGGAGGACGGGCGAGCCAAGGCTTGTTCTCGTCCAGAACAGTGACTGATTGCAAGTGGAACAGCCTCTAGGAGCAAGTCAGATTGAAATGCTGTTTCAAGACCACTGGCTATGTAGATGCACATCAGTTGCATGTGCAATTTCTGAGACATCTAAAGGCCCATCGATATTTCCGCTGGAGGCAGCAAACAAGTGGCAGATTTCGGCAAAATCTGCGCCGGTCTTTCCAAACAAGAACCAACCGTGACCAAGCGTGACCTGCCAAGAAACAGCCCCCATCTCAATCCAACAGATCCCATCTCCATAGCTGGAGTCGAAGTGCTACGTCCTGACCAACGAATTCCTGGGATGCAGCTTGAATCGTGGCACAATAACCACGGGTTGAGGCCACTCCTTCGTCCAGTCGCTGGGTCAAAGCTAGTAGCGGCCCGAAGCTGTTTCATCCAAGCTTAGTGTCTGGCATGGCCATGGCTGCCATCATGACAAACAACAACTCTTGATTTGGCAGCTAAGAGCAAGGCATTGCATCTGAATTGAGACACCAAGCAAGCTAACAACGTCTGTCTCAATCCTGTCCTGAAGAGTCTTCCATTGCCAAAGCTCTACTCCAGCATGCAGATCCCCCCACATGGTTCTCGAGCACCACCACTCGAAAGGCAGATCCGTCTAACGTACATCAAGGAAAATTCATCTGAGGGGAAACGAAAGGAAGCATCTAACTGGCTGGAAGAATGCTGCCTTTTCTGAATTGAGTTTCGTTGCTCCGACAGAGAAAGATAGCGCTTCACATAAAACGTCGATCCACGCCAACTAATTGAAATGCACCGACAAACCGGAGGCTGAGTTACAGCAAGAATGGAAAGGCGCGTGTAGACGGAATATCACCACAGGCTTGGCTTTTGGCATGCCGACTTCGTTTTGTGACTTTTGTGGCTTTGACTTATCCGTTCAAATGATGTAAATCAAATGGATGTGGGTCAAAATGGAAGACCTAGGGGACCACAGATGTTAGTCTAGTTTAGTATTAACCATCCAATTATTGGGGTACCTAATTTTGACCCATACCCAAATGGCAAAACAAGTTAGCACTGCCGGCACTTAGCACCGGCAGTTAGCACCTTTCCTCTCAAGGTCCCCTCGCACATCTTGGTCTTACGCGGCAAGCAGCTTGCAGCTACACTGCGGAAGACAGGGGAATCATGGCGGTTTTGGTTCCTGGATGTTCCTGGCTAGTGCAAATAAATGAAAGACTGCACAACACATCATCAGGGCTACACCCAACAGACCAGGTCCCATCTTGCCAGAGTTGAACATTTGTGGCATTGGGTTTACCACATTCATCTTCATCAGGGATTTCTGATGGTTTTTTTGCGCATCCCTGTGGTAGTCGGAGGAAACAGCTCAGGTCGTCTTGGGTGTTTGACAGGACTGAACACAAATCTGACTCCAAGGGCAGAAATCAGGAGAAATCGGAGATTTAGGCTGCACTTTTCGGTGAGTCTGCAGTCTTGGCATGCGCCTTTGTGTTCCTAAAAAATTCTAGCTGACAAAGCGTTATTACGGATATGGCTAGTGGTGCGGTTAGTGTCTGGGATCTAGATTCCATGTTGCAACGAAACGCAAAGGTAGGACTTTCTGGCAGTGTCTCGGCTTTCACTGGCAGAAGTGCGTTTTTTTATTGTCAAGTTGATAGTTTCACTTGTGTCGATGTTTCTCATCAGGTCATACCTGCGGGAAGATCGCGAAGAGGCATGGTTCAATGGCACTGGTACAGGGGTCATCTGCCAACCATTGGGTGCTATCAAGCTCAGTCAGCTCCAAAGTTTGAGGTGGGGTCTACATGGACCAACTCAATGGAATGTGCCAAGTGGTGCATTCACCAGCAGGAAGCCCATGGTTTGTTGTGAACAAAAGGTTAACTCCAGCAAATCGACCTCGCCAGATATCAACTCTGGAGTGGCAACTACGTGTTCGCGACTCGATACAAGTGCACTGAACTCAAATCCACCTTCATTTGAAACCTCGTAGCCAATAGGTTAAGGATCGACCGAACAACCATGGTCCTTGCCCCTCCGCACAGCCTGCCAAAATGAGGACTGTCATCTTGTTTCTTTTCCACCTTTCCTCTCAGAAGCAAAGTTGCTGCTGTGCTACTCGGCCTGTCATTTTTGCCAGCTGAGGATAGCTCTCTCGATTCAGCATCCCAGGGAATACAACGCAACAGGTCCTTAGAATTACACCTTCCGAGTAGACTTTTCTGTGTATTTCCTCTCAGATCTCCGACTGTGCCACTTTCAACTGCCAGTCTCGAACAAGAGCTAAGAAAAAGATAGAAAAAGTAAGTTGCTTTGCTGAAAGTTGCCAGTTATAAGAGCTGTGTCGTGCTCCGAAGATACCAACGTTACTGTTATAGTTGCACAGTTCTTGACTGCCATCCTCAGCCCGCCTGGGTCAGAGCTCGGCTTAAGGCTGGGTTGGGAACCCAGTCCCTCGTTTTTTGCCAGGAGCCTACTCTGGCCACATTCACCGAAATGACCTTTTTAAATTTTGGCCTTTGAAACTTGGAAAATTTTTTGTACCTCTGATTGTATGCTTGAAACGAAAGTCTTGGTGTCATCCTGCAGATGACCCTGGTGGCAACCAATGATTTTGCATTTCTGCCCCTCGTGCCATCAACTATTCCGTGCCCCAACTGTGGAACAGGACCTTTCTATTCGACCAAAGACATGACAGTGAGGTTGCCGGACTTTCAATTGAGAGGAACCCAACGGAATCCACGCTGCACACACTCTGACCGGAGCCATCTTCGATCCCGTCCAAACCTGAACTCTCCCAGCCATTTGATTTGACCCATCTGACGGAAATTCGAAGGAAAATCCATCCGATGTTTTCGTCTTTGGTTGGCGTATCCCTGATTCTTGAACCCTACCCAACAAGAAGGTGACAGGTTGCGCAGATTGTTGCGCACGACTGGTTAGGGATGCATACAGCGTGCACGAAAGTACGACACCATTTCAGGCTTCTAAAGCTTCGGCAAGATCCGCATAGTGCATGTGGGCCAAGCCTTTTGTTTGCAAAGACACTGAGCTTTGAAAGGTATGGAAATTGGATCTAACAGGACATTGTTACCCTCGGTCTTTTCACTTGATGTCTCTCCAAGAGCCTCTGACTTTCCGAACGGGCGCTCTCAAAATGATGGGTGCATTCTACTGACATCCGAACAAAGAACTGCCTATAAGTGGTGGCAGTTGGTGAATCATTGCCCCTGTGAATGCCTTTACAGTACCTTGGTTGCAGACTTGCCGAACCCAGCAACTCCAGTTGCTGGAAACAGAAAGCTGGCCAAACCTGCTCAAAACCTAAAACGTTGGGTCCTCAGGGGCTATAAGTTCGTTGAACGAGGGCTTTGCAGGGGCACGGATTGTAGCATCTACAGCAATGTCTGCATTCAATCATCCCTTGTCACCCTCTTCTGGGCCTAAATCATTTAAGATTCTTTGCTGCCTTGCACTTTCACCCTGTCACAGCAACACGGGTGTAGGCTTTAGTCGCAGAATCGGTCCGCAAACCCTGTGCTTGACTGTATCACTGCAACAAGACCTGCCTGTGCTTATCTACAGAGTTTACGGTACCGAGAAAGCGTGTGCCAAGTGGCTCTGATACCGCTGCAAATCATCAACTTGATGATCCCTGCTGAAACTGTACATTGAACAAACCATACATTGTTAGACAATTTATGTCCTCCAAACAAAACAATTAGCGCCGGGGCATGCCAAACCATGATCGACCATCTGCAGAACACCCGGCAGAAACTCTCCGCAAGCATTGCAGTTTCTGTGACACAATTGCGACTGAAATGCGCCACAAACAGGAATGGAAAAAAAGCACATCGCTTCTCAAACGAAGTGAAACAAACAGATTCCAAGGAGGGACACTCTGCTGACTGCCCCATCTAGATCTTTTCCATTCCTTTCCAATCGAATAGAGAAGCTTGCGTTTGAAATTGCAGTGTGGCAGCAGAAACTGCGATGGACTGGCTGACCCAGTAGGACACACAACAACACATGCAGCATCCAAACAATACAAGTATTGTTGTGAGATCTCTTCCTCAATGCAACTCTTGACTTTGCTGATCTTGAGATACCCTAAGACGTACTTGTCTCTAGCATGCCTGGCACATTTCACCAGCGCGCCAGCATTTGCATGCAAGCGGCCGTTAAACTCTGGAAAACCGCGCATTCCAGGAAAACGCCCTTTAATCCGCTCGGCAGCTGGCACAGCTTGCTGCACCGGTGAAATTCTGCCAAGACAAACCACAGGAGTATATGAGAAGGGCAGCAGGTCTGGAGGCCCCGGAAGCACTTGGGCACAGTACACGGCTCTCATGCACTGCAAATGGATAGTTTCTTGCCTCGTTGAAACAAAGCTGTACAAACCAGGAGAATGGCGCGCGATATCCCGCTTTGAATCCAAGCCAATAGCTGTTTGTCTGAGGATGTCTGGAACCTATCGTCAGTGAGTCCGCAGTTGCTTGCAAGCAACAAGCCTGGAAGACAATCCTTTCCTTCCTTAAAAGGACCCCCTATCAACTTGACTTAGCAGCGGGCACCGGCGCAGGTGGAATTATGGAAAGGCAAACCACAGAAGTATATGAGAATTGCAGCAGGTCTGGAGGCCCCGGAAGCACTTGGACACAGTACACGGCTCTCATGCACTGCAAATGGATAGTTTCTTGCCTCGTTGAAACAAAGCTGTACAAACCAGGAGAATGGCGCGCGATATCCCGCTTTGAATCCAAGCCAATAGCTGTTTGTCTGAGGATGTCTGGAACCTATCGTCAGTGAGTCCGCAGTTGCTTGCAAGCAACAAGCCTGGAAGACAATCCTTTCCTTCCTTAAAAGGACCCCCTATCAACTTGACTTGGCAGCGGGCACCGGCGCAGGTGGAATTATGGAAAAGCAAACCACAGAAGTATATGAGAATTGCAGCAGGTCTGGAGGCCCCGGAAGCACTTGTGCACAGTACACGGCTCTCATGCACTGCAAATGGATAGTTTCTTGCCTCGTTGAAACAAAGCTGTACAAACCAGGAGAATGGCGCGCGATATCCCGCTTTGAATCCAAGCCAATAGCTGTTTGTCTGAGGATGTCTGGAACCTATCGTCAGTGAGTCCGCAGTTGCTTGCAAGCAACAAGCCTGGAAGACAATCCTTTCCTTCCTTAAAAGGACCCCCTATCAACTTGACTTGGCAGTGGGCACCGGCGCAGGTGGAATTCTGGAAAGGCAAACCACAGAAGTATATGAGAAGGACAGTGGTATTGGAGACCCTTGAAACATTTGGGCAGTGCGCACTGCTTTCAAGCACTGCAAAGACTGCAAATGGATACCTTCTTGCCTCGCTGACAGATGGCTGCAGAAACGAAAAGAATGGCGTGTGACATCCAGTTTTGAACCCAAGTCAACATCATATTGTGGGACTTGATCCCAAAAGTTTCATCTTGCGAGACACCCCGACAGTTGAAGCTTCTGCAAATCCCCGGCGCCTTTTTCTTGGTGGCCAACAAAGTACATGTTTGAAAACATACCATCTTGCACAGAGACTGACAAGACGGATTATGCTGGGTCAATGATGGGCGGATGTTGAAAATTCCAGCTGTCCTCACCTCGTTCGGACAGGAAGAAATCAGGAGCGAAGTGTGAAATGAAGCCGGGAGTAACTGCGCGTAGACCCTGTGGAAATTCAGGCCTCCACCAGCTCCAACGTCAGCTACTGGCATTGGAGGATTTTTTGGCCAATTTTAATGCCCAATTTTAATCTGACCACTAGAAAAGGCTTGGCTATTCCGAGGCCTCTCCACACTAGCAGGAATCGATAACCTCCAAATAGGAGAGAGACACTGACACAACCAGCAAAGGACCAAGGCACATCGCCCCATAAACGAAGTAAAACAAACAGATTTAAAGGAGGAACACTCTGCTGACTAGCCGAATCTGATCTTTTCCAATCGAATGGAAGCAGCGTGCACTTCAAGTTGCAGAACTAGAGCAGCACTGTGACTTGTTCAGCTGCAAGCCGCGCAAGAGCACTTTCGCGGGGCAGTCCTCTTTCAGTTGTGGCAAGATGTTATTATCCTCTGCAAACCCAGTACACACGCCAACAAATGCAACGTCCAAGGAATACAAGCACTGTGAGATCCTGTGGTCAACGCAACTCGTGCTTTTGTGGGTCTTAAGGTACGACCCCCAACAATCTTCAGCAACAGATCTTGTTTGATATCTTCGTCTTGCATGAACTTCGCTAGATGATTTCACACATCGGTATTCACATCCGTTCTTTCAACGTTCATGGCCTGCTCTAGTCACTTTGCTTCCCTTTCCAGTCACCAAATGTTTATGCACATGACCAGACTGGCCGGATCTGAGACAGTTCCATGTCTTCCATGCAGGCAGTCAGGGACCAACCAGTCACCCAACGGCAAGCAGCTGACTTTGCATCGATTGCGGCCTGGCAAAGATTTTACGGCCAGACACTGACAGCTTCACCTTCGACGAAAGAAAAGACCTACTGGAGCAGTCAATACAGCTGATAGAAACACGCTGCATCGAATCTCTCGTTGCAGCCCCTGGTTCTGTCATCTTCATGATTACATTATGGAAACAGCAAAAACCTGGCCACCTGCACTGAAACTTTGGATCAAGACAGCTAAAATTTTGGCGAAGATGCCGTGGAAATGTTCTTGACGTTTCATGTCACGTGATAGAAGCTTTCAGTTTCCACACCGACGCACGGAACTTCTTGGCAATGTTGCTACTGAGTATGGTTCCCAGGAAGAGGCCGGGGCCGGAAAAAGACATTTGCGCTGGGCCATTAACCCAGCTTTGCAACCCAACAGCATACCTGAATCTTCCACCTACGTCTTTTTTCAGACCCTGTGCCAAAGTCCTGTTTTTTCAGTACCCAGAAAACTTTTCAGGACCTACTCTCAAATTCAGGACCTGGCCATTTTGGGGTATCAATGGTAATGGCAATCATTGGGTGCAAACATGTGAAACCAACATTTGGTGGATATTCAAGCCATTGGCATTGATCCACGCAAATAAAAGAACTCCCAGCCCAAACTCATGGCAAGGCAGGATCAGAATATAGTATATTCCAGAAAGTATGTCAGAATAGATGCCAGATAGGATGCCAGAAAGAATGTCAAATAGAATCTCAGAAAAAAAGTAAGATAGTATGTCAGAACATATATGCCACATATACGTCCAGATGATATGTCAGAAACTATGTCAGAATAGTGTGTCAGGGTGGGGATCACTCTTAGTAAGGCAATTTTGAAAATATATTTCAGGTTCGGAATTTTCAAACTGTTGTCCTTCAGGCGCCGAAGCTCCCGTTGAAGGTCAGCATCGCCCCATGTCAACTGGTCCAGTCCCACTTCCATTTCAACAAGTCCAACTTCATCGATTAGGGTGTTGGTTGAATGGACTTGGGACTCTAGCTGGCACGGCATCCCTTGTAACCCTGTAGACACTGTAGTGGGCAAAAAGATTGTAACACACAGAATCAGCATCATTTTGATCAGGCATTCTTTTGCTAATCCTTTCTCCCTATTACGAAAAATACCCCCAAATGACAAAAACTAGGTGCGATTTCCAATTTTGGGAAATGTCAAATTGGTTAATCTGATTTTTAATTGATCCCCTTGAGGAAACAATTTTAAAAATGAAGGTACCATGTGAGGGTTTCACCCCCAAAGAATAAAAAACTAGTCAACACCGGGGTGTCTTTTATTGGGGTCCGTCCGACCTTTAAAATCGTCAATTTTAGTTTTTTTAATTCAGGTGTTGGTGTTTTATTTGATACTAGGCGAAAGCTTCGAAATCCTATTCTTGGCAGTATTCTATTTAAAGATTATTTTCATGGATTTTGAAATTAGAAACAAAAAACGGTTTAATCCCTTCCCCCTGTTGCTAAACAGTCGCCCCTTCACCCACCCACCCAAATAACAAACACCTGGAGGAGTTTTTAGTATTGGGGGGGTCTTTAGTATTAGGGTACGAAGCTTCCCTCTAATACTGATAAAAAAACACACATATATATATATTTATATAAATATATAGACATATTTCTATTTCAAAATCGATCAGATTTCTTTCTTTTTAAATCCAATTAAAATATGGCAAACAAGTGGATTCCGAAGCTTAATATCAAATAAAAAACCCCAACATAAAAAACTATGTATGTTTTTCTATTTCGAAATCGATTAGATTTCCTTTTAAAAATTAAATAAAATATGGCCAAAAAATTGGATGTCGAAGCTTTTCCCTTATATTAAACCCTAATATCATTTTGTTTTTTTCCTGTTTCAAAATCGATTAGATTTCCTTTTGAAATCTATTGAAAAAAAACAAAAAATTGATTTTGAAGCTTTCCCCTAATATCAAATTAAAATCCAATTATTAAAATATGTTCAAAAATTGGATTTCGATGCTTCCCCTAATCTTGCATGAAAAATTCCAATATAAAAAACTAAATTTGTTCGATTTCAGAATCGATTAGATTTCCTTGTAAATTCAAATTAAGATATTGCCAGAAATTGGATTTCGAAGCTTTCCCCTCATATTAAACCCTCATATCAAAGACTATTTTTTCTATATCAAAATTCATTAGATTTCCTTTTGAAATCTAATTAGAATATGGTCAAAAATTGGATTTTGAAGTTTTCCCCTCATATTACATTGAAAAAACCTAATATAAAAAATGATTTTTTCTTTTTTGAAATCGATTCGATTTCCTTTTAAATTGTAGTAACAAAAATAAAAACAAAAACTGGATTTCGAAATGTTTCCTCTAATATTAAATTACCAGCCCTAATATATTTTTAAAAAAACTGTTTCAAAATCGATTAGTTTTCTGTCTAACATATAATTAAGATATTGCTAAAAATTGGATTTCGAAGTTTTCCCCTAAGATTAAATTAAAAACACTAATAAAAAAAACTATGTTTTTTCGATTTCAAGAATCGATTAGATTTCCTTTTGACATCCAGCAAAAATATTGCCAGGAAATGCCAAAAAGTGGATTTCGAAGTTTTCCCCAATATTATATAAACGTTGTAATATAAAATACTTATTTTTTCGACCTTAAAAGACCCTAGTTTAAAAAATCACCGGGGCTGACTAGTTTTTATTTTTTGGTGGTGAGTGAAATCCTGAAATGGGACCTTCATGTTTAATTTGTTTTTGAAAAGGTATCAATTAAAAGTCAAACTGGCCAGCCTGAAATTTCCCAAAATTTAACGCGGACCCTAGTAAAAGGAATCAATGTAATATTTTAGTATTTAGGGTACGTTTAGTAAAAGGAGGTGGGGATTAGTAAGGTTTTCAATTTAATATAAGGGGAAGCTTCGAAATCCAATTTGGCAAGATTTGAGCTAGATTTTGAATAGGAATTCAATCGGTTTTGAAATATAAAGTTCATTTTTTTTTAACGAATGTTTTCAATTTAATGTCAGGGGGAAGCTTCGGAATCCAATTTTGGCAATATTTTAGTTAGATGTTATTTAAAAAATGTTTTCCAATTTAGTTTTTTTTTACCAAGGGGGAAGTTTCGCACCCTCATACTAAATACCCACTAAATACAAAAAACTATTCCGTGTGTTCATTATTGGGTGGGGAGGGGCAAACGGTTTATTATGACGCAGTGATTGGTCAGGCATCACTTGCTGGAATTATTGGATTCTTTTGGGATGATTGGTATGATGTTTAGTCAGGCATGGTTCCCTTCAGTCATGCACGATTTTTGCAAAAATCCTATTTAGGCACGACCCCAAAATCCCAGCCCGGCAAATTCCGGCCCGGGCCCGGCAAATTCCGGCCCGCGCCCTGCAAATTCCGGCCCTGCGTTTTTCCAAAATCAGGCAAAACCAGTAAATCAGGTATTAAGTCAGGTGTAGTTACCTTTTAAGTCATTAAGGCTAGTCAGGCATGGTTCCAGTGGGTACCTTTTAATTGTGAAGGCTAGTCAGGCATGGTTCCCTGAATTCAGGGGCATGGGTACCTTTTAATTATGAAGGCTAGTCAGGCATGGGTTCTGTTAAGTCAGGCGTGGGTGGGTACCTCTTAATTATGAAGGCTAGTCAGGCATGGTTCCCTTAAGTCGGGTGTGGTTACGCTTTAAGTCATGAAGGCTAGTCAGGCATGGGTACCTTTTAAGTGATGAAATCTGAATCAGGCGGAGCTCCTATTCTAAATGTGTTAAATCCAATTGTTCAGTGTGGAAAATCGATTTTTTGGCTGGTCTACGGGCAAACCCTGTGTCTTCCAATACCATAGCGTGCTGATGTCGCTTGCCTGCATAATAGTTAAGGCCAAAGCTTAGGTCATCAGTGTGATCCTGAAATGGCGCCACGACCAAGAAGATGACATGTGTAAAATGGGCCCTGGATTAACAAAGGCTGACTAATGAATTTGGAGGATGCCACTAAAGTATGACATGTAATCACTTTTGAGGAGCACTCTATGGCACGCAGCGCGCGCAGCCTGCTTTACGGTTTAGCGTTTGAAAGTTTTAGGCTTTGCCTCTATGGCACGCAGCGTTTGAAAGTTTAACCGTTTACCTCTATGGCAGGCTGTGCGCGCAGTACGCGTTACGGTTTTAAGTTTGAAAGTTTTTGGGTTTATGTGTGTGGCACGCAGTGCGCGCAGCGCGCATTCGGGTTTAGGGTTTGGAAGTTTTATATATAGTTTATTTTATTGCATGCAGCGTGCACAGCGTGGGTTGAACTTTAGGGTTTCGAAGTTTTAGGGTTAACCTCCATGACACGATGGTTTAGGGTTTGGAGATTTTAAGGGGTACTTCTATGGCACACAGCGCGCGCAGCGCGCGTTAGGGTTTAGGGTTTGGAAATTTTAGGGTTTACCTCTATGACACGAGAGTTTCAGGTTTGAAGATTTTAGGGTTTATTTCTATTGCACAAAGCGCGCGCAGCGCGCATTAGTGTTTAGGGTTTGAAGGTTTTAGGGTTTATCTCTGGCACGCAGCGCGCACAGCACGCATTAGGGTTTAGGGTTTGGAAGTTTTAGGGTTTATTTTATTGCATGCAGCGCGCACACCGCAGGTTAAACTTTAGGGTTTGGAAGTTGCATAACACGATGGTTTAGGGTTTGGAAATTTTAGGGTTTACTTCTCTGGGACACAGCGCGCGCACCGCGCATTAGGGTTTAGGGTTTGGAAGTTTTAGGGTTTACTTTATTGCATGCAGCGCGCGCAGAGCGCATAGAGTTTAGGGTTTGGAAGTTTTAGGGTTTCAAGGGTTCCAAGGTTCCAGGGTACCAGGGTCCCACGGTTTCAGGGTTCCAAGGTTTCCAGGGTTCCAAGGGTTCCAAGGGTTCCAGGGTTTCAGGGTTCCATCCCAGCAGGGTGCCAGGTGTGCAGGGTTGCAGGGTTCCAAGGTAGCAGGGTTCCAGAATCCTTGAGGGTTCCTGGGTGCCAAGGTTCCAAGGTTCCAAGGTTCCAGGGTTTCAGGGTTCCAGGGTTCCGGGGTTCCAGGGTTCCAGGGTTCCAGGGTTCCGGGGTTCCAAGGTTTCAGGGTTCCAGGGTTCCAGGGTACCAGGGTACCAGGGTCCCACGGTTTCAGGGTTCCAAGGTTTCCAGGGTTTCCAGGGTTCCAAGGGTTCCAAGGGTTCCAAGGGTTCCAATGGTTCCAGGGTTTCAGGGTTCCAGGATCCCAGCAGGGTGCCAGGTGTGCAGGGTTGCAGGGTTCCAAGGTTCCAGGGTTCCAAGGTTGCAGGGTTCCAGAATCCTTGAGGGTTCCGGGTGCCAAGGTTCCAAGGTTTCAGGGTTCCACGGTCGCAGGGTTTGAAGGTTCCAGGGTTTCAGGGTTCCAGGGTTCCGGGGTTCCAGGGTTCCAGGGTTCCAGGGTTCCGGGGTTCCAAGGTTTCAGGGTTCCAGGGTTCCAGGGTTCCAGGGTTCCGGGGTTCCAAGGTTTCAGGGTTTCAGGGTTCCAGGGTTCCAGGGTTCCAGGGTTCATTCCGGATTTTGAAGGCTGCAAGTCCCCGCGAGCCAGCCCCAGCCCTAGAGATTGAAACCCAACAAGCCCTGCTGTTGGGAACTAGCAAAAGTTTGCGGGAAGCTTCAAAGGGAGCCAGTTGAAGCAGGTCGTCAGTGCATCGCCCAAGGCGAGAAATCGGAAGATTTGTTCACTGGAATGCAAATGATGCGGGCGCGCAAATCAGGCGTGACAATGAGGGGAATAACTAGCTGTCAACTTGGAAACCAGATGGGATCTCTGCATGGGAAACAGCTTGCAGCCGTGAGATCAGAATCTCTGTTCGTATCCTTCGATATTTTTCATAAGTACGGCATGTCAGTTTCTGACCATCTCATGTAGTCTGCTATTGACTACGAACAAGCTGCGATTTTTTCGGCATGCAGCTCACAAGCACGCCCCGGTGACAGAGTCTTATGGTGCATCTAAACCTGGGATTAACCCAATCCGATACGGTCTCATCTCCTGTGAACATCTATGAGAAAAGACACGATACCTTCCAATCAATAGAGTTTGATTACTTGGGATGTGAAATTCAGCCAAGTTGACTTTGAACGTTTCACAGAAAACCCTTGGACAGTTGTCAAGTCCTTTGAGTCCTTTGATTTTGCCAACTATGAGCTATCTGCCAAGCCTGGTTCGAAGAAGCAGGCGGAAGGGGGACTGGTCGCACTGGGAATCATGGATGAAGTGGCTGAAGCATTCTCAAAGTCATCTCCTCCTATGCTGAATTGTGCAACCTTTACAATTTTTGGTGCAGAATGTCGTCTGAGTCTGCAAGTCGTGGCTTTGGAATTCGGTTGCATCACATCTGAGGCCGTAGATGGTGTTGGAACACAGTCATTCCGCGAACCATCTGAAGTGGAACGACAAGTCACTAATTTCACTTGCTCAAGCTGTCCAACAAACGAAGAAACTTTATTACTTGGGTCCTTTAGCGCGGTTGATGCTGTATGCTGCATGGGTTTTTCAAGGAGGCCATGATTTCAACCACTGAACTTCGGCTTAGCATTCAAAATTTCACCCTGAAACTTTGGCTCAAGACAGCTAAAATCTTGGCGAAAATGCCTTCAAAATGTTCTTGAGGTTTCATGCCACGTGACAGAAGCTTTCAGTTTCCACACCGACACACGGAACTTCTTGGCAATTGCTGAAAGGGATCCTCTACGGGTTCCTGACACACTGCGCAAGTCCCCGTGGTCACCTGCGAGCCAAGTCCAAAAAAAATCGGAAGGTCGAACCACTTGAAGACTACACTGACACACCACAAGATCCTTCCCGACTCTGTCCTGAGGCCGATTGGTGGTTACTTAGAGAAGATGGCATGTAGAATTTGAAAAACTTGAAACAGGCAGACTTCTTGGAGAAAGGGGAACATACAGGAAAACGGTTGGGGCAAAATAAATCGGTCAAGTGGCGTAGGCATTGCATGTCATCCAACATCGCAAATGTGCCAATGAGGTCCTTCATGCACCCGAAGTCAACCATCTGTTGCTTCAGATGTCAGCCGAGAGTCCTCAAGCTGAGGGACTTGGAGCACTTCAGTCATTGCAAACAAAATCATTTTACAAGAAAACAGAAGTGTCGAAATTGTACAAGCACAACTACAAACTGGCAACCGCCACCAAGTAGATCTCACTTTCAAAAAGTGATGTCTTGGAAACTCCCTTCGCAGCATATATCTTGAACCTTTGAGGTGACGATCATGCATTTTACCCAGAAAACATCGGTTGTCAACTCTGAATTGAGCCACAAGGCCTTGAGTGTATACTGCTGGGGTTATTATTGTATATAATATATAAAATAATTTAATATAATATAATATAACATAATATAATATAATATAATATAGTATGATATAATATAATATAACATGATATAAAATAATATAATATAATATAATATAGTATGATATAATATAATATAATATGATAAAATAAAATATAATAGAATAGAATACAATACAATATTATATGATTTAATAAAATATAATATAATAGAATAGAATAGAATACAATACAATATTATATGATTTAATTTAATATAATAAAATATAATATAATATAATATACTATAATATAATATAATAAAATATAATATAATATAATATAATACAATTAATATAATATAATATAATATAATATATTATAATATAATATAATACCTGCAAACTCCAAACGGCAGAAATTTATGCCTCGAGAGGGAAGAATTGCTTTTCCCCCTTCAGAGTCATTATTGCAAAACCTGCTACATAAATTTTGTGCTGGAGGCATTTTTTCCCTTTTCACTTCTGGGGGCCCCATATTGCCAAAATTTGGCTCTAGCACTTTACGGCCAAGCCTTGCCAGCGATGGCACCTCCAGACAGGTGCCAACCCTCGCCCAGCCCTGCTTTTGCTTTGCAGAGGTGTCAGATTCAGCTGATTGGCTCACTTGATTTCAGTTTTCCTCAGCCATCTTGGATCCTTGGATTTTTAAATTCTGGCCTGGCACATGACAATGGACCAATCGGTGCCTATCACTTTTGAAGAAGGTGCTTTGAACATCCTTAAAGAAGGAGGCGGGGGAGCCATATCATCTGCAAATCTAATTCCACGCTTTTAACTCGCCCAAGACCGCAACTGCATGATGCAGCCCTAACGCTCATGAAGGTTTGGCAAGTATGCCACCGAAATGGCTTCGGGAGGCCAAGCATGTTCTTTGGCCAGGGAAGGCCGTTGGCGAACCTCTTCTGAATCATTAAGAGACAACCTTTTGAAATCCATGTCAAGAATCAAAACCTTGTTTGTTTGCAATTCAATTTGTGTCATGGCCCCAGGAAATGATCAGCAAAGAGGAGGCCAAAGTGATGGTCAAAAATTTTCAGCGACAGGGTTCTTTGTATGAGCTGGCCCAATACCTATGGGATTGGCAAGAGTACTGTCCGTTTCTTAACAACACACCGACACGAAAATTGCAAACAATTGTAGCACTATTCACTCAGCTTATCTTGGTGGCATACCACCAAACCAACTGCCCAAAACGCAGCTCAGGCAATGAAATGGAGATGGCGAACAAGGAGGGATGAGAGTGCCTTCACACGTGGCGGGCAGAGCAGTTGGGAGAAGACCCGGCTTTTGAAGCGTAGCAGAAAGTCAAACGGGCACCTGTGCAGATAGAAATGATTTTCCGGCAGCTCTTTTCAATATCAAATCAACGGAACATGGGTTTGTGGTTTTTGCCCCCCGCAGGTCTGGCGAACAATACAATGGCATGGACCATGGACACATTGAGGCAAGGGTCCACTGGCTCAAGAACAACATCACCTACAATAAGGGGCCCATGACTTTTCAGTTTGTTCTAACATCATCAACATCCATCGATCTAAGATATCCACCAAAAACGTTCTTAGCATAGTTGTCCATTCAGGGGTGCCTTTCCTTACTGCCGATTTTTTTGGCAAGGTGTTGGTGGCTCACTACATTGGGCTACATGTGGACTACCACAAGAGCAGTTCAGGCCTGGCACTCCTTGCTATTTATTTTTGTCAAGACTTTCGCCCTAAAGCATGAGACTTAAGACCCATCAGGTTTCGTCCAAGAAATGTCAGAAACAAGAGTTTGGAGTTGGAACCTGTCCTCCCTGGGGCTAGGCCCAAACTTTCAGTTAAAGACATAGTGGCTGTGTGGTGTCGGGGCCTCATTCAAAAAGAACGCTGTACTTTCGAATTTTTTGTGGCAGACGAATGGGTACCACCCCATAGCATCTTCCCCTATGCCGCCTGAGGCCTAGCACAAAGGAAACTCAGGAGTGCCCGGCCCTCCTTCTGCCGTGCTCGCCTGCAAGGGGATTGGCTGCGGTTTGGGCTTGGGCTGCAATCCAACTTTTTTGGTATCGATTAACTACCCCGAAGTTTTTGCTCAAACGGGCAGCCCATTCTAAAATGCCCAGGAAAAGCCATGGTGAAAAACGAATCGATGGTTCTATCTCTGGTTTGTCTAATGCCCTCGAAGAACATCAGAAGCTTCGGCGCCGTGCTTTGAAAACCGGCTCGTTTTTGACGTGGCCGACTCCCGAGCAGAAAGGGGTGATGAATTTCGAAAATTTGGCCCTGAACCATGAAGTGATTGAAATTTTGATCCGTCTATGGGCCCCCCAGTGGGCAGAGCCTATCATGATACCGGTGGACGATTTGAAGAATGAGGCTAGGTACCCATTCATGAAGCTATGGTTTCTTGAGTGCATGAGCATTCCTTTCCAAGCCACCGCGTCACACCTCTTAATCAATCGCTGCTTGCCAGGTCAAGATTAGCCGAGTGGCTTTGGAGCTGCATCACTCAGTGACACTTGTGCACACAGATGCAACAGCTATGAAAGGCTTGTTCACACTCCTGTGCCGGCGGCATGATGGTTCTGCAAGAACTGTACCCAGGTCTGTTTAAAAAACAATGGGCAAGATTTAAATCTCCCATGTTTTCGGTGAGGCATTTTTGATTACGATGTGATTTCCGACCTTTTTTTGTGTCATCTCAGGATCCTCGGTTGATTAAGCTCTATGCCTTGCTGACAAAGTACTGGGCCCCCAAGCCACGGTCAAAAAGGAATTTGGGAGAAGAGGTTCAGGGCGCTAGTGGCTCGCAAGAACAAAAAGAGGGAGAAGAAGGCAACAAGTTGGGAGAAGAGGGGGCAGGGGGGGGAGAGGGGGGGGAAGAGGAGATTCGAGAAGAAGATCCAGAAATCGCTGCAGAAGGAAGTGGCAGCCAAGATGGGGGTGGTGAGGTAGGTAGCGGACAACCCTGTTCCCCAGAAATTCCTGCTTCACCTGTGCACTACCCCTCACCCATGGAGAAAGCTTCCTCCCCAGCTCCCCTTCGCACCCCAAGCAAGAGAAAACCAGATGAGGATGAAGAAAGGCTCGACACTCTTTTGGCCTGGACGCTGGGGGGTGAACTTCCTCCCACAGTCCGCTTGGGTCATCCCTGGGAATCCCCATGGAGACATGATAAACCTGACCACCAATGCGATGACGAACTTGATGAAGTAGAATCACAACTCAAAAACCTGGAGTTTCTTGTTTGCAAAGAGTTGCAAAACAACTAGAGCGACACGCCTTTTCGAAAAAAAACGCCCCCAACATCACCAAACTTATGCGAACATCAGGACTGCCATCAGTGAGCGGAAAATTGCGGTAGTTGGGCAGAACATGCCTGTCACCTGGCGTCCTCTACTTAGATCCCGCTTATCTTGTGTCACTTAAATCAAATTCCTCCTGGATGATTTTGATTTGTGAGGTGAATCCAGCACTGGCAAATCTGTGACCGAGATGGAAACGGTCCCTTTTGAGGCCACCCAGGTCGCTGCACTGATGACGTCCACCCCGAGCCCACAGAATCCAAGGGGCGTACCAGAACCCACAGAGCTTCCAGAAAACAACGAGGTCGAACCAAAGGAGTCCCATTTGACACCGCCAGCTGCCGAAGCTGCTCAGGAGCAAGCCTTGGAGGATGGATTGCCTGAGCCTAAATCCACGCAGCCTGCCAGTTGTGAGAGAGACATAGGATCCCCTGGAAGTTTGGCGGACATCCTTGCCCACAATGTGCCTTGGGAAGGGTTATATTTTCTTCCCATGTGTACAATTTACGTGGCGAATTTACGAAATGCATTATCACATTGGGAAGGTTTGCAAAGTGCAAGATTATGCAATGAAATTTCCCAGGTGTCCTATTATGCTACTTCGTTCATCTTGTCCTTGGTGTTTGGACCCTAACTTCACATCCCTGCAGGTGCCCACACACCGTGGTGAGCAGACCACTGCCAAAACCCAGGCCAGGATGAAACGGCCAGCTAGCGTGAGACCGCCAGCTGCGAAAAAACCTGCAGCAGCAAAGGTTCCGACTTCTGCTGGACGGGGCCGGGGGGAAGGAAAAGGTCGAGGCAAAGGGAGGGGCAGAAATGGCAGGAAAAGAAAAGCAGAGAATTCACCTGATGAGGGCGACACAGGCCTAGCAACACAACACTACTCACCAGAGGCCAGTGAACCGGAATCAGAAAAACACAATGCTGAGGTCACCCCAGCAGGAAAACCGAAGAGAAAAGCAAAGGCAAAACCAAAGGCATGTGGGGAGCCGAAGGCGTCAGCTAAGACCAAACCTAGTCCAAAGAAACGTTCAGCAAAAGCAAAGGCCAAAGGACCCAAGGGTCGTTCCTCTTCCGGTGCAGCACCATCAGGTGGAGGGAAAACAAAGGGAACTTTTGGTCGACGTTGGCAAGGATCCAAAGAGCCCATGAAAACTTTCTGGAGTTCCGTGCGGAAAGCCTTCGAGGATTTTGTTGAGCCCATGGTGAATGCCCCATCCAAATTGGAGGAATGGCATGGGCATGGGTGGGGCTTGGTACAGGTTAAACGTCCAGAACCTCGCAATTGCCGGTGAATAGGCTTCATCAACTGAATACACAGCATTTCGTAACATACATATCGTGTCTGTCTAATCCCACATCTGTGTATGCAACTTGCCAGCTTCACCTGACAGCCAGGACCCTTTCTGGAAGTTTTGCTTGCCGAAGTTAGACCAGAACTGCGATCCGGCTGACCTTCCTCCACTTGCAGTTGACTGGGCTAAGACTTTCTTAGAAGACCCAGTGGTGAAAAGTGCCCTGGCCCAGAAAATGCGCAATCAGGGTTTGATTCCTCCCTACTTTTCTGGCACATCAATTGTAAAGGTTGGGGGGGCCCTTTTTGTCGTCCCCAGGCCAATTGCGGTCCTGAACTTGGGCAGCTACAGCTGCTTCGCGACAAGTGACCTGATCATTCGGTAGATTGCGGTATAGGTTGCTTTGGCACCACCGTCGGCTGAAGTGCTAGGAGGAAAACAATAAATTGGCGAATTCTGGGCTGACGATTTTCTGTTTCAATTACTGTGGATCATTTCAGCTTTCCCAGCTAGGTCAAAATGTCAAATTTCTTTGTTTCGGACAAGGCGCTCTACAGCCCACGCAGGTGCTAATGCCTAGAGTCCTGCTATCTTGCTTGAAGCAGAACCTCCACGATCGAGATGCTGGCATTGCTGGCATGTCTTAATGCAGAGGCCATGGTCACTTGGGGCGGAGGTCGCGTACTGACATGCCAAAAAAACAAAGGGTTCTATTAAAAAAGCCGAGAAGAGTCTTCAATGGATTTGCTGTGATCTTTAGGAACTTTGGCCCGAACCAGATTGATTCCCTGCTGCCACGGATTGCAGCCATGAACAGAGTGCAAATCGATATGACACTGCGGCGGCTCATATATTTCGGTGCGCCTAAAGTATCTTGACAATATTATATAGATATATATATATAGTATACATGACCTCCTCTCCTTCCACACCATCACTTTCAGTAGCAAGCCTCGATCTCTGAGGCGTTTGTCCAGCTCTGTCTTTGCATCTCTTTCTTGTCTTTGATGGAGGGCGGCAAGGATTTGCAATTCCTCGAGCTGTTTGCAGGAACCGGCAGGGTGACCAGATTGGCAAAATCATTGGGTTATTCATCGGAGGCCCATGATGTAATTTATGACAAGCGCCTTGAAGAGGGTTACGATCGAAATTGTATGGACATTGCTGGTGAAGCTGGGTATGCGTTTCTTGCCCAGGAACTTTCACAATATTTTTTGGTTGCATAACTTCACAGTACTACTGGTAAATCTGGTCCATGTGCACGTCAAGGTTGATCATAAAGGCCGTGCTCGAATCCAAATACGGCTCCCTGTTGGCGTTGGTGGGGTTGGTTTGTAGCAGCATGGTGATGGTCAATGCGGGGACATCACAGCGTGATTGGCTGAACCCAAATGGAGATCTTTCACAACCATCAGTTCTTCTTTCAAACCTGATGACTTCCAGGCGAGACAGCAATGAGGTTTAAACTTCCAAAGTGCCAATTAAAGCACAATTGAGTTAGAAAATGCATTATTGTTGTGGGCCTGCTCTTTCGTGACCGACTCCTGCTAGGTGCAGCTTGATACTCTTACTGATCACTTCTGCCAAATCCGTTTGGCTTTTGGAGAACCCGGGATCATCCATTGTCATGAGGCATGACAGGATGCAACAGCTGGTTGACTTACTTCGGAGACGTGCCGGCATCCGGGTTTTTCGCAAAATCTTTTGGGATGGCGCATTACTACCATCCCAACCACAAGCTCACCAAAATATGGTCATGTGCCCGCTCCATTTGGAAATTGGATTTCGGAAAGTTACCGGTGCAAGAGAAGAAGGGTCCCTCCACCACACGGAAATACGTTAACGCCAAAGGGGAAGTTCGATTTACTGCCACGGCAGCATTGAAGAAAAGCCAGTACTTTGGCACCCAACAAATACAATATTTTCTTCTGATTCTTTGTTTCACCCGAACCCCTGCCAGATGATTCATTCCGAGTGGGATATGATGGACCTAGCTTACCACAAGGTATCCCATAATCAATTTTTGAAAATTCGGTTGCGGTGGTCAACCGAGCCCAGGGAGTACCCACCAGCATTTGCATCTCGCGTCATTCGGCTTCGCAAGCAGTTTCTTCGAAGCTTACCTGAGTTGCCAGCAGCGGCTCAGCAGGATTTGAAATGTTAACCCTGTGGAGTTGAAATTGTATAATCAAAAATGGCCATGCAGTTAAGGGTATGTATATAATGTTGTCCTCAGGCTCTATTTCGCTTCCCTCTTTCCCATTCAAAAAGTATTTCCTTGCAGCCCTGTTTGAGGTGGATGTGAAGACCCCTCTCCACGTCCTCATTTCCGGACTTGGTGATGACACAACGGGATGGGCCGAGGATGCCAATTTGAGGCCTTGCTTGGAGTATGTGCGAAATTCTAAGTACATTACTGTTCCTCCTGAATACCGGGAAGCTTTGGCCATCTAGGCGGAGAAGGGTTGAGTCACAGCAATTACTGCACGGAAAATGACCCAAGGAACCCGACAGTTCCAGATATGTTTTTAAAGGCACAGGTGATGGGAATATATGCACCATTTCATCCCAGTTACTGCTTAAGCGATCAACAACTTGAGTTTGGGAATTTCATGAGAAATTAGGTCTATATTTGGGATATTCCATGTAGCATTCGGGTTTCCAATTTAAAATAGAGGATGCACATCCAAGTTCCCCACAACAAGGCGCATTGGTAGAATAAGTAACCGGCAAAACACAAATAATAGAGAAATAACAAAAAACTTAGCAAAAATTGTAAAAAAATGGGAACGGGCTGCGGCGTAACTTCCCGGTCCTGCGGCGTAACTTCCCGGGTCTGCGGCGTAACTTCCCGTACCGCAAAATATAAACCATTCTACATGGTAAAAGCTAGTAGTTTGTTGGGATTTTGGTTAAAATCCCGGAACTTTTGGGTAAGCGTATACTACTTCTAGGCTTTTTGGATCAAGGGATGCAGTCTTGTTGTAGCCGAGCCCTTTCAACCTCCACTTTGCTTCGGGGTTGTGAACTTGTGCGATCCCAAACCATGTCCCTCGAGAAAGATCCGCAGTATGCAGCTTTGATTGCCCAACGGGACCTACTGAAAGCCACTAGTCTGCTTTGACCAGACTATGACAAGCTTCATGTTTTGTGCAAACATATATGCGGTTCAGTAACTTGCCCAAAAGATCCACATAGTATAGTCCGGTGTGCTACACAGCACTTAGGCTCGCAGAGATGAAATTCGAACGAGACGAGAGGCCAGAGAGGCCAGAGAGGCCAAAGCAGCCAAGGAGGCAGAGGAGGCCAAACAATGCAAGGAGAAGAAAGAGACCCAACAGGTACCGATGCAACCTGAGAAACCAGCTCAATCAGCTCAACCTAGAGAAGTACCAGCAACTCAAGTAGAGGAGATGCAACCGAATGGACTTGGAGAGGCGGAAAGACATGGTGATTCACAACAGTCCGTTCCACCGACAGTGGTGGTGGACTCTTCGCAGAAACCACCGCTACTGTCCCGTTCAGAACGCCAAGCGCTGACAGGGTCCCGGATTCCTCCTACGACTCCTTCGGCTAGCCCTTGTCCCGATTTTCTTACGCCTAAAGAGACCTGCATGTGTTGGAGTTCAGCATGACATCAATTACATATTTCTCAGTTTTTGTTGCTTTTTGAAATTGAAGCTGACTCACCGCTGACTATTGAGTTCTTTGAATTCAAGCCTTGCACCCAATCACTCTACAGGTCACCCAGGGAAATGTCTTCTGTAAACTGTCCCATGATTTCTTTTACGAATGGAACGTTGGCAGACCTTACCTCTTCCCAGGTCAGTTCTACATAAGTCTACATAGCTCGATTACTTTTCCCGGACTCTTCCCCCCTGCCATGGCCGAGGAGCTTGATGGTGCTTTCCGTGAAGTGGCAGATCAGGGTGAAGACAACCTACCAAATCAGCCACCTCCAGAGGAGCTTTCCAG
>CAMXCT020006723.1:332097-356697 GCA_947184155.2 Cladocopium goreaui | reverse complement strand
AAATCAAAAAATGTTTGAAACCACCAACCAGAACATGTCGACTGTGCATGTTCTATCTCCACCGTAGCATACGGAAGCGCCATCGACACTGCAGATCCCACCAAGATCCATTCTGGGTACCATCTGGTTATGACTAAGATAGCCATGGAAAATCCACCCATGTTTAATAGGTAAATCAACTATAAATGGGCCATCTATACTCTATCCATCTCTATACCATGGCTATGTTAAATAACCAGAGGGTAAATTAAAATATTTCACGAAGCTGAATTAAGGCCACACCACTTCTCTTGCGGACAGCCATACCCCGGCAGCTGGCCTGAATCTTGCGGCCATTTTGGGATGATTCCTCTAAAATAAGCCATGATTCCAGGCTTAAGTATTGATTGTTAAATCCCTACTGCTGTTGCTTTAGATCCCCATTGAATCCCCAATCTATATACCATCTGGTTATTTAACATAGCCATGGAAAATGGCCCATTTATAGATGATTTTCCCATTAAAACCTCCATTTATAAGGGATTTTCCATGGTTATGTTAAATAACCAGATGGTAAATCACCCAGATCACGAGCGCCGGGACGACACCTCCCTGACTTTTGCCAATTGGTTCTCCATGTCCAACAGGAACTCGCTTAACCTCGCCTGGCGATTTGGGGATGTCGGACCAAAAATGTCGGACACTAATTATGTCGACCCGGCGCCCAAAAGGCTTCCACAATGGGCTGGTACGATGTTCATCTCCTGTCATCTCCTGTTCAAACGGTCCCATTGCTTCTGACCCACCCATCTCGACTGGAGCGTCAGGCTATCCGAAACTCAAACCTCAGGGATTCTGAGGTCTGATTCAGCTCTATCCGTCTCTATCCCCTTACCCTCTGGTTATGTGTTACATAGCCATGGTATAGATGGCCCATTTACAGATGGTTTACCTATGTTTGCCTAATAAAATGGTGATTTTCCATGGCTATGTTAGTCATAACCAGATGGTAACTTTGATATGTAAACCAACCAACCAACCAACAGAGGATGGACTAAGGGGATTCCCAATATGACAATTTGGTTCATTCTCACATGGTGGATCTTGGATACTTTGCCACGGGGGCAGGCTATAGATTATATATATTATAATATACACATAGAGCATATGCCATTATCATCCATGATGTGTATATCAATTTATGGCCAACCGCCAAGTCAGAATCTAGTCGCCAAGGTTCACCGAGCCAGAGACGCAACTTTTTCCGCATCCCTGGAATGACTTTGCAATCGGAACATCATCACATGGTTGGGCTTCCATCTTCGGTTCTTTTTGGGGAATGATCAACTGATAACTCCCCCCCAGAAACCCCGAAACTCCGTGGCAAATGCTGTGTGGGATGAGCATCTGGGCCTGTTTCTTGGCAAGAAAGCAGCCGAACTCGGCGTTCAGGATGCTGTAAGATGGGCTGTTCGTGTTGTGAGTGCTCACACATGCAGCGCTATGGTTTAAAACGCATCCAACATGTTACCCTCTGGTAAACATACAAAAAGCTATTGAAAATTGCCATAGAAATAGTGGATTTACCCATTAAACATGGTGATTTTCCATAGTTATGTTAGTTTACCAGAGGGTACCCGCAATGACTACAAATGCAACTGCCCTGGCTGCATCCTGAGCGCTGCGTAGCCTAATTATGCAGCTTTCGCAGCTTAGTGGGACCCAGTTTGGTGCACCAGGTTCCATCAGAGTTCGAACGGCTGGGAGCAAGTTGTGGTCTTGGATCCTGCAAGTACTCTTGGATATTGATTAAGCATTGATATCTATAAGCAGATTTTTTTTTATGATGTCCTTTCGCCCAGTGTTCTAGTCACTAACAATCACTTTTAGGGTCTATTACGTGACGTGCTGAAGTTGCCCATGTCTGGACTGGCGATTTTTTCTGGGCCGCAACTGATCCAAATTTCTATGGGTCAAAATTGGGTACTCCCGAAATCTGGATGTGTTGACTGTTACAGCAGGGTCAAATGAGTCAAATATCTCCAAAAATTGCTGCTTGCAAGACATCACCAGTTTTGCAAAGGTCGATTGATTCACTCCCAATGGGCTCAAAACCATCTGGGGCAAGATCCTTTTCCAACCAAGAAAAATGGAATCCTACGATTGATGAGCAACTGGCTGCTAGGTAAATCAAGTAAGTTTGCCTCATCATCATGCCGATATTATAGTAATTTCGAATTCATGAGTTATCAAATACTTGTCAGTTATCACCAACTTTTGATTGCCCTCTGGTAATTTAACATAGCGAACTGGAAAATCACCATGCTATTAATGGGTAAATCCACTATTTCTATATTTCTATGGCCATTTTCAAGTTCGCAAACTGTAAACGTTTACCAGAGGGTAACATGTTGGATCCACAAATCCATAATAATCATCCCAGCAACCCCCTGCTAAGTTAAGCACCAGTAAGATTATATCATGACCAACTTTTAAGATGACCATCACCAAGCCATTAACCGACTTCACCATCTTCACCTCACATCCCAGTGGCTACACGGCTACACGGCTACACGGCTAGCGCTTCTGCGTCTGGTAGCGTTCCCAGATCTCCCGCCAGCGTTTCACCAGCGCGGCGGCGCGTTTTGCCTGCATCAAATCGGGAAAATGATGACGAACAGGTCTGGTACTGAGAAAAATACCGAAACATAGTCTAGTATGTGGTTGGGAAACTCTTGGTAGCTCCTTAGCTCCCCATTTAATAATATTTAATAGGGAATGTGAATACCCATAGCTCCTTAGCTCCCTCCTAACCACTGGATAGTAGTTGTTTTTTGTTTTGGTGACAAACACATTTAAGTGACCATGTCTGGAGAAAAAATCGCGGGATTCAGGTTGACGAACAGGGGAGCTTGAAGCAATAGAAATGCTGAACCAAGAAGACATGGGATTTAACGCAACCAACATGAATTTGCATTTAACTATAGCCAAAAAGCTCCCTCGACTAGGAAAATAATCAACAACGGCGCAAAGGTGTTTCTTCACCAGCACAAGTTGAAACCACCGCAAAACAAAGGGATTTTCTGGAATCGAATATCTAAGAATCTAATAAGATCCAGTAGCTATTTAGCCCATAAACAATCATGAACACGTGGATTTTACCTGAAACCAATTGGGACTTGAACAAACAAGAAATCCGGACGTGACCAGATGTAACCAGTTGAACATTGGAACTTTATCAACAATCATGGGCCAAAAACTTAACTAAATACTGGGGATGACTTAACAATCATTAGCCTATGACTAACTACAGTTTGGTCAACTACTGGCCTATTCAGGAATCAATGTATGATATGAAGTGCACATAATCAATGTACTGGGGGTAATCCGTTTCCCCTAATGTTGAATACGACCCAGAAACCCCTGGTTTAGGAATGTTTAGTTTTGGATCTATTCCTGAATTGGCCCCCCCCAAAAAAAGGGCATAGGTCTACTGCAATTCTTTACGCTAAAAAATGGCCAACATCTGCAGTTCCGGGGCCAGCCCAAGAAATTTTGAACCACTGAGGACTTCACAATGTCAGGGTTCTGCGCATAAGTCTTCCTGGCTACACTGGGCAGGATCAAGATTCTCAACAAATCTCAACCACTGGTGGAAGCCCACTGAAATCAGATCTCTTTGGAATAGTTTCAACATACTTCTTTCATGGACACCCAGATGGATTTCGAACCAAGTTTTTGGGGAGTATCGCCCAGTACTATTGGCACATGAGGGATCCTCTTCGTCTCTACAAAGGCGACAAAAAGTCACACGGAAACAGTCACTGCTCAGTAGCTGTCCTTGGGAATTCCACAGGAAAGTGATCCTTTTTGTATGTTCATCCCGCATTTTTTTCACCCAGGGATGCTTAATTTGGGGGTCATATCATTTTACTGACTTGTGCAGCACGTAGGGAATTTTCGGGAATTTTCGGGAATGATCCACAATAACAATAGTCATCCCATTCCCCCATTCCCATCCTTTTTTTACTAAGCACCGGTAAGTTTACTGGCACATGATCACAATTTGGGAGGCTGGGCGGCCCTAATGAATCGGCCGTCAACATGGCTATCGGGATTGACATCTGCATTGCTGGTATCCATCTTCGAAGGCAAACCCCCCCCATGTTCACCCATCTACGGTTTATGTTTCTGTATTGACTAACTAAAACTCCCCAAAAAGTAGAAAGGGAAATCTGCACTATTTTAGTAGGATGTCACTGTACAGTACTATCTTTTTTGGGGTTGCTGTGTATAATATATATATAAATACACACATACAACGTGGGACCCTCAGTTGTAAGTTGGTTTGATTATAAGCACCATTGACTACAGGCATAAGTACCATAAACCACAGTTATTGGAGTTATATGGAGTTACAAAGCAACTTTGCTCGCACTTTGTAGATATTTATGTGTATAGACATAAATCATATATCTATATATACAAGTTCAATATCTATATATGATCTGTGGTGGATCATGAATTTTCCAATTGAAATTGTCATTTTTCATTGGAGTAATTTCCCCAGTTCTATAGAGAACATCGTCCAAATCACCCAAAAATCCATCAAAATGAGTGATTTCCATCATTTTGGGTGATTAATAACATTAATAACCATCCAAAATTAGTGATTTGGGTTTCCATCAAAACTTTAGGATCATTAAAAAGCCCACCATTTTTTTTTGCGATTTTAGTCAGTTCCAAGTCATCACAAACGAAAACTAACGAAATCCTCAGAATCATCGGCTCAAAATCCTGACACCTGAGGCTGTTGACGGTCAGGCCAATTTTGCTGCTCACCAAAATCTGATGATCCACCTGAGGGAAGCGTTACCAATTTTTTTTCGCATGGAAGAAGGCTTGAAACCAAACAACATATGGGGATTTGACCAACAGTAAGTCTTCTGGGTGAAAAGCACGTTGCCAAAGAAACATAAGGAATTAGCAGTAACATTCAAAGCCGACCAAAATATGGATCATCCTGTCAATTCAATGGCCATTTCAGGAACCTAAATTGGAGGTACCTACCATATATAAGGCCTATGTAAGGCTTATGTAAGGGAATATCCCCAGCAAAATATGGCCTGAAAAATGGTACTAACGTACCTCCATTTTAGGATCCTGAAATTCCCATTGATCAAATCAATATCGAAATGGGAAGCTATGGAATCTATGGAATCCACATCCCATCCATCGACTTCAGGATGTATGATGGCTATGGATGGCTATGGCACAAAAAAGGGCATGGATCAGCCATAGTTCCAGGCTACCAGGATCGGGGTGGATCCCTGTGGAGCAACCAGGTTGGTTGCGGTTCATGGGGTATACCATGGTCCCGGTATATCCCAATACATGGCCTTTTTATATTTATATACTGTATATATATAATTATATATGGCTTTGATGATTGATTTATAATGGTTTGTGTGGGAGTTGGTGGTTTGCAATTTTTAGACAGACTCAACCATATTTATATAGCAACAGTCGAGTCATGGCGGACCTCGGATTCACCGTGGGATAAAAAGGTGCCGCACTAACATTCCGAGAATGGATGAGAATGGATGAGAATGGTAAGACTCGAAGCCATCAACTGTTTTAATTTGTTTTGTATATCAAATTGTTATTCACCAAGTTGTTCGCAGTTCCGAACCCAAACACCATTCCCCAAAAAGTAGGTTTCGGATGGAGCGTGGATGTATCTTTTAGCTACAATACAGCGCAAATCATGGACAAATAGAACAAAGATGTAATCATTGAAACCATCCACCAACGGATAGCACTTGGAAACCACGAAGTGTACTGATCTCCCACTCATGCGCAACGGAACGTGCCGAGTGACGCTCTGAGATTCCAGATACGTCAGCGCTTTCAAGACCTCCAAAGACCAGGGAATTTCGACAGCAGCATCCATGGGGCAAATGAGTAGGATATTGGCATAATTACCTATGCTGGGGTCTGGGGTAGATAGAATTTTGTATTTACTGTGCTGTAATCCCCTATCCAAGACAGGTAAAGGCACCCAAATATCAAAATTGTGATACATTACAGTATAATACTGTGTATATTTATATAATATCATATTATATATAGAGGAGAATTATGGATATACGCTATCTAATCCAGGATGATTCCTGTCTCTCTCTCTATAAAAGCTACATGGATACCGTTTGGTTATCTGAACGGTCAATAGAACATATCAAACTTCTGACAGGAACACCATCAATATCTATCGGAGATGTTCCATTCCGAATCTTTTTTTTCCTTGAGAGTACATGGATATTGCACGCCATGGCCATGCTTCAAAATAAATTACCACCAGTCATCATCGAATTGAACGGTGTAAAGCACAAGATCTGACACTTTGCATCAAAACGCATAGAGCCCTATGGCTCCAACACCCCCTTTCCAAGGTGTGGCTAACCCCCCCAAATCATATCTTAAATCATAGCCTGAACACTTCCTAAGAAGGTACTCTACTTGGATAGGGAAGAATGTATTTGGAGGATCCCACGAATCGTGGTGAATAAGCGTTGAAGAATCTTGGCTGGTCCCCGATTCTTCCGGCTGAGTTGGGGTACCCCCCATCTTAGGACACCATAGGACACCTCCATAATAGTTATTGTCGCTTATTATTTCCCATCATATTCCCATCTATATAATGGACACATGATATTCCCATTATATTCCCAGTGTGGAAACATTATATTCCATTTATCTGGTTATACCTCCAGAGATAATCCCAGATTGTTACATAGGGGCAACTATTTATTACATTTTATTACCTAGGGGTAGCTGGAGGTATTATATATCATATATCTGGCTGGTGGTATACCTACCCCTCTGAAAAATATGAAAGTCACTTGGGATTATTCTTCCCAACTGAATGGAAAGTCATAAAATTCCATGGTTCCAGTCACCACCAACCAGCCATTTTTATAGGTGGTATAACCAATTCCCAAATGGGTGGTAACCACTATTAATAGTAACCACTATAGTATATTAATCCCTACAGTAACCACTTGGTGGCTCATCCCACGAATCGTAAGTGGCTTATAACTGGAGTTATAAATGGGATTTTTGTGGGCTTCATCCACTGAAATCACTGGGGTGAACTAACCCACTTACGATTCGTGGGATGAGCCAAAGATCCCATGCCCACAGCCCCAGCCTCCTCCGGGCTCGGAGAGGCATCCAGCTGCTGCTTGACCTGTTTGGATCTCTTGAAGGTGCAATTTTTGGCTGAGGCCTACTTAGGAAAAGAACACATAGAAAAGTGTTCTTCATATTTACTTATGTTTTTTTAATTAAATTTCTAAATCAAGGCCTACTTATAAATTTGTTAGTAAATTCAATCTCATCTTCAGCAAATCATACAATTCCGTAAACCAAAACGTCATGAGAATCCATGGGACATGTTTCAGGATTTGAGTCAACAATTCCTACTTTGTGGTTTATCAAAGGAATCGCAAGTAGCTTGGTTCACCCCAGTGAAGTGGACATCCACCTTAATTCAGCTTACTTATCACACTGAAATCACCAGGGATTTTCACCTACTTCCTAACTGGGATGAAACCACCAAGTATGTAAGGGCTATTGCAACGGGATATGCCCCAACCCAATAGCTCTATTTTAGGGTCCTGAAATTCCCATTGACGTTGACTTTGAATGGGAAAAAAAAAACGGTTTTTATTTTGGATCGTTTGGATTGAGATTTGTCTCTAAAGAAGAGAACAGATGGTGTGTGTGTGTGATTGTGTATGTTGTTTTTCAAGCAGACCAGTCGATCCATTGACACAAAATGTTCGGGGGTAGTTTGGATTGAACGACTGATAGAATTGAAAATCAGTACGTACAATCCTTGTTCTCGCCGAAAGAAAAAACATTGTCGCCACGAGCCTGCCAACATCGTCACCATCATCGTCATCGTCACCGTCATCACCATCATCATCATAATCATAATCATAATAATAATCATTATGAATCATTCATCATCATAATCATCATCATCATCATCATCATCGTCATCGTCATCATCATCATCATCATCATCATCATCATCAATATCAATCACCATCAATGACCATCAATCACCATCAATCATGAATCATTAATCATCAATAATTATGATAGTAAAATATGATAGTGGATATTACCAAAGCATATCAATAAATAGCAACTATGATAGTAAAATATGATAGTGGATAATATCACCAAATGTATTCATCATAAATATCATTTTACTATTACTTCGTAGATATTACTATATTCCCATTATAATTAAATGTTGACAATATCACTAATAACCATAGTCCTACTATTATCAATACATATCATCTACCAGCCCGCTGGTGATCCGAACAACTCAACGATCATCAAAGTCACCGGATGGAGTCCGACTGGAGCCAGTGATTTCGACAAAATTGTGGCTTAGTTGATGTCAGTTCTATCAGTTCTAAAACCCAAACACATATCATAAAGACACATATTACTTCCCAACATATAGAATCTAACACAAATAGCATACATATTATATTATAATATATTATAGATTCCCTTGATTCCCCATGTCTGTTGTGGATTTTCCATTGGGAAAATGAGCTGAAGAATCGCCCACGAAGCAAAAACATAGCTGCCAGCGCCTGCGTGATGGACATCTCTGGTTGAGCTGCCTGGATGCTTCAGAACACCAACTGCCCAACTGACCATGGATACCTCTACCCTATCCACGATCCACAAAGCATCCAACAAAACCCAAGTGATTGGAGTTAGGGTACCACCTTGCATACAAGGTGGTGGCCCATAGTTAGCTAAGTTGGTTTATAACTCCCATAACTATGGTTTATGGCAGATATAACTATAGTTAATGGGGGGCACCATCCTGTAGATATGATTAGATTTCAATGTTTGGCCCAGAATTGTCACATTTAGAGTCAACACTGAATTTAGCTATATGCTATTGTTCAACCACGGTTTCCTTCTAAATCCCAACCAGTTCACTTTTAATGTCAGCCAGAGGAATTGTAAACTCATTTGGAAGGTGTAATCGCGACTGCGATTTGGTCCAAAAAGTCAAGAGACTGACATCATCATGGCCTTTTGTTTCTAGGAGAAAACAATCCGATTCCCAACAAAGGATAGAAAATACACCCCATCGAAAAACAATGCATCTTGCAACAGCTCCTGGAAACTGATATGTTTCAACACTAACAATCCCTATCGATCCCTTCCTTTCGGCTTTGTCGGAAAATATTGTCATATGTTGCTGGTCAATCATCATTTCTTCCCATTAAAATTGCACTTTTGCTGGGTGGCCATTGGGCCATCTCCCATTTTCGTACAATCCCAATTCCAAGATCGTTGGTTGGATATTGGAATTGGTGAAACTTCTGATCAAGAATCTCCGTTATATCCTATTGGAGATGAGACGAGATTAGAATATTTCATTGGAGACCGTTGGTTAGATATCTCCCATGGGATAGAAGATATCTAAATCCATGAGAAGATCATAAAATATCCCATAACATCTATGAATCATAAAAAACATATCCCATTAGGCTGCCAATCATATCTATAGATCCTTCAGTTTTTGATGCCCGTCACTTGGGGATCTTCCGCGTTCAACGCCGTTCAAGACTTAGGCGTTTGCCTTTCTTGGGGATGCTTCCGCTGGAGGCAATGTTTGACCTGGCGACAAGGCAGCTCTACCATTTTTGCTGATCCATCAGGAACAATGTCTAGTTCACTGGGGCGAAAAAAAAACGATTCCAACATGAGTCCTGGGGTAAACCACCATTGCATTGACGCGACTATGTGAGATAAAAAGGATTATATATTATATTTTAAATATATGGAAGTATATCATTGTTCCCATAATAGCATATAGGATTATATATCATATATTACCATCATTGTTCCCATAATAGGATTATATATCATATTATATATATATGTGTATACATATGAAATTGATGGGAACATATGTAAGCAACAAATCAAATGAAAAAATTGCCATGCCACAGCACCAGCCCACCAGGCATTCTAGAGAAGAAACATGTCACATGATGTATACAATCATCAAATCAAATATTTGCATGTCTTCAGCCAAACTGCCAACGGGTCTTGTTGCAACACCAGTCGCCATGATGATCTCCGAGGTTCCCTCCGGTAATCAGCCACGTGGCCATGAGGAAAACCACCCTGTGTCACAGATGATTCTTCCATCAAAACCTCCATTAAACCAGGGGAACTTCGCCACCTTAAGGGGCCACGGGGCTGACCGGGTATCATCCCATTGAGTCCATTTCTACCGGGTATCATCCCATTTTCTTTTTAACTAATCATCAATAATCATTAGATTCAGATATAAAAATCTCATAAAATCCAATTAATTCAAGCACATGTTGCATATCTCCAGTCAGGGCACCATCCCCAGGTCTCCGTTTTCTTCTTCATGTTCCGCCTCCTGCGGAGTTGCTGTCGCCGGCGTTTTCGGGACTCGGCGCCTGGCAGCGTGAGAAACTGCCGCTAGTCGGCGTCACAGGCATAGCTGTGATCATGGGAAACTTGTTGAACCTCACGTGTGTATATATACATATACATAGACATAGACAAAGACATAGACAAAAACATAGACATATACATAGACATAGACAAAGACATAGACAAAAACATAGACATATACATAGTCATAGACAAATACATAGACATATACATATACATATACATATGCATATGCATATATATATACATACATACATACATACATACATACATACATACATACATACATACATACATATAAATACATACATACATACATGCATGCATGCATGCATACATACATACACATATACATATATATACATATACAGATACATATACATAAAAATATACATATACATATATATATATATATATATATACATATACAAATACATATACATAAAAATATACATAGACATAGACATATACACATACATATACATATACATATACACATACATATACACATACATATACATATACATATACATATCTGAATACATATAAATATATATACATTACATTACATTACATTACATTACATTACATTACATTACATTACATTACATTACATTACATTACATACATACATACACAGTTACATTACATTGCATTACATACATATATATATATATATATATGTACATATATATATATATATTTACATATATATATATATATATATACACATGTATATATATACACATATACATATATATATTATATACATATATATACACACATAGGTTATACATTTAATCATTATATATTATATATATATTACATAACTATATATATCTATACATATCGATATATATATGCCACCAGGCCTATGCCACCCCCCCCTCCCCCCCCATATGGGATGGGTCCCATATACTGGTCCCATATGAGATCTTCCCCCTCCCCCCCTGTGGTGTGGTGGGGGTGTGGCACTGTCCCCCTCCCCCCCCTGTGGTGTGGTGGATGGGTCCCATATACTGGTCCCATATGAGATCTTCCCCCTCCCCCCCCTGTGGTGTGGTGGGGGTGTGGCACTGTCCCCCTGTTTTTGTTTCGACCTAATACCTACATAGGTACATGCATGAGTATTGAGCACATTTATCTGCGCCCTTCAAGGCTCAAGAGGTATATAGAGTAACCCTGTAGACCAGCACGGACCGGCAACAGGCTGAGTAAAACAAGTGCTGTCATTGGGGAAGACGCCTTAGCTGATCTTGAAGTAGACGCTAGGGCCCCTCTTCAAGTGGTAGCGGAGCTGTGATCCCTCATTGAGGGTGAGCTCCAGGTAGAGCCCAAGCAATGGCAAGCCATGGCTATGATGATGATGACTTCGACATTGTCGATGCAAATGAATGGAACCAATATGACTCTTATGCAATGAGAAGAGCACCCCAGCATACACAGATTCATATGACGCAACAGATGACCACAAAGGTTGCTCCAGCCTATGATGGGCGAACCAGCTTCTTTGCTTTTGAGGATGCAATCGATGACTGGTGTGACATTACGGAGTTAGAACCAGAGAAACGTGGTCCAGCCTTGCGCAACAGACTGGAAGGAGATGCTCAACAATACAAGAGACTATTGGATAGAGAAATGCTCAGGGATCCCTATGAAGGAGTAGCTTATTTCAAAAGAATTCTACGACCTCATTTTATCAAAGGTGCCCAGAACGTGTTCCTATACCGTTTCATGCAGTTCATGAAGTTCAATAGAGGAACCATGGATCTTCAGAAGTGGATGACTAGATTTCAACTCACTGGCAATAGACTTATTGAGTCTTGGATGGATTTACTTCCAGAAGTAACAGTGACTAGTCCTGAAGCAATCCTGTTTGTTCAGCAACGACGTCAAGAACATGAACGAGATCAACAAGAGAGAGCTGATGTAGCAGCAGCCTCAGGAACACCCTATGTACCTGTTCCTTGGTCAGATGAACTGGCACTAGCGGCATTCAGACAATTTCAGGAAAATCGTAGACAAGTACAGCGACAAGCATTCCCACTGGGTGAAAATCTGCTAGCATTGATTTTTGTAAGTCTAGCTGACCTGAGTCAAGATCAGAGAAACACACTCACAAGTATCATGACACATCGTGGACGAACCCTCGATCAATACAACATTCAAGAACTACGTGACCTGTTTTTGGAAATGTTTTGCACTACCAAAACAGCAGTTGACAATCCATTGATGCAACCCTCTGGCATGGCACAGAGAAGATCTTTCCTCGTACTGGATGAAGGTGAATTAGAAGGAACCGACGGCTATTGGGCCGAAGATGAAGAAGACGGCGCAGAAGGATTCCTGGATGCTTTAGAAGATGTTTTCTGGGTTTATGATGACGCCAACTTCACATGGTATCAGAGAAGGTTCCAAGGCAAATACATCAGACGAGGAAAAGGTAAAGGAAAGAGAAAAGGAAAAGGCAAAGGCAGAGGAGGACGAAGGTTCTTCAAATCAAGAAAAGGAAAAGGCCGAGGAAAAGGAAGAAGGAAAGGTGCTTACCATCAAGGTTGATAAGGATGGACAGTTTAAGAAGTTCAAGGCTAGATGGGTATGTAGAGGCTTTCAAGATGCTCAAAAGTATGACTTACAGACTGACAGTCCTACTGCTACCAGGTATGGTTTTCGTGTGGCATCTCAGCATGCAGCCTCGATGTACTGGGATTTACTCCATTTAGACTTGAAAACTGCCTTCCTTCAGGGGAAACATACGACTTAGACCGCCGCGTTATCCATGTTCAGTTGCCTACTGACATTGGTTTGCCTCCTTACTTGGTTGGTTTGTGCACTCGTTCCGTCTATGGACTTGCGGACGCACCACGTAGATGGTGGAACCGCCTTGACAAATTTCTGATTTCGCTTGGTATTCAACCTACAAGAGCTGACAGGTGTACATATGTATGCTATGATGGTGCTTTCAAGGAGCCAAAACAGGTTAGCTTTGCTGACTCTGAGGCAACAGAACCAGCACCTGTGACATACTACGTAAGCTCACAAGACAGTGAGAAAACGCGTGATGAATCCTCCGACATTGCTGAGGAAGTTCATAAGTCTCTTTTGGTTGAAGAAAGATTGTTTTCAGCTTGCTATCAACAAACCCAAACATGGAAACAGAGGAAAGAGGTCAAGGAGAAGAAGGTTGAAGATTGTGCTTGGACTCCTGTTGTTGATGAAACCTTGTTGAAGTTTTTGGAATCTGTTGAACACAAGTCTGGTTGGTATCCTTTTGAAAATGGTCATGCTCAAGTTGCTTATCGTGCAAAAGCCTTGAGAACTCCTGATTCACATTATGATCGAAAGAAGTTTCACTTGAGAACTTCTATTGTGAAGAGGAAAGGAGTTTGGTGGTTGCTTGAGATGAATCATGACATGAACAAGGACAATGTTTCCACAAGTTTGGAAGAAGAAGCTGAAATACTTGTTTCAGTCTTCTTACCTTCAGAGCGTACTTATCTTGCCACGACACCACAGTTGACACCAGAGATTGTTGAACAACTCTTGGAACACTTCATGGACCCTGTGAATGGCAGTAATGCCAAGGGAAGAAAACCTATTGGCATGTGTTGTTTGCATGTTGATGACTTGTTCATTACTGGAACTCCAGAGTTTCTGGAGAAGTTCAAGAAAGTTGTCAATTCACAATTCAAGATTGGTCATGAAGATGTGAATGACTTGATGTTCACTGGTCAACGTGTGAAATGGATCATTGATGAGAAGACCAAGAAGAAATCACACATCACTGTTGAACAATCACTTTGTGTCAGTGAACTTACTGAGGTTGTCATACCAAAAGGTTTGAAGGACGAAGACAAATGTGACAAGGATCTCCACACTGCCTATAGATCACTCTTAGGTAGTATCAATTGGTTACAATCAAGAACTCAATTTCAGTCGTGTTATCAGTTTTCACGTTGTGCTTCTGCCGCTGCTGCCCCCACCATAGGTGATTGCAAAACGCTGAACAAACTTTGCAGGCAAATTGTAGGTGACCCGATGGAACTGATGTTCTGGCCACTTCAAGGTGATCCTAGATTAGTTGCAATGCCAGATGCAGCGTTTAGGAACAACAGCGACAAATCCTCACAGCGCGCGATGGTTATTTTCATGGCTGAACCGAGAAAGGAAAAGAGCAAAAACACCAGAGGTTCTCTTATTTTCTTTGAATCAACCAAAATCAAACGTACCACGTTGAGCACAACTGTTGCAGAGTTGTATGCACTCATGAAGTGTTATGGTACATGTCAAATGTTGAGAGGACTGATTAAGGACATCACTGGACTTTCAAGCGAGATTCATATGAGGACAGATGCAAACAATCTTGTGACTACTGCCAGCACTACTCATGTTCCTGAACAACAAGAGACCATTCATATGATTCAGATGCTTAGGAAGGAAGCATGTTCAGGTTCCATTGCTGACTTGTCACATATCAGAACTCAATGGTGTTTAGCCGATTGTTTGACCAAGAAGTCTGCAAATCCTCAGAATCTTATTGATGCTGTTCGACAAGGTGTTCTTAAAGAAGTTGATGCTCATCCACCATTCAGATCATTACTGGAACACAAAGCTTACCTCAGGTCATGGTTGCCAACAGTTTGCAGTCATGTTGATTTCAGACATGATGTATTTCTGTTAGGTGACACCTTGAGGGATTCTTGACTATTTTTTGAATTTGTGCCTGCGGCTCAAAAGGCAGAGTCTCGAGGATCGAACTGTTTCTTCAACATGTCGAGCTCTAGCCGGTGGAACAGGGCCTCAGCCGCATCATCTAGTGATCAGGCACAATCGAACACTCGAGGTCAAGAACATCAAAGCTATGATTTTAGTCGGAGACATTCAGCTGATGGATATGCTCTGAGAAGATCAGAGGAAATCCCAGCTGACCAATTTCGAACACCATCGACATTACCCAATGAGGATCATTTATCATTTTGCTATGATTACAGGCGCCAAACAGATTGGTTTCAGGCTCACGAGCAAGTGAGGAAGAAGAGAGAGCGCAATTTACATACATTGATGGGTCCACACAACATGAGACCAACTGACAGACATGAAATGTTCATGGACGCAATAGCTTGGATTTTGCACTGGGGAACTAGTCATGGAGAATTTGAATCTTTGAAATGGACTTCAAGTTTTCTGAAGTATCTCTGTGGCTTTACAACTCAGGCAGAAGAAAACTGGTTTGATGAACGATGCAATGATTTCCACGTGGACATGACTAGCTCATCGAGGAGAAGTTATTATCTGTCGTGTAGCAAGAGGCTATCCAATGTGTTGAGACATTGCAGAGACAAAACGTTATTCACTGCCAGTGGAGCTATGAACATTTCCTTACTGTTTGATCAGATGCAAGGAGACAATCCAAAGGAATATTACATGTCTGGAGCAGATTTTGCTGCTATGTTACTGTGTAATCCAAAACAACGTTTCTTTGTTGAGATCTCCATGAGATGGCAGTGGTACCCATATAGCTCAATGGCAGAGGATCCATTCGACGTTCGTCTTGGTGCTTTTCAAGGACATAGCAACCAAGTTGTCGATCCCACTGTGGCACACCACCAACTGACATATGATGAGGCTATGAGTTTGGGCTGGATTTTTCATGTCACTGATTACATGAATTTAGATTCCATTCAACAATCAGGCCTGAAGACCTTTGTGAAAGGAAGTGGAAAAGGCAGAAGGGATGCAGTTCACTTCATGTATCACAATGACAATGGTCAGGGCTACATAAGGATGGCAGAGGGCACTAAGCCACCAAGAAACTACAGGCGACCAGTGTACCTCGTGTTGGATCCAAGTTTTATTGTGGACAACCAACTCTATCTGACAAAGAATGGTGTAATTCTATATCATGGTGACATTCCTTTCCAGTACCTCCACGTCAAGGAACAGATTCCCACCATAGCATGCAATGTTGTTCATCAAGGACGTGGTCATTCTCTACCTCCATCGGTTACAGGTGGTTCATGGCACAGAGACACAACATGGAAACATGTCATGAAGGAGAAAGGTCCAACATTTATTCCTGGACATGACATTCCTGAGGAAGTCAGAATCACAGCATGGGAGTTCATGGGTCAACAGGTTCCACAAAACTATGGAAGATTGGTTTTTGGTACACCATTATGCAACGAGAATGATTTTGACCCTGTTATGGAATCAATCTATGGTGCTGCAGCAGAAAGCTCTCAAGAAAGAGAGGGATCTGCGCAGGATGATGCACCAATGAGTAATCCATACGAACAACCATCAAGAAGAGGACGCTCTCAAGAAAGAGAGGAACCTCAAGGAAGAGGACGCTCTCAAGAAAGAGAGGAACCTCCCATTGGGTCGTCCTGGACGTCCACTGATGGCTCCTCTTGTTGATTGTCTTGAGCATCTTGTTGAGGATCATCATATTGTGGAGATTCTGGACTTCCTGATGATGAGCGTTGTTGCTCCCATACATCTTGAGAGGAAGCAGTTAACCTCTGGGGAGCAGAAGATCCACCAGATGATTTGGAAGATCCAATTGTAGAGCAAGCTACAAAAAGTTCGATCTCTGCATCAAATCCCTGGGTCCTGTATGAGGCTGGTATTGTCTGTGCAAGAGAAGAGAGCGGTGAACTCATCAAGAACTCCTCAGGAGAAAAAGTGATAGTTCTACGTGAATGGAACCTACTACTCTCTTCACAAAAGATAGCACTTCGTAGACAATCTATCACTCGCGCAGACTGGGAGAAGTTACCATGGACAGGACATCTATGCTTACTCTTCACAAGAGCTTGGGAGATTGGACGCATGTTGGCACACTTCCATCGAGAAGGAGACATTGACGCCATGGAAGGTTACATGAACTCTTGTCGACAATATTGGACAGACTGGATGCGAGGTCAAGTTGCCCCAAGACGGAGGAGGTGCGGAACAACGCGAACTTCCGCTTACGTCTTAATAGGACACTGGTCGTGCTGGGTACTTGGCGTATGCGGAAACTTTATCTGGGGTTCCGCTGCTCTAGTGCGTGGTACGCACGTGTTCCAGCCAATTGGAGACTGGCGGTCACTATTCCTTCCCCATCGTTGGAGCACGAACAGTACTCGTCCGCAGTATGAGTCGCGCCGAGCCCCAGTTCGATGTGTAGATCTCGGCGTGGGGCCCTTACCCTTTTTTTTTTTTTTCTTTTTTTCCCCAACAGGTTGGGAAGACAGACACAGTATCAACAGAGACGAATGGAGAGAGAAGTTCTTGCTATACGAAAGAGACTTAGCAATACAGAAGGACATGGAGTATCTCTCAGAAGCAGTCTTTGTCTTTTACACCAAGCATCTTGATCAGTTCATTCGTGAGAACAACAAACTCTTGGGGAGATTTCTGCAGGAGAAAGAAGGACCGTGATGGTAACATTTTGGATGCACTGGAGTTGAACACTCATGGGTATGACATGACTATCCAAGGAATTACAGTTCCCATGAACAAGAAAACAGTCATCCCAGAACCTGAACGTCATTTCTCGCTTTCCACAAAAATGATGATCATGGCAATCGATCTGTATGAAGATGAAGCACCTGCTAGCTTTTGCCATTTTACCATCTTCGCTCTCAACAAGCTTCGACAATTTGTGGATAGCAGAAAGGAGTTGACTGCTCAGTCTTACAGATTCTTTGTTGAACATGCCTACAATCAATTCTTTCAGCATGAAGCATTCCATCAATCTGCAAGAGCAAGGACAAAGGTCAGGGAATGCGGTTCAGGTGACTTCCACACATCTACAAAGCTCGATGGCTACATCTGGGTAGCTGGAAAGGACAAGATTGCTCACATCCCAGAATCAGAGCAACAGAATGTGGACATGGAAGATCACAATGATGATGATGCTGAAGATGATTTGGAGTTTGCCAAGACTACAAGTTTTTGTCAGGAAAGAGGAGGAAAAGGCATCAGGCTCTCAGGAAAGAGAGGAAGAAGGTGTAGGCTCTCAAGAAAGAGAGGAAACACAACCACAACAAGAAGATGAGGTATTACCAGATGCAAATCCTCGAAGAAATCTGGAAGATCGACAGGGACTGTTTTTAGTCAGGCAACTCAAACCAGAGCACAGACAGATCCTCCATGATATTACACTCGCAGGCCAATCAATCCTCACAGGAGATGATCTTGAAGGAGGTCAACCCCTTGAACGTGGTGACATAAGCTTCTTCTCATTATGGTTGATGATGTCGGCATTATCAGATGCTTCTTTTTCAACATTTATGGAGCAGTATGCACCTATGATGGGTTATGAGATCTCCTACGACAAGTATCATGAGTTCAAACTGGATATTGACCAAGTTCTCAAGGACAATGAACACCTCAGCGCAGAAAATTTCTTTGGAGCAGAGGATCCTGATTTGGTGGACGATGATCCAAACACTCCTCTTCCAGATCTTCAAAGACCAGGCGCGGGTGATCCTGAGTACAAGCACACTATTGAAAGTTTGAACATTGAGGACAAGCATATCATTTTGGAAACTGATGATGACAAATTGGTTGAGTGTACATTGAAATGGATCAGTATGTGCAGTCAGAATGTTCAACAAAAGATCAAGGACAGTTTTGTCAAACCAGAAGAACGACAAGAGAAAGAAGAGGATGAAGATGAGGAGATTGCTGTCGAAGAAGAAGAAGAAGAAAAAGACACACAGGAGCCACATGTCCCAGCTGAAAGCTCTTTAGAGACAGAGGAATCAGCTCCACCTGAACGCTCCTCAGAAAAGGAGGAATCAGGGGAGAAGAAAACAGACATTCAAGATGATGAGACAGCTCCTGAAGTGAAACCTGCAATTCGACTTTACTATGGTCAAGATATCACTGGAAACGAGGATGATTCAGTTTTTCGAAAATTGAAGGATTGTTTTTCAGATGGTTACCATGGTGAATGGGCAGGATTTTACAACAAAGGTTATCCAGCGTCTTCGAAGCATCGACACATGTTTTGGCATGTCAAGTACAGAAAGACCATGTCTCCACATCAAGATTATTGGTACCATCTTACAGATGACCAGTTGATGATTGAGTACATTGCCAGACACAAGGATCAAAATCCACAACTAGAACTACAGGAACTCAATAATCACATTGAATATGGTTGTAGTGATCCAAGGATGCATCCTCTTCATCAAGACAAGGCAGAAAGATCCTCAAAAGAAGCAGAAAAGAGGATTGATGACGATTTTGGAAATCTCACAAGGGTACTCCAAGATTACGTTGAGGACCACAAGGTCTTGCCTTACTGTATGATCTTGCATAGCTTGGCTTACAGGTATTTAGGTGGAGGCCTATCAGACCCAACATACAAGGATGCCGAATTTCCATACAGATCCTCTCCACAGATAACAGCAATGTTTTGGAATTTGGGAAACTGGTGCAGAAACAGATTTGAAAAATGCCCGGGTCCAGAAAGATTTCAACAATTCATTCCACACATTGACTACACTATCGATGAGGATCATGAAAAATTTGATGAAACCAAATCACAGTTCAACAATTACTTCATCAATGTCATCAAGAACTTTGGAGGACATCTTTTCATGAATTGCGAGGCTGGTTCATTGTATCCTCACAGAGAAAGACTCGACGAGGTTGACTTTAAAACTTGCTTCAATGACTATCATGACTTGATGGTGGCAGCTCGCCTTGGAAAGGATGGCTATATCAAGCAAATTGCTGGATATCAAACAGATGACAACGACACACGAGTTCGACAAGTCTCATGGGCAATCTTCGAAGTATCTTGGGGAAAGACAAAGGACCGAGATACAAATGAGATTGTTGACTTGACAAGAGCTAGGATGAGGATGACACGTGTGTGCGTTTATCACGTCGGACAGAAGTATGCATCAGACTCTGCTGGGATTGTTGGTGAGTGTTTAGCTGTTATGGCTTTTGAGTGTGCCAGATATCAAGTTGACTTCATCGCAGGTGATGGAAACAAGGCATGCTATTACAGCACACCAAAATCTCCAGGCGTCCCTACATACCAACACAGCCTTATCCAATTCTGGATTAACAGAATGATGGGTGTTGCAACACAAGCCATGCGCAAGCATTTTGATCCATCTTGTCCTCCAATCAGGGTCAAGCATTTCATTTCTTGCAGTTATCGTGACTTGGATTTTCTTGCAACGCACTTGGATGGCATTACAACAGCAACATACACCGACGAGCTCATGAACAAGACAAATGGTAAAGGTGATTGTTGTATGTTAACAGTTGTTGAGTGGGGTCATTCACGTTTGATGTGTGAGGAACACCCAGAAGACTTTGATGGAGATGAAGATCGCATGAACTATGTGGGTGAATTTTACTTCAAGGTAAATGAAACTTGCTTACATGGTGATCACAACATCTTCATGGTTGCCCCAAATGATCGTGATGCTCACAATCCAATTCTTGTTCATCTTGATCCTTCTGATATGTCATGGAATGAACGACATCATTACAAACAGGCTTTCAAGAAGAAGCAGTATGCAGATACAAGAAAGGAAAGACAGAAGGAGAAAAAGAGAAAGGCATATGAAGATCAAGCATCAACGTATCAGGGCAACGTTAGTTGGGGTGGATCCTCATCTTCAGCGTCCAGACCATGGAGATCAAGTGAGTGGCGATGAGTGAGTGTATACTTCTTTAAATGAAGAGAACACAGCATGAGAAGCCTTGTACAGTTTTTCTGTGCATTAACTTATTTCACACAGATGGCATATACTCTTTTAGATAGAGATAATGCCACAAGTGCCTGAACTTCAATTTAATGTAAAATAGAGACTCTTGTAAATAGAGATACTATACACATTTATCTCCATGAACCATCCGGCGAGCAGACCACTCCGAATGGAGCGAACTCCAAAAATTACCAACTTCGATTTCAGTCCATTGTTTGCTTGAATGAGCAACTTTGGAGATCCGCTATTTCCGTTTATTTCGTGATTTGGTCAATTGTTTTTCGTATGACCTGAATTTCTGAATCTTGCGAACCCGAACCTTTCAATTCGAACTTTCACCGGTAGAGCGAGGCATTTTGCCTATGGAGAGACCGTGCGCGAAGCACCATTGGTCGCTACTGGAAAAATTAGCGAATCCGCTGTTCTTTTCGACATGTCCTTAGGACATTCGCTGCTTTCACGTGTTTTTCAATTCGAAGCCACTGCGTAACTCCGGTTTCTTTTGCTATTTGCCATTGTGTAGAGAAGTCAGGAAGATACTCTTAATACCAATTGGGTACGGCAAGGCGTAGTGCTCTACTCATTGCTTTTGAATTTGTGCCTGTGTTTTTGTTTCGACCTAATACCTACATAGGTACATACATGAGTATTGAGCACATTTATATGCGCCCTTCAAGGCTCAAGAGGTATATAGAGTAACCCTGTAGACCAGCACGGACCGGCAACAGGCTGAGTAAAACAAGTGCTGTCATTGGGGAAGACGCCTTAGCTGATCTTGAAGTAGACGCTAGGGCCCCTCTTCACCCCCTCCCCCCCTGTGGTGTGGTGGATGGGTCCCATATACTGGTCCCATATGAGATCTTCCCCCTCCCCCCCCTGTGGTGTGGTGGGGGTGTGGCACTGTCCCCCTCCCCCCCCTGTGGTTTGGTGGGGGTGTGGTATGGTATGGTGGGTATGTATGGTGTGTATGGTCGGTCTGGTATGGCATGTTTGGAAAGTATGGTATGTTTGGTATATATGGTAGGTATGGTATGTATGGCATGAGTGGTTGGTATTGTATGGATGGTAGGTATGGTATGTAAGTCTGTTGGATATGGTATGTTTGATATGACAGTATGTATGGTCTGTATGGTATGTATGGTTACTATGATGGGTATGGAATATGTCCTATCTAAGGTAGGTATGGTATGTATGGCATGTATGCTTGCTATTGTATGTATGGTAGGTGTGGTAATTACATTTCATATGTATGGTATGTATGGTATGTATGATAGATATGATAGGTATGGTATGCATGGCATCATTGACATGTATGGTAGGTACGGTATATGTTCAACAGAGGTAGTGTTGTCAGAGTACACAGGTAGTAAACAGGAAGTAGATACAGTAGATACATAGCACATGTATGTATGACTATAGGTAGCACGTAGGTACTTTGAAGGAGTATGTGTGCTACGTAGGTCGCCTAAAAGGTAGCATGTACCTAGTAAATGCGAGGCTGGTAGTCAGAAATGCTGCAAAGACCTAGCAAATACGAAGCTGGACCTCAGAAATGCTGCCAATAGCTTGCAAATAGAAGGGAATTGGGGCTACTACCTGGGGACCCAACCCATGGGGGGGGTGGAGAGACGGAGGACGGGACCATATATATCATATTAACTATTATATTATGTATATATATATATATATGTATTATAGGTCTTGTACATAGGGAAAATCAGAAAACCATTCAACACATCCACTTAGATTTGGACGATTATCACACGCATCCTAACTGCTTAGTTCACCATGGGGTTAGTAACCACCCACAGTCCGATGAACCAATCAGACGAATGATGATCCTCCAAGGACAATGTGTGAAACTGATATTGAACAATGATATTTTATCTATTGTCATTGCCAATAGTTATTGAAAATGAAAAGAACATGTTTGTTCAATATTGAAGTGTATTTATTGACAATGACAATATCGAAATTTCATAGATCAATCTTGAACTTTATCAAACCCATCATAGTCCTCATCATCGTCGTCCCTTCGTCATTCGAATCACCATCAGCCAGCGCCTTGTCCTCTTCATCGTCTGATGCGACCTGGTCAGGTGGCAGCAATGCGCGGTCTATGGACGACATCTGATCGTAGCTGCAGGCAGGTGTCAGGGATCATGCTAATAACTTCACTAAGTGTCAAATCTGTTTGTTGCTTCAGCTCATTGCGAACCTCTTAATCAACCAGTCTTTGTCTCACTTAGACCGAGAAATGCAAACATCATTAAAGAATCATGCTTCAAAAACAGAAATATAATATCACTACCCTTCTAAGATAGGGGGGCGTACCCTAAATGTAAGCTACATTTTAGACGTATTTGAGGGAGGGGGGTAATAATTGTTAACTTTCATTTATTTTTCGAAGTACGTTCTAATTGAAAAAAATCATTTTAGTAGGTTCCCCTCCTTTTCCCTCAATTTCCTAGTCTGACAATAGATTCCATCCCATATCAATCCATGTATCTTACCTCAGGCATTTTTGTCAAGTGAAAAGACCGGTGTGATTTGAGGGTTATGAGCCCAACCAACGGTTCCTGTGACATCCGCAATGGAAACTGGTAGGGCACGTTCTTTGCCTCCTGGTCAAGATGGTTTGGGACATGTGATCAACCCATTCCATTCAGAGAAGACCCAATCCGAATATCTACTTCATGCTGCTCGCCCATCAAATCTGCCTGATGATTCTGGGATGGAACACCCTATTCGAGATACAACTGGTTTTGCCCCTCCAAGAGGTTTGACTTCTGAAGTTTCAACAGGGAAAGGTCGAGGTAGCCAAACGGCTGGTGTGATGCCGGTGGCCTTAGAGACTGTGATGCCTGGAACTGGATTGCAAACTGAGGGGAGGCTGCCGGGGGTTGAGAAGCTGGGTGACCCTGAAGTGTCTTTGCAGGGGAATGACTTGCAGCGGGCATTGGAAGTTGAGATGTTGGATTACCTACGGGGAGAAAATTCGAAGCTTGCCGATGAGGTAGCGTTTCTCAAAGGGCAACTGAAGTTGAAGTCTGTTGGAAATACAGCTTCTGGGGTAACTTCTTCGCCATGGTCCGCCATTGATGGTTCGGGATCTTTGGGGAGTTTTGGAACTGCAAAGGTTTCTCCAATGAATCGACCTGGGCGCAATGGTAGTAGGACACCCCGAAACAAGAATCGAAATGATGCGGTTAGCCCCGAGAATGAAAAGATCAATGGATTTACACCTGGTGGTACGAAGGTTCCAGAAGGTCCACCGCCACCTGACCCAGTGATGCCTCCTGTGCCGCCAATTCCAATGGTTGCTGAGGGACATGGAGGTGATGCTCAGGTT
>CAMXCT020006723.1:327500-330652 GCA_947184155.2 Cladocopium goreaui | reverse complement strand
GACCATTGGTGGGCGCCAACCAAGACTACTACAATCTGAGACAGACCGCAAGCTGAGACAAGCAATTTTGCAGAAGAACAAAGGTGCAATCTTGTTTCTTTACTGGCGTGGGGGGATGGACCTGCTACAGAGAACAAGGGTGGGAACCCAGTTGCTCACTGGATTCTTGGGACATTCAACTTCTTTTTTTACCCCCATAACCTCCGCTTGGAATACACCTCTGCCACCACCAAATTGCAAGATGTTCAGTGTATGAACCCAGAGGAGTTACAAGGTACCTGGGCTTGGACTAGGCCAACCTCTCGGGGCTGGCTGTGTTTTGGGCTGGATGCCGTGCAGTGTTTCTGTGTTGCCGCCACATCCCTTCTGATCGCCTTTCCCGCGAGCCCTGGACGAGGCCAATGAGCGCACCCTGGTCCCTGGCCACAACCAACTAGTGGCTGAAAACGGCCCAGGGACAGATACACAATCTGGAGCAGTAGTCAAACAACGGAACCACCCCCAAGATCGATTCCATGATGTTGCTGGTGCCAATGAAGACCTACGAGCAATTCCAAGCAAGGTCGGATTGTGATAAATATAGCCATTCATTGGGTGTGGTACGGAACATGCTCTATGTTACGCCCCGAGGCGTGGTCTACCACCAAGACCAGCAGTTCTACAGGCTTCCCAATGGAAGGCCACGGATATATGATCCCTGCTGCGCGGTGCGGGAGCTGACGCGCCACATTGGGCCGCTAGGTGGAACGACGCTGCAAGATCGTCTGAAATCAAGGGCTAAAAGGCTTGAACGTTTTTTCAGCATAAAGGCCACAAGGCAACATGGCATGGAACACAATATATCTCATATGTGCAGCTGACCGCTGCCGTTTTACCACTTCAAGAGTGGGCTGTTTCGCCAAAATAGCCACAGGCCTGACTCCCCGCTCCATGAAAAACCATGTTGGCAAAACCTGCAATTAGAAATTCACCCTGTGCAGCCGATACAACACGTCATATTCAGCCCCGCAAACAACCCAGGCCCACCCGTGATCAGCCTTTCCACCCACCCTACTCAATGGAAAGCCTACCATCCAGAAACCCACAAATCATTTCGACGAGCATCCTCCCCACATGTACAACCTACAATCCTACCGAAAGCCTTGTGCCCAACACAACACATCATTTATAAATTCGCCCAATACAAACAACCAACCACACCAAAAACTCGAACCCACTAATATATACCATTTTGGGGTTTCAACCTACCTCAATGAAAAAACCTAGCGTCTAGAAGCTCACAACACTGGCGGCAACCAACCCCCCTCCAATTAGACACCCACCCTATGCAACTAGTATGCCTGCCAAAAGTTTTGAACCCAACACAACACACCATTCAAAAACCCCACGTCCGACTAAAATCATACCATTCTAGAGCCCAACCGTATATATGCATTTTAAAGCCTTTCAACCCACCCCGCAACCCTATCGCCCACAACCCTGGAACATGCACACCTCCACATATATAAACCATGTAATTAGAAATCCACCCATCCCACCCAATAGAAAACCCTGCAATTAGAAGCTCGCTTTATGCACCCAACACAACACGTCATTCAGAGCCCCGCAAAAAAGCCAGGAGCAGCGGAAATCCTGACCAACCTTTTACTTTACCTGCCCAATACAAACACTACCATCCAGAAGTCCACAACCGTGTCGACCAGCACAAAGCCTGCAATTAGACGCCCACCCTACATCCCTAGCAAAAACCTTATCTCCAACACAACACATCATTCAGAAACCCGCCCTACAAAAATAAACCAGACCCGGCAGAAACTCTAACCATGTCAACCAAATGCCCTCGGCTTCTACAACAATATATTTTCCCTTACCCTATACAAATCATCTTAAATACCCTCTTACAGGCAAAAACTACATAATATCCGCTAAATTTTCTTCAAACCATTTCAAAATAAAAACTCAGGATTCAAAAAAAAACCCATCAAATCTATAGGTTTACTAAAATAATTTTACATATTAAATATAGGATTTCGTATAATTTAATATCAATTTATCGTAGCAAACGTAATTTTTTAATCAAATAAAATAAAAAAACAAATCACAAAATACACTTATATAAGGTTATCAATACTATACTTAACTTTTTATAAAAAAAAAAATACAGAATTACTTTATTTTTAATTTTATCAAATTTAAAAAAAAAATAAAAATCGTAAAATTATTTTAATTTAGATATTTTCAACTTATCACACATAATTTATCATCATTAATTATTTCACTTATCACAACACAATTCATCACACCTATCCCACTCCTCACACCTCACTTATCACATCTTCACTTCTCACATCACTTATCACATCTTCGCTTCTCACAGCTCCACTTCATCATATTATCACAACACAACTCATCACGGCTCCGTGGTCAGCAAAATGCCTTTCGCATGGTCGCTGCTGGGGTCGCGGCCGCCTTTCGTGTCGCAGGCGCAGTATACAGAGCCTCCTGGAGGAGCTGCGGCGTGCGTGGCCGCGTGGCTGCCTTTCGTGTGGCAGGCGCAACACACAAAGACCCCTGGAGCTATTATCACTGCTGATGTCTCAGATCTAGCGTACAAGAGTTTTTCTGTTAACCTAGTATTCCTTTTTCCAATAATTATATAAGTATTGGCATGGGAATAGTAAACCAAATTAGATTATATTATTCAGAGCGGTTCAAACCGCCAACCTGTGAATCAATTTGGGAAACGCTTTTATTCAACCTTTACGTTTAATAGGGAACAAGTATATCATTCCGCTACTTTCGGTCACATAGACTCATCAGTTCATCACCTATACCAGGTATTCTACACTGCACAAAATTATGACGCTTGAACTTGCGCGGCCTCTCTTGAAAAAGAGCTCGCGTGCTGCATGTATCATGCGTCGGGCTCTTGTTTTTCACTTGGATCCCGCCGCTCCTGTCGTAAACTTATCATCACCACTCATCACAGCTCCACTTATCACATCACAACTTCTCATCACAACTCATCACAACTCATCACAACTTATCACATACCAACTCATCACAGCTCCACTTCTCACACCTCACTCATCACAGCTCCACTGCTCATCACAACTCATCACGGCTCCACTTCACACAGGTCCACTTCTCAT
>CAMXCT020006723.1:247500-325000 GCA_947184155.2 Cladocopium goreaui | reverse complement strand
ATTTGCATTTTGTCATCACATGACGTAGCAGTTCGAATGGGATTCGCACAAGCACGCAATACCACACGTCAAAACTGCTGCGCCTACTACTGCTAAACAAGGTAGGCGGACATCTCCAAAGTGCTGCACCTACAAAATGAAAGTCATCTTGAGAAGACTGTTCACAAGTATTTCGCCTGTCACACAAACAGATTTTCGACACTTTATCAAACACGTTAGAATGTCACGAAATACCACGCCTCGCCCGCAAAACGACATTTCACGTATTTGAAACCTGTCAAACATAAAAACTTTTGCTGCACCCGCTGTAGGTGCGGCCATATGATCCTCATTGCGGACGGTTGCGGACCTTTGCGGGCTCTTGCGGACAGTTGCGGCGCGCCCCGAAGATAAACGAGAACACTTCGCTACGCATTTGGGCACACTAGTAAAGTATTCATGTGAAAACTAAATTGTGGGATTGAGATGACTTCCATATGTAGGAAAAGAAAACAATCACACAAAGAACGTGCTTGGGGAAAAATGAGATGAAATGCAAAGGAAGAAAGACAATGTTCGGGGAAAATTTACCCTGCAACATCGGACTCGGACTCTGGACGTGAAGAGCGGAGGGCTTTGAAATCGGCACAGGTGATGCATGCAGCAATAATTTTTTCCATCTCATCGCAAAGCCAATGCCTGCACGGTTCGATGGTGTTTCCCTGCTCCCACAACATCTTCTTTGGAAGAGAACAACAATGTCCCCACAATGGATGTGACTTTCGAATGGACCCGGACCTTGATGATTTCCGAAAATGTCCGAAGAGTATCCAACAAATGCACTGGGGTCTCCGCAAGCCTTTGCAATTCCCTCCCGGGCTCACCTCCTTGCTGACCCACTCCACTTCCTCATCTCCCATGCGAAGTTGTCGGATCTTGGTTCGCTGCAGTTGTCGAACCACCTCCAAGAGCGGCAAAAAATCTAAGCCGCTCGATGCTCGGTCCGCTAGGTCAGGCGTGCTAGGTTTCAGAACATGTGGAAAAAGGTATGCCGTGATTTGACGGTACAGCTGCAGTTGATGTCATAAGTTGAGGTGGATGGTGCTTGTTGCTATTTTCTAAGGTCGCCTTTGTCATCTCTTCCAGCAATCCACGCACCTCAAATTTGAACATTCAAATCTCGTGCTCCAACAGCTTCCAACATCAAGTCATGGACCTCCATATTCAAGTCATCCAGGCCAGTGCCATCAAAGGCGCTTACCTCAATTGAAACTCTCGCAACAGCACTGCACAAAAAGGTGATCAAAAGGTGATCAAAATGACGTGAAACTAAGTCATCTCAAAGTCAACTTCAAGTCATCTTCAACGCCTGAAGCGCATCTGGAAATAGATCCATCCTTGGACTGCCGTTGGACTGTCGCCACTACGTCTGTGAACATCTTTGCTGGCTAACTCAGCTCCCGACAGCTTGGAAATATTGTCCTGTTGTGCACGTGGCAACAAAGAAGGCGCAGAACGCCAGAGCGAAGCCAACGGGAGTTGCAATGGATTCACAAAATTCACGAAATTCTTCGCCAAAGCCTTGGCTTCTTCCTCCTCAACGTCGATCTTGCTGATCACGTCAAGCCATGGCCGACGAGGAAATCTTGCCCTGACAAACTTGCGTATCTTGTGTCTGCACAAATCATCACAAATCCATTCGTCCAATTCATTGTAGAATCCGGGTGGTCCTGGCCTGAGGGAATTCCGAAGCTTCACTTGCTCATCCACATCTAGGAGCCTCGTTCCCAACATGGGAGCGCATGGAAACACACAACACACAAAGGCCATTAGGCCATTGCACATGATGAAAAGCTGTGACGGATGTTCATCCTTCCAAAGACAATGCAGGGGGCTAGTTAAACTCTGTTAACTGTGAAGCTTCACGAGATTGGAGATTCCAGCCCCCCAATACCTTGCTAAAAGAGGCACTTCTAGCAGAAGATAGCTTTCGCAATATCATTATTTTTGGCAGGCCACGCTGGGGGTAGACTTGATCCACAGCAACTGCTGAGTTGCAAGCCCGTGTGTGTACGGGTATGGATCAAACACAAACACCACACCAGTGGGCAAGTGGTCCATGGAACCTCAGAGAGAGTTGGAATGGGGCTGTTGGCTGCGGGAGAAGATGAACTCAATAGCACGCAATCACAAATGATGTCTTTACCTCTTCGGGATCGATGAGGGACTAACTCGATGGCTCTTGACAACATCCGAGCGCCCAACCCATGGTGAGTTTGTCCATCAGATTGTGGTTTCCACCTGGTTGTTTCAGTGTTTTTTTCCCGAATGCGTAGCAAGGGTTCCCGTTTCACTCTGGGGGTCTGGGGGTTGAGTGTGTGTTCGCTCGACGTTGCGTTTGTAGTCGCAACCGTCCACACCCGTCCGCAACCGTCCGCAACCGTTCGCGCGATCCCCGTATGGCCGTGCCTATGGGAAGTTCTGCAGAAGGGGTGCTTTTTGTAGGTTTCAAACTTGTGGTTGCTTCGTTTCGCGTGGCAGGCGTGGCACTTCGTGACATTCAGACGTGTTTTGTAACGTGTCGACAGTCATTTTGTGTGGCAGGCGCAATACTTTTGCGAGGGTTTCAGAAGATGGGTTGTATTTTTCGTGGCAGGCGCAGCACTTTGGACGTGTCCATCGTCATTTTGCGTGGCAGGCGCAGCACTTTAGACGTATCGCATTGGCAGGGCTGCGTCAAGTGGCGACAAGGTGCAATTTCTGTGGCAGGCGTGGCATTTTGTGAGATGTGCTGAAAACTGACGGAAGCCTCGCACGAACATCGATTTTGAGGAAGCAAAATTTAGAGGTTCCTAAGAAAACTCATAGGAAAACGTCGATTTTGAAGCTACACAGTGTCAAAAGTGGCGGAAGTCTCTCACGAAATGCTCGTTTTGGTGCTCCCACGTGTCTCGTCTCCAGTCTCTGGTTTTCCTGTGGCCTCGCCGTGTCTATGGGGGAAGCTGCAAAACCCCTCCTTTTTGAACGTTGCCACGCAGGTTGTCATGTCGTTTTGCGTGGCAGGCGCGGCACTTTGTGACATTCCAACTTGTTTTTTGCCATGTCGAAAGTGTCAAAATTAGCGGAATTCTCGCGCAAAGTGCTCGTTTTGCTGCGCCCACATGTCTCGTCTCGAGTCTCTGGTTTTCCTGTGGCGTCGCCGTGTCTATGGGAGTAGCTGCAAAACCTCTCCTTTTCGAAGGTTTCCAAGCAGGTTGTCATGTCGTTTTGCGTGGCAGGCGCGGCGCTTTGTGACATACCTTGTCGAAAGTTCTTTTGTGTGGCTGGCGCGACAATGCACTCCACACTTTACACTCCTCACCCCTCTACACTTTACACTCTACACACACACACACCACACTCCCCACTCCACACTTTACACTCCACACTCCACACTTTCCACTTCTCCTCACTCCACACTTTACACTCCACTCTCCACTCTCCACACTTTACACTCCACACTCCACACTCTACACTTTACACTCTACACTTTACACTCTACACTTTACACTCTATACTCTATACTCTACACTCCACACTCTACACTTTACACTCCACACTCTACACACACCACACTCCTCACTCCACACTTTACACTCCTCACTCCACACTTTACACTCCACACTCCATACTTTACACTCCACACTTCACACTTTACACTCCACACTCCTTACTTTACACTCCGCGCTCCGCGCTCCACACTCCACACTCTACACTTTCCACTTCACATTCCACACTCTACACTTTACACTCCACACTCTACACGTTACACTGTACACTTTACACTCTACACTCCACACTCTACACTTTACACACTCCACACTCCGCACTTTACACTCCTCACTCCACACTTTACACTCCTCACTCCACACTCTAAACTTTACACACTCTGCACTCCCCACTCCACACTTTACACTCCACACTCCTTACTCTACACTCCACACTCCACACTCTACACTTTACGCTCCACACCCCACTCTCTACACTTTACACTCCACACTTTACACTGTACATTTTTCACTCCTCACTCCACACTTTACACTTCTCCTCACTCCACACTTTGCACTCCACACTCCACACTCTCCACTTTACACTCCACACTCTACACTCTAGCCTTTACACTCTACACTTTACACTTTACACTCCACACTTTACACTCTACACTCCACACTTTACACTTTACACTGTACACTCCTCACTCCACACTTTACACTCCTCACTCCACACTTTACACACTTTACACACTTTACACACTCTACACTCCCCACTCCACACTGTACACTCCACACTGTACACTCCACACTCCTTACTTTACACTCCACACTCCACACTCTACACTTTCCAGTCCACACTGCAGACTGGTAGCAGGGGAAATTTGTACAAGAATGTTCAAATAAACTATTGCAGAAAAGTGTTCTGCCTGACTGCATATCCATGTGTTTCGACATCTGTACCATGAACATACGTGTGAGCATTCGGGTTCGTGGGCTGCATCTTGTTTGGTGTTACTACAGCGGAGTGTCAAGAAACCAGCCCAGCCTGGCCCAAACTTCAAACCAGGAGAGTCCACAATCTGACCTGGTTCAGTGCCACATTGCCGACACATTAACACTGTCAAATACTGTTAACACATTGCATAACGCTCTGATGTGTTGTCAACGTGTTGTCAACGTGTTGTCAATCCGCAAAACCTGAACTGGGCTCTGAGGATCCACCGTGGATCAGCAAAGGTGTGCCAGCAATGAAATGCCACAAATGCCCTTAGGTCGGAGTGATCAGAGTCACTGTGGTCTGGGAGTGGTCTGAGTGATCGGCGAATAACGGTGTTTTCATTCTAAATTTCTATATTGTGTGGCGCTTCACCTATATCCTGGGTGAACCGCCAATGGTGAGCTGCCTCGTGGTGTATGGATAGCTATTGACCTTGGATCACTTCAAGCATTGCATGCCCAATTATGGCACGGATGGTGCGCTCATCTCTTGACCCTGTCTCCGGTGCCTCGGGTCTGCCGGTGGAGATAGATCGCACCAAAGAAGATTTACCCACCTTGCCATTTGTGCACTCTGAATGACTCATGAGTTGACAAGAGTGAAACTTCTAAGAGTTCAACATTTGGAGCTCCAACAAAAACAACCTGAGGCATCATTGAATTTCAGAGAACATAGTTTGAATATTATCTTCCAAAAAGGATAGCCACTGAAACTTCGTTTCATTCTCTGATTGTGGTCCAAATCAACAATCCTTTGCAGGATTGGATTATATCATATTATATCTCATGCAAACGCTGTGTCAACTTGGCCACCAACGGTGGGCTTATCTAGATCGATGCACGGCGATTTGAAGATGGCCTGAAGAACAAGGAAACCCGGAATCTGGATTTATATGGATTTATGGGTTTCAGCTAAGGAAAAACGGTGGTATTCCCAGACCTGTTGACAGCCAATGAATTGCTGGAAGACAGGCTCCCAGTTTGTGACAAGGTCAAAAATCTCCTTGGCATCAAATCATTGTGGTTCCATGGTGTGACAGGTGCAAAGCAAAGTTCCGAAACTTCTTGAACATGTTGAACATGTGACATCATGTGACATCATGTGACATCATGTGACATCATGTGACAGGTTTCACCTCACGAAACAAGGAGTCCTCAATGCCTTCGTCAGCAATGAAAGTTGCCAGTCTGCCTCGCTCTGCCTGTGAAATCAAGGCGAACACTATCGACATCATTTGATTCAGACGCTGAGATGCGAACCACCATCGCTTGGTTGGCTCTGTGGGTTCCGATTTCATGGATTTGAATGCGCAGTTGCTTGAGACCTCAGGAGATCAAGCGTTTCTGGCGCAGTTCGTATTCACACATGTCTGGGAACGTTTCGAAATGGATAAAATGAAGCTCATCATTTCCACAGGCAAACTTCTTGGATCTAACCCTTTACAATCTTCTTGGATGTAACCCTACATTCTGACGTAGCAATTGCATACAGTAGCTGATTGCACAAACTGTGGTCCAAACAAGCAAGAATTTTGCCGAAGGCCACCCCGGTCTGCCAAAGAATAGCACGACAAGACAAAATTAGAACAAAGCTGCTTCTGAAATCTACAGTAAAGCTGCCTTTCCAAATGGATGAAGTGAGAAAGTGAACTTAAGTGTTTCAGCAAAACGACTCTGCTGTGCTGTGGACAACTGCACCTTGTTCCAGTGATGTGTGAGAGCCAACTCAACGCTCAGTCGCTCGAATGGATGAAGCCTCCTGACAACGTTCCAGTTCCGGACAGTTTCGAACGTCTCAAAGTTCAATCCGAACTCGGTTTCAAAATGGAGCCAGAGTGGATAACACAGGAATCAAGATGGAATCAAGACAGCCCAATGAGGCCCAACTAGAATCAACTTGACCATGGCCTGATCAGTTTGGGATAACTCAAGACTTGCTTCAAGCGACGGTTGAAGAAATTCCTAGGCGATCAAAACAAATCGCAATACTTGGCCACTCTTGGCCCCTTGGTGCACCGCTTCAACGGCGGCGGACTCACCGCCCTTGGACCTATCGCTGTACTGAGGCCGATGCCTCACATACTTCAAGCGTTCTGCGCCATAGACCCTGAAGGCATCTGAAGGCTTTGCGTTTCACAAGATGTAGCGCCAAACAAAGCAAACAAAGCTAGTCAGACAGTCGGACAGTCCGGACTACGTCAGACTCTCCGTGACCATCCCATGGCCTTTTCGCCTTTTCGTACCCTGTCGTGCCTAAATCTCTGACGAATGTTTGTGATGTGATGCTGGATCTTCACCTCGTCCATCGGTACTCAACTTGGAGTTGCGTCCAACGTGGTTAACGTGGTTTCCAATTTCGTCAAGTGCTCTGTTTTGTCACTTTGTCACTTTCATCTTCTGGGTTCAAGGTTGCAACTTACAGAAGTTGCTGAGCGAAGGGCTTCTGCTCTTACGGTGACACTTAGTTGTCGGCAGGGCAAGACGGGCAAGCCAAAGTGTGCGTTCAGTTGAGCGAACGAAGCAGCTGCATTTCCAACGCTAATGCTGAGAGTGTGCCAAATTTTTCGACTCAACTGACTGTAACTGACTCAACTGAATTGCTGATGAGTTTCTCCTTCCGGCACTCATTCACCATAAAACTAGCAGGTGTGAGTTCCTCAGCCAAAGAATGTCTGCATATTCTGCAAAGGCAGCTTGCAGCCCTGCCTCAATCGCACGGATTTCGGAGAGGGAACCAAGGATGGGCTCATCCGAATAGTCCTGGAAATACCACCAACATAACTGGCAGCATCAGCCAGGTACCTCTGCTGTTCCATTTTTAATGCTCCCTAAAGTACATTGCAGCTTGAACCATCACGTCAAGTTGCGTAAAGAGCATCTTCGCCAAATTTGCCACCGACCCCATCCTTAGACATGTCAGATGCTTTCAACTAAACAAGTCTACCTCATGTCACCCTCGCATTCCATCAACAAGATCCTACCATCTTTGAATATCTTTCATGTCTTCATCATGTCTTCATCATGTCTTTATCTATGCCATCTATGCATCTCTACACGTCATCTCTGGTTTTTGCACCATGCTCTGGCTCCAGGCGTAGACCTCACGCTGTTGCGGGTCGCTGAGCCAACGAAATGCCTCCTGCGCTTGGATGAACCTGGCGCACCGATGCGCAGTGTGTCACTGTGTGTCTCATTTCTCCACATCATCTTCAACATAGTTCTTCAGCATAGATTCCATATGTTTCCATATGTTTCCATGAACGTAGTTTCCAACATGTCTTCAACCACCTGTCGGCTGCATCTGCGGACGGATTCACATCGGGATGGGACTCTCGGATCACGCCTCACAGGCACAATTCCAGAGTTCTAGGCGACACGTTGCCACGTTGCCACGTTGCTCCAAGTTTTGGAGGCTGCGACGTTTGTAGGCTGAACGGATCTCATCCTGTGTGGCCTCAAATCTCCGAAAGATCGAAGAAAACAACCAGAAAACAACCACCTCAAAGCCTCAGCTTACTTAGCTTACTTGGCTCAATTGGCTCAGTTGGCTTACTTGGCTTCAAGCAAGTTTGTCCACTCCAAGGATTTCATAGAAGTCCACTCCTTGGATCAATTTAGACATCAGAAGCTGCAGCCGTTTCGCTCCAAGCACAGTCTGAACTCATTTTCAGGAGGCCTTTGGGCAAATCTTCGGAGAGTCGAACCCGCTTCTGCCTGGGAAATTCCAAGTACTGAAATTTCAAAAAAGGCAAACCGAAACAAACCGAAACAAACCAAGTTTCAAGGACCGCCGCTTTGCGCGCCGAGCACTTTCTGCAGCTTTCCTCTTTGAGGACTTGGATGTGTCTTTGACATCCAGCTAAGACAAACTCTGCTGCCTTCGATACTACATCGGAACACTCGGGTAGAAGGTACTACTGCTGCGCACAAGTTCCTCTTCCGAATCATCTTGGGTCCTGAAGTGTGATGCCGAACCACTCAGCAATGAAAAGGAAAACAATCCAAAGCTCATGTTAAACATGGGACGAGTATTGATGGACTCAGTTTCTGTGTCCAGACTCTTCAACACCGTTCAAATTGCAGTAGAGCATCTTTTTGACCTCACGCTCCCTCCATTCCCTCCATTTCCTCCATTCCCTCCATTCCCTCCATGTGACTGATTTTGACTGAGTGGCGGCTTGATCTCTGGTGGTGGGTCAAACTTCATCTTCCCCATGTGCCTGCGCTTCACCAGAGCAGATAGCGGCGAGCGTCACGACTTGGCATCAAATGTTCTTGTCGCAGAACTACTTTCCGTTTTAAGGCATTGAGCAATCTTTAGCAATCCTTCTGACCAAGGTGGTTTGCAGCATGTTACCCAGCTTCACACATGACTTGAGATCTGGCGCAATTCACCCGTCGAAAAAGGCAACTTTTTGTCATGATTGGTCAATGATTGGTGGGGGCAAACCCTGCATAGTGTCACTCCATGTACCTGATGGATGCACAACAACGAGAAACCGCATGATTAATAATGATTAATGAATGAACATGCTTGTTTGGCGTCACTTTTCTGGCAAGAAAAATGCAAGTGTCTTCTCGCGGGTTTGGCGGGTCTAAAGAGTGGCATGTAAAATGCATACATCTTTTTCAGTCCCGTGTCCTAAGCAATCAATCTAAGCCTCTAAGCATCGTATCTTTGTGAAACATTGAAGGCGTATGATTCAAGAAGGTTCACATCTCCGCACCTCAAGGACCTGTAAAAATTCGTCACAATCTCTGCGTTCTGCACGCGAACAAAGTCTTGGACGTTGGTTTCTCCGGTGAGGTACTGCAAGCAGCATGCAATATATGCAGCAAAATGCAATGCACATTTTGAGATTTGAGGCATAGTCATAGACTCATAAAACATAAGCCAAACTTTCACCGCAAGGTGGCCTTGCACCACCAGGTTAGGAACTCGGAAAAAACCTCAGGAAATGGCTGAACCATAAAGTTGACGAAAGCAATGGGCAAACCTGGTCAAACCTGGGCAAACCGTTGACATACCGTTGACATCCATTGATTGCTGGAGTCTTTCCCACAGCGCCGCGATTTTTCCTCGGTGCCTTTGGGCAGGAAAGGTGCTTCGCTCTCAGCTTGGAAAGAGCTTCTTGCCGTGCCAGCGATCCGATTGCAGTGTAGGCAAATACCTGCAACGCAGACAGGTACAGGATCCAACAAGATCGAACTTCTTAATTAAGAACTTCTTAAATATCCGAAATATCCTATTTATATCCGAAATATCCGAGATCCATATCAGTTCCATATTGTGAGAACATCCCGGTACCGGGCTATGTGAGAACCGTAGAGGTAGTGAGCAAACGGAGCCTGAGCACCAGCTTGGTGCAGTGCTCTTGCCATACCTTAGAACGATGCCCAGCATCGTTGAGATTTTCTTGACAAAGGATGAATCTCACTGCTTCCTGGCACTTCCTGGATTCCAAATTATTGCAAAAAAAGTTCAAAAAAATATCCTTGAACAAGAAAAGTGAGAAAAGCAGGCTGCTGTCTTATTTTTTGGGTTGGAACATGAACAAACCTTGAGCAAAGCTGCAGCTTGTCGCCCAGCACTGGGTGGCCAATGTGAGCCAAGTGTGCACGGATCTGGTGCAATACCCTTGTCGTCGATCTGCATTCCTGAGTCTTTTTGAATCTTCCAAGTCTTTCAACTCTTTTAACATATGAAGTTGAATCTGTTGGAATCTATTTGAATCTTCGATTTGTCTTGTAGAAACAGATGCAAGTGATAGATTCTGATGCGATAGTTGGATGAGTTGGATAGCAAAAAGGAACCATGCTGAACTCGAAGATTCCACCAAGGTCACAGTTTCACCAGCCGTCTCTATCCTGAGCAAACATGGCAAACATGGCAAACATATTAATGGCACCAGAATTTGAATCTACACCGACAAAAGAAGCGAATGGCATCGAATTGTCACAATGCATACTTACTAAGGCATGCTTGGGTCTTCATCGTTCGTCCAAACCAATCATTCACAATTTGAGGATCTGAAAAAATGATAAATAATAGTGCTTGAATAACTTTAGTAAGCTCAGGGCATCTGTTTGATTGGACGAAGCAACATTAATTTTAGCTCGGCTTCCATTCCTTGAGTGGAGTGAAAACGCTGTGGGCAGGCTGCCCCTTGTGTGACACGAAAGCGATTGTCTTCTTGCCGTGGTGAACAACATGTAGCCTGGAAGCACCGAATACAGCCGGCACATGCGAACATCATGGAAGATCTTGACTTTGAAGCTTTGCAGGGCATACATGGCTATACGCTAATAAGATCTAACCAGTTCGAATTCAGAGAAATGAGACTTGAGGATGTTGAGCCACAACCAACAGTGAGCTGACTGTACTGTAAACCATTTGAAAGTATCGTGAGCCCGATTGAAGAACCATGCTCCGGCAGGTTGGAATTCCCATAGACTCCAGACCATAAACCAGAATCTTTCGTGAAAGTTGGTGCGTGTCCAAATCGAGCAACTTTGCAGCGATCTCACGAGGTTCTGGCAGGCTACCATGCACGACAGCCAAAAAGGTTGCCTGAGCCGGATCGGGACAGGTTGAATGTGGAGGATGCATACGGATGCATCCGTCTATGCTATAACCGAAGGAAGTTTAGAAGTCAAACTTCCGACAATATGGACAAATGAAAAGCAGAGCAGGGAAGAGGCAGAGAGAAGAGAAAGATCAGAAGAGAGAAGAGTAGAAGAGAAAGATCAGAAGAGAGAAGAGTAGAAGAGAAAGAGTAAGAAGAAGAAGATGGAGATGCGCGAAGGTAGGAAAGTCGCGATTCACTGTGTTTTTCAAATGATTTGTGGCTCCGGAGGGTCGAAAAGTAGGCTCGCTACAGCAGCGGGTGCGGAGCCAGCTGGCCAGAGGAGAGATGAAAAATTGCACGCTGTTGTGGCGCGAAGCACATTTCCAAGTCAAAATGATAAAAACACTAGGGGTGCGGACCACTTTTGGCGCTTGAGATGTCGATAAAGTGCACGCCGTTGTGGCGCGAAGCACATTTCCAAGTCAAAATGTTAAAAACACTAGGGGTGCGGGCCACTTTTGGCACTTGAGATGTCGAAAAAGTGCACGCCGTTGTGGCGCGAAGCACATTTCCAAGTCAAAATGTTAAAAACACTAGGGGGTTCGGACAACTTTTGGAAGTTGCGATGTCGAAAAAGTGCACGCCGTTGTGGCGCGAAGCACATTTCCAAGTCAAAATGTTAAAAACACTAGGGGTGCGGACCACTTTTGGCACTTGAAATGTCGAAAAAGTGCACGCCGTTGTGGCACGAAGCACATTTCCAAGTCAAAATGTTAAAAACACTAGGGGTGCGGACCACTGTTGGCATTTCGAGTTAAAAACACCAGGGGTTCGGACCACTTTTGGAGGTTCAGATTTCGCTTCGCTTCACAACACTACATTACACTACACTACACACCACTACACTACACTCCACTACACTACATTACACAACACTACAACTACAACTACACAACTACACTCCACTACACTCCACTACACTAAATTACACTACACTACACTACATTACACTACACTTCACTACACTACATTACACTACACTACCTTCCACTACACTTCACTACATTACACTACACTCCACTACACTACAACTACAACTACACAACTACACTCCACTACATTACACCCCACTGCACTCACAAAAATACACTACACTTCACTACATTACACTACACTACACTCCACTACACTACATTGCACTACACTACCTTCCACTACACTTCACTACATTACACTACACTACACTCCACTACAACTACACAACTACACTCCACTGCACTCCACTACACGAAGTTACACTACACTACACTACACTACATTACACTGAATGACACTGCACCGCAGATAGACAGGTAGACAGATAGACAGATAGATAGATAGACAGATAGACAGGTAGACAGCTAGACAGAGAGACAGATGAAAGCGAGAGAGAGAGAGAGATAGATAGATAGACAGATAGACAGGTAGACAGCTAGACAGATAGATAGATAGATAGACAGATAGACAGGTAGACAGCTAGACAGATAGACAGATGAAAGAGAGAGAGAGAGATAGATAGATAGACAGATAGATAGATAGTTAGATAGATAGATACATAGATAGATAGATAGGTAGATAGATAGATAGATAGAAAGATAGGTAGATAGATAGATAGATCGATAGATACATAGGTAGATAGATAGGTAGGTAGGTAGATAGTCAGGGAAAGAGAGAGAAAGAGAGGAGACATCAAACATCTTTCGGTCCATCAGTGGCTTCGCTCTGCCATCCGTGATTCACAAGTTTCCTATTTTTGAAACTTCCGCCACCGCCTTGTGCGGTACTACTGGTAATGCTATAATTATGCAATCATGTTGGCACAACTCAAGTCATGACTGCAGGAAGCCGGCAGCCACACGAAGCCTCAAAGGAAAAGATCGGCACTGAGGCAAAGAGCAAGCAACCTGAAACTTCCGTGTCCAGCTGCGAACCTTGGAGTCGAGACAGTCGACATTTTGAGACATGATCCAGCTGCAACTGGCAAATGCGGCAAATACAAATTAATACAATACATAAGTCCGAGAATTTGTGATCAACTTATGATAACTGTGATCCATGGATTCTCCGTGAATTCTCCAAGCAGCAATGGATCTGTCTTCCACGTCCTTCCTCATCCGCCATCTTTTGGTAGACTCTTTGAAGGATTTGGCTTGACAAATCTTTGGGCTTGTCAATCACAAAGATGTCACCGTCGCAGAATAGCTGTGGCAAAGATGCCACATCAACAAGATTTGTGAAACTTTTTGTTTTTTCAGGACTTTTTACATTTTGCCTTTGGTTTTTTTTTGCTTCCCGGTCGGCTTTAGTTTCAAGCTGCACAGCTGCCTCCTTGCTCAAGGCTACTTTCAAGTGGCAGCAGCAATTCTTTAGACCTTTGTTGCACGGTTTCCCTGAATCACTGACCACAAAGGTCAGTGGACGGTCCAGCAGAAACAACCGCAAATGAAGGAGTTCCATGACCCATGTGTCCCTTGTGTCACTTGTGTCCCTTGTCTCACTTGTCTCGGTCTTGGCTTTCAAAGATGACACTGGGCAGTGACGCACAAAGGCCTGGAGCTTTTTGTAGACTCGGCCGTCTCGAGCAACTCGTGGGATAAACGGTGCATCGTGTGCTGCCGTCTTTGGAACCCAGACGGCACAGAACTCGGCCACAGCGTCTTCCAAGTCTCGCATGGCTTGGCGCCCTAAAGCTGTTGAAGCTGTCAATGTCTGGCCTTGCGTTGATGCTGGTTCCCTGGCAGCTAAACGCAAGGTGCCCACAATGTCTTGCCCATCGGATGTGCCCAGGTAGAAAACTGCAGGTTGAGCCTTCAAAAATTGCAGCAATTTTCGCTCACCGAGTAATTTCCGAAGGCCAGGATTACAAACATAGAGAAGGTTGCATTCGATGTAGCCGCCATGACGCAGGATTTCCCGCTCAAATTGAATAGCAATCTCTTCGTCTGAACAGCTCTCACTGGGAAGCACATCTTTTCTCGTGTGAAGTTCGGAAGTTCCACTGGAAGCGGAAGCGTTCCGCGGTGATGGTGGATCCGGTGGATCTTGGAGCTTCTTCTGGATTTCCTGCATATTGAAGGCAAGGAGACGTGCCAATTCATCTGCCTGTTTCGCAAAACGAAAAGGCCCAAGCCTGATCCTCTGCTGCCAAGCGAAATCATTCAACACTCCAACACGGTTGACAAGAAAGAAGCATGGAAACAACTGGCCAACGGAGCCAACCAAGAACACTAAAAATGATCAAGCAAGACAAGATCAAGCAAGTATAGAAAGAAGAGCAAAGAAGAAAGAGTGGATGCTGTAGATGCTGTAGATGCTGTGTACATGGTGTAAATGCTGTCAAGTTGCATGTCAGTAAGGTTTGGCAACAACTGCTGACGATCATGCCACATAAAGACGTCGCAAAGCGCGACGTAGGAGTGCTGCTTTCCACCAGGCAAGCGAACCGGTAAAATTCCGCAATGCAAACCTTTAGAGCCTTCAGAGCCGTCAGCCAAGATTTGCCGAACTTGACGCAGGTAACTGCCAATTCCGTTAGGACCACCCAGCAGAATCATGACCTCGGAGCAACTGAGCAACTGAGCAACTTTCAATTTGATTCTTTCAACAGGTGGTTTCTTGAGAAATCGGACTTTCCATGACTTTTCACCTCATCGTGACATGGTGCTGAGTCCAGGACCCTCGTCAGTGCTCCTGAATGCAATTTCGAACACTCCTGCCTACGGCATCCTATGGCATCCTAGCACTGCGGTACCCAAGCTGACACAAAATCATTGTATTGTAATCTTACCACTCTTAGGAGGTAGTGCATATTAATTTCCCTCAAAGTCAAACTCAAACATATTAGTCTTAATTTGAACAGACCAAATTGGTTGCAAACTGATCAAACTGAATCAAGAAGCACTCAGAAGCTTGCCAGCACTGGAAAATTGTGGCCAAGCTTCCTTCCCTACTGCCCTGGGGGATCAGTGGGCAAAGCTCGAGGCCAGTGGGGTCTAGTTCGATTGCAACCTGAAATCGTTGACTGGATTGACTCCAAAACAAAGTGGCACAATTGAATAAAACTGCTATGTCAAGATATTCCTTGGAGTTTTGAAGGAACTCCACTTCACTAACCAAGGGTATTTGGGGAACTTCTCAGGAAGTCAGGCAGGCTTATTGTTCTTGGCAAGGGAACTGCTTTGCCTCCATCTTTCTCTGCTTCGGATCCTTCGCTATGACTTGGAATGTGACGGTGTCAAGTTCAAGTCACATCAAGTTACATCAACTTACATCAAACTACCATATCATCCGATCGATTCTCATCCGATTCTCATCCGATTCTCATCCACATCATTCAACATCTTCATGCTCAGAGTCCGAGCCACGAATCTCAGATACGTAACCGGCGAGATATTCCTTCCAAGTCCTGACATCTTTTGCTGCGACCGGACACCACACACCACGTGTCAAAGGGTTCCAAAATGTTCTAAACCAAGACAGCTTCCACTTGTTCCGGTCTCCAAAACTCAAGATTCGAATGCTTTAGTATTACTTTAGTTAGTTTGCCTCATTTCTATTTATTTCTCCCAAAGATCCATGATATTCATATGATATTCATGTGATATTCATGTGATATTCATGTGGCTCCTGCTGGAGAAGTGTTCCACCTTGACCCCTGGAACTGGCGATGACTGCGCTCGGATGGCTGTGCCGATGACGGTGTCTTCTGTGAGAGCTTTGGACTTTGTCACGGCCAAATGGTCGTAAAAGTCACGAAGAGAATAGCCTGGAAAAATACGTTTCAACACATGCCAAGAAACTCCCTCGGCCAAAACATGGATTGAGAGAACTGTGCTTGGAAAAACCGAATAGATTGGGAAATGAATCAGGCCCCAAACTACATACATTGAGGGCCCACCATCAAGAATGCATGTTTCATATGCGGATACGGCCCCAAAAGCGGGCCCTAGTGGCAGCACCGTTTGAGCACAAGCCGACTGACAGCCAAATGCATTCTCCACTACCGAACTGTTTATTTTTGGGAAGGCATGTGGCTCGAAAACAGGCAAGGGGTGCAGAGCCCCGTGTGGACTATTGCTCCTCAAACCCGCGCCCTCCCATCTGTGATTAGGCCCCTCGTACGTCCCGATTACGCCCCTCAAACCTGCATGTAAATAAGGGATTACGTCCCTCCCATCTGTGGTTACGCCCCTCGTACGTCCCGATTACGCCCCTCAAACCCGCCTGTAAATAAGGGATTACGTCCCTTTTAGCGCTTTGGCCGCATACTATAGAATATTCCAAAGCATGCGGACGGGATGCACGGCAACAAGTGCACGCCACACACTTCTCCCAAGATGCACGCAAAACAGCTTCCTGACAGAAGCGTTGTAAAGGCGGCACGCTGCCAAAACGCAAGAGGTTAGCATGGCTTCTTGCGGCCCCGGAAAGTGGACACTTTTCACTGATTCAAAACAGCTTCTGCACCATGTCCCCTCATGGTATTATGCGGATGTGTGTGTCCATGGCGGCTTGCGTTGCAGAAGGAAGGCTGGCGCCAGCAAATGGACGAAATCCGGGCTGTCAGGACCGTCGAGCAGCTCCTGTTTGCTCTTTCGTGGTCCCAAAAATGTCAAAAATAGGGCCAAAAACCGGCTCCAAAAACGGGGCCGCAATATTGCCGGAAGCAGGAAAGGCTTCGAAAATAGCGGCCCCGTTTCTGGGACCAGGGTGTTGCATACACAGTCAGCCCCCTCTGGGTGCAGTGAGTAGCGGAGACTCCGGAACCTTTCGTTTGTTTTCCTGGCAATGGGCTTGACAAAGCCTCATCCAAGTTTCACAGTATATATATATTATAGTGTAAAGTCAGACATGTCTTCTTTGCTTAGAATATGTCACATGCCTTTTGGACACCATCTTAATCTACCAAAACAGGGGGAAACTCTCCGGAGCCAGAAACGAGCCAAAAGCTCGGTCGAACCTCGAATTGCCAAGGAGCTGATACACATCTTGGGACCAAGACAAGTGAAAGTTTCCACTTCGCGACGAAAGCCGTGGCCCTCTTTCCCACAAACGCGTAGACAGCTCTGGAGGTTGTCCATCCGCCAGTGCCATGCTTTGGAAACCCCATGGCAGGTCTCACAGATTTCCGGGAAGTCTCCGCCACCTGTTTCCCAGTAGAGCACATGAAATCGCAAGGGCTGAAAGAATTTGGCCATCGTGACGAGGCATGGCTCCACTGCGCCGTGCTTGGCCAGAGAATACTGTAAATGTCCCATGCTGCGACACAGCCTCTCACTGGACTAGGTGACTAGTAGGTGACTAGTAGGTGACTAGTAAGTGACTAGTAGGTGACTAGTAGGTGACTAGTAGGTGACTAGTAGGTGACTAGGAGGTGACTAGTAAGTGACTAGTAGGTGACTAGTAGGTGACTAGTAGGTGACTAGTAGGTGACTAGTAGGTGACTAGTAGGTGACTAGTAGGTGACTAGTAGGTGACTAGTAGGTGACTAGGCATCGAGATTGATCAAGGTTCATCAAGATTCAGCTATTCTATTTGAAGCCTTGCACTTCTTGCGAGTAGGATGTCAAATGTGAGTACGCCAGTAACATGAATCTTGCCAGTAAATGTTTCCATAAGATGCTTCTGGCAATTCTTACATGTGCAGGAAAACACTCCCCGCACTGAGCTTGGATCGATTGTCTCATCATGGTCCGTGTCAGCCTGCCGGACTAGTAACTGAATGGGATCAGAACTAATATCTTGACACTTTGAACCTTCACCATGTGACCTTGTTTTGTCTTGTTTTGTCATGTTTTTGCTGCTTGTTTCCACACTGGAGCAGTCGTGTGTCGACGATACTCCAACCCTCCTCCGACCAGAAGTGACGGATGCGACCTAAGTCGAGTGAAGTCAGAGTGAAGTCAGCATAGTCAGCAGTGAAGAAACTGGCCTCAGCTGCCTCATCCAAAAGTTCTGCTCTTTTCAGCAATGTTTCTTTGTTCCATCTGATACCATCTGTCAATCTCTAGGAATAACAAAATAAAGACGGTCAAGGACAGCTTCAAGTTCTTCGTTAAATTGAGTTTTGATCAGTCTGGATAGTTTTTTGGAAATGTTTTGACAGTAAAAACAACGATTGAGTGACTGCACGATACTGCGTGATACAGCGTGCTGCGTGTCTGAGTTCTGGGACTTTCCGGCAATTCGAAGCCTGCTGGTAATTTCAGCATCCGAGGCAACACCTCTGCAAACCTTCGGGCACCGTGTGACGCAGCAACTCTTCGGCATCAATTCCGTTGTTAAACGTGTTTGAACCCGTTTGAACACAAATGCATTGCGTCGGAAGTCCAGTCAAAATACGGTTCTGGAAGTTTCAAGTGTGCAAAAAACTAAGGCGCCAAACTCGGTGAACTGAATGTTTCCTGGAACGTGTGCTGTGGCAGACTCTGTGCAAGGTTAGCATCCTAAATCTTGTCCTGAACCGTCAGTGTCCGCGGCATCAAAATATTCCTTCACCTGCAGAAACGATCCAAACGAACTCAGTCACTGTCAGTGACGAAACTCACTGACTTCAGGAGTTCCAAAGCTGAAGGGCCAAGTTTTCCTTCTGTCTGTGGTACCCAATCTGTTGCTCCGTCCTTTTGTGAAACAACAAATCTTCAAAATACTTCAAACATAGATATCTTGATATATCTTGGATATCTTGCATTGCATCGCCTTGTCCACTGTGTTCGCATCCAATCCGCACTTCTTGGCCAACTCTCGGATATCTCTTTCAGCATCTGTGAGCAATAGACTTTCACTGAAGCTCCGTGAGGAATACCACCTGACAAAATCCGAATCGAGAAGATGATGAATTTATGCAGCAACTATGGCAGCAACTGTAGAGCAATGTGGCATACACCTGGGTGACACTATACCGTCAGACTCCAAGTCCGGCACCGTAGAAACTCCTGAAAATCCAGTGAACCTCCCGACTGCAACACTGGGAGCCAAACTGTAGAACATATAATGATCATATGTGAAAATGATTGAAAATGCAGAACATATGAATTAATGAAGCTCTAAGAACTTGGACATACTTGGACCGTGTGCTTGAAAATAAAGGCCCTACCTGAGCCGTCAGAGTCCATCAACGCAAAGTTCCTGGTCAAATTTCATCCATGATCTATCATGTGTAATCACATTGAACATGTCATGATTTATCTAACTGTTTATACTGTGTCCAACTATTCCAGACTCCGTTGGACGACCGTCGGACTGGATCGACTGGATCTAAAAGATCTGAAAGGATCTCCTCTCACAGAGTTGCAGCACTCGTTGTTTGGCCTCCGACAAAAAAGCACAAAGAGGGAGTCTGTCCGAACGCTTTGCTCATTCTTTTTGAGGTCGAAGTGTTTCTTAGTCAACCTAAGTTCACCTCCAAGTTTTCAATAGTTTTCACACTTATCTCATTCATATCTCACATATTCTCACGTAACTTCACAGAACTCTGCCTGAGTAGTCTTCCTGAGTTGCGATGAGAGTATCCCCATGGCAACGTTTTGGAACTCCTGAGGCTCTGTAGAGGAGCCGCCCCCGTGAAAGGAAATGACTTTAGTGTGGCCAGAAAAGCTGCAGAAAGGCTGCTTGAAACATCTTGACACTGGACATGAACATACATAATGCAATGCAATGCATCATAATGCATCATAATGCATCATAATTTGCTTCACATGTGTAAAAAAACCCGTTTGAACTTTCTGCATCTGAGTCTCTTCCAGCTCCAAGGTCCCTGTTTTGTCTTCATCAAAAGAGTCAAAGATTTCTTTGATGGAGATCACATCTTCCACTTTCATGTTCACATCCCGTGCCTTAGAGTCGACAGTCGACATGAGTCGACCAAAGCACACCGATTTCACAATGCACACGACAAACAACACGATACAAACAGAACTCACCGATGCGCTGCGCTGGACCAGTGGCATCAGTCCCGCGCTAATCCGTGCAGTTCCCACAGAGCGACTCGCTGATCCTCCTGGACATCTCACAGGATCACAGGAACGAGGAAACGAGGTGGAACAAGTGGTGGAACAAGTGGTGGAACAAGTGGTGGAACAAGTGGTGGAACAAGTGGTGGAACAAGTGGTGGAACAAGTGGTGGAACAAGTGGTGGAACAAGTGGTGGAAGTGGAATCGAGGAATCGACTGGGGACGAAATGGCAAGAGCTGAAGGACCGAAGTGTCGAAAGTGTCGAAAGTCCTGCGGTTCCTGAAAGTTGAGAGCTGGATCCGCCTCTCGCCTAGGCTTTGGCTTTGGCTTTGGCTTTGCGCCATGGAACTGGACACAGTTTGATGCAGTTTGATGCAGACGCCGGCACGTGGAATCTTGGGACAAACGTTTGCTGTCTGTGCGCTCCTGAAGGCGTGGTGCGGATTGGACACATTGAACATATCAATACATATCAATACATATCAAGTGCCATCAATACATATTCAAAAATGGGGAGATTTGGCATTCGATGCATTCATTGCATGTGACTTCGTCTCCCAAAGTCCTTCCCGAAGGACTTGAGTGTTGCCTTCCTGTGCCACTTGCTGTGCATTGATTGGTCAAGCACCGGTCATGTTTCAATAGATGCGAGACAGCCTTCTATTGGATGTGGTCAAATCATTCAAGTCATCCTACTATTTGTTTCCCATCTTCGAATTCACCCCCGGAAACATGGAAACAACCCAAGGTCCACCCAGATGTTCAAGAACATCAAGCGCTTGGTCAGTGAGGATATCCGAGACATAAGAGTTTGATGGAGATGTGCACACTCAGTGAGAATGTGAAGCCAGTGCGGTCTAAACGGCAGGGAGATAATTAATGTTCACAAACAGCTTTCTCGGATTGCTCTCGGGCCAAGCATTGATTAGAACATTTTTCAAAGAAGAATGCTGCCCTTTCTGGAGTAATCCAAATGTTGAAAACCAACAGAAACAAACAAATTCGCACAAGATGAATAAGGCTATAATAAGGGTGAATAATACAAGTATCTCTCAAAAATCTGTCAAAGTGACCTGTCCTGTGAGCCACATCGAAGACACTCCGCAGCTTCGGGGTTTCCAAGCCACTTTCAGCATTCGAAACTGAGCGATGGCTACGTAAAGCTGAGTGATTTCGCATTCATTTCAGAAACTAACCGGCAAACGAAAATGACAAAGCGCGCCTGCACTCACAGGCTTGTTCTTGTTCCTGCAAACACCAAGAGAAATCGGAAGGGAACCACCTCATTCGAACAAGTAGAAAGCCGTTTAGCAAAACCACTTGTACTAGCTCGGGCTAGGATGCCAGTATCGGGATTGAATTCGCCTCTGCGTGTTGCCCTTCCACTTCGGAGGTGGCTCGTAGCACACCTTCCTGGAAACAAGGTCTCCGTGTAGCAATAATAGCGTAGTCTACTGTAGCAGTGTTGCAAAAGACATCACATATTTTGACATGTCATGGGCAGCATCGGTATGCCATGCATTGGCTGCTATGGCATCAGTGTCTCTGCCGTGGCAGTTTGTTCATATGAACACATTCCAAGCCTTGCCGCTTTGGTCGACTCCGGGCGAGGAACCTGTGCACCGCTGAATTATGACTCCTAAGAAAATGCTGACATGGATTGAAATGGATTGAAATGGATTGAAAAGGAACACAAAATATCACAAACATCTAGCAAACATCTAGCAAACTTAGCAAACTTACCTTCTATTTGACATATTGCCTTCTAAACTTCACAGCACAAGATGTGAATCTGCCACCTTTGTCTTCCTTGGCGCCCTCCACCAAGAGGACCAAGAGGAGAGAGGCAGCCTGAACCACGTGCCACTGGCTGTTCACCCCAAATGACCACGGTTCGACACCGTGTTGAACTCTTACATTATTGGAAAACATGATTTACATCATGATTGACATGTAAACAACATCTTCTGACAAAGCGCCTAATTGGCTTCTGATAAGTCGGCCTGGATGGCACGGAAAACCCACGCACATTTATTCGGCTCACCAAGGCAACTTTTACCATGGACGTTTCGTGTTGACTGAGTCACAGACAGTGGCACACCAGCAGCTGGGACTGCGCAAAGCTGCTTAGCAGCGTTGTCCTCAGGGTGAGATCTCAAAGCAACTTTGTTTCAAAAGCAGTCCCGGGGCCTCCGGGGCCTCCGGCCTCTTTTGTGTCATTTGGTGTTCTGAACTTTTGGCGCCAACTTGAAGTGAAGCTCAACGTGACTGTTATCTTTCAACTCTTATTTTTAATTTCAATCACATTGAATATAACCAATAATTTCACTGGATGTGAATGTCTTTGATTTCCTTTCGAATTGAGAGTTTGCTGCCCCACAGTATCTCGAGCCTCTATCTCATCAAAACCATAGGCCTGCCCACTGGATGCCAGCTCAATTCTGAGTCTCATGCTTTAAAATCTTGAAATCATGGAAATAGAAACATGGAGGAATGCCGGGGAATGCCGGCCCGTGACTCCGCCTGCAGAAACTTTGTGGCTTTTACTGAGACTTTGCTTGGGAGCTTCAGCTCCTGGATCATCCCATTTGCAGCAAAGACAAAGACAAAGACATGCAGAGAAAGATGTGAAAGCAAATGTGAAAGCAGTTGCCAGAAGCATTCCTAAATGGCGAAAACTTGACCCGTTTCGAGGTTTCTTGCTCCAAAAATGGTGCCCCGCTTCAGTTTTGAAATCTTGCAATGAATAGTGTGTGCCTTGCGGTGTCTCATCTTGCTCTCATGGCGGAAGTTCGGCGTTGCAGTTAAGGCTATAGCTTATGTGTTTTAGCGATTCAAAATGATTCAAATGCTTTTCAGCCACATTCTGCATATCGCTGTGTGCAATTGGTGTAAGCGATATCTTTGGCCCGGCATGAAACGTCATGAAGCCATATGAAACCCATTGCACCAAATTTCATGAATTTGCTCGGGCCAAGCCAAAACTGCAATTGTTCAGAGCGTCAAACGTGGCGAACAAAGAAAGGCCACAATTTCATGAACAGAATGAAAAATTGAATGAAAGGTGAAAGGCCAGAAATGGCCAGAAATTCCAAAGGTAACAGCTTGGAAAAGGTTTGAAACGGGAGATTCACAGGAGCATTTCCCTGAGTTCCAGCTGCTTTGTGGCATGCATCGCAACCTTCCGCCGTTGTCCTGTGAAGCTGCCGCTCTATCACAAAATAACAAACATATCAAACATCTACAGAACCTACAGTGAATCTACAGAATTGAGACACAACTGCAATTCTGTTTGGTGCAGTCAGTGCAGTCTCGTGTCTTGATGGCTTTGATCTACGGCAGGAAGCAATGGGAGTCGACACCTGTGTCAAGCACCCCACACCTCGTTGGCATGCTGCTGCGAGGCATGCAATAGACACCGTCAACCTCAGGGCGCAAGGGTCTTGTCAGAAACATTGAAAACATCGAAATACACTAATTGTCACTGATATAGGAGGAAAACTTTGAAGCGTGCACCACCCCATAGTAGATGTTGCACAAAGAAGGACCTTAGTTTCCGGATTCCTTAGTGTTCCAAATGCTGTCTTGGCACTTAGCCAACCAGCATCGAACCTTCAAGACCTCATTAGGGCAGGAAGTTTTTTGGGCCCAACCAAATCTAGCAAGAAAAGGACAAGACGGTTTAGGAGGAAAAGGACCAAGACGGTACGGACACTCCCAAGTGATGTGCTCCCAGAATCCAACGCCCCCGCACCCCCACGGGCAAGTAGAAGAACGAGACGACGAAGGAATACGAGAGTAAGTACCCGGACTGAAAGTGGCACCCAATCCGACCGTGGCAGTGACGGGACCGGACAAGATCCACGAACGAGTGTTCTTGATATCCAAAGAAGGAAAAGTTTGATCAGAGACAGGAAGGGACTTCACCTCATGCCTGCCACATGGAGAATATTTTTTCCAAACCCAAGCCCTCCAGCCTTCCCGAACATTGTGTTGAGCAAGACCGATAAGAGGCTCCAGCATTTTGGGACCAGGACGAACAGAAAGGTCCACCTCGACAGAAGCAACAGGATGACGCCAGACCCAAGGACGGACGGAGGACCGCAGCCACCAAGCGAGTGACCCAAGCGATATCCAGGTGCAAGCTACCTCCCAAGAAAAGAGCACGCAGCCACGGACTGGAGTACCGGACACGGCGAGTTGAGACCCAAAAGGTAGCCCAGAGAGAGCTAGCGACAGTCCAGGTGGGACCACGAGCAACCCAACCATAGTTGGCTTTAGGGAGGGCAAACTGCTTGAGCAAACTAAGCTGAGTAGGGAGGAGGAATCCACAGCAACCCAGCAAACGAGCAGTAGCCTTAGCAGCAGTAATCCGATCTTTTTCGATGCGGTGAAGTTGACGACGACCCGACCAAGAAACCGCCCCGAGGACCCGAACGGCAGGCGAAATCATAGTGGCATCGAATTTTTTATGGAGAGCAGCGAGACGGAAAGATCCGACCCCAGACACCTCAGCCTTCTCCAGCGAGACCACCCGTTTTTCAAGGTAAACAGATCTTGGACAGAAGAGGACGTGCAGGTCCGATCGTCAAGATAGATTTGCATAGAAGAAGGACCAGCTTCCAACATAGACGAAGTAGACACCGACATGACTCCGCTTTGAACCCAAAGTGAGCAGATTATGGGACCTAACGGATCACCTTGAGGCAGGATACCGTGGGCTTTAAGAGGTTCACTATGAGTGTGATGATCATACTGAATACTGAATGAATCGGTTTTGGCTGCCCCAAACCGCATTGAGAAGGCCAGTAATGTTGGGAGGCCAACCATACTTATCAAGAAGGGAGACAGACATGTCAGTACTGATAGTATCGAATGCCTTAGAATAATCCAACGTAAGGAGAAATCCTTGTTGATGGAAGTGGTCGAAAATGGAAATGAGATTCTCGAAGATATCTTGGTTAGCAACAGCTCCAATAGAGGGATGAAGTGCAGTTTTCAACCAAGCTTTGAGTCCTTTACTCTGGCATAGGGTAGAGACCCACAATCGCCACCAAACATTGAGCACAGTAATGGGGCGTGTGCCGTCCACAGGAACAGCAGAATTCTTGACCTTGCCGGGTTTAGGAAGACAAACCATACGAGCCTGTTGAAGCTGAATTGGCACTGCCAGCAGTGGGGAACTGAATAAAAAGCTGAGAAAGCGATTCGAAAGTTTCGAGCGGGAGATGTTTAATTTCATGAGATGACCATCCGTCAGGTCCAGCGGCGCCAGAACCGCTTTGGGCCCGGGCTTGCAGTTCAATGCCCGTAGGGCACCGAATGTTCACAGGGGTCTCGGGGACCCGGGCTCCGGCCAATAGCGAGCTAGTGCGAGAGGCCAAGTCCGGGACAGAATGCGAGAGGCCATTGTCACTGATATACTTGTACTGTCTTGTACTATCTTGTACTGTTGCACTGTTTGTCACTGTACAATCTGGTACCACTAGTGGCACAATGCTCAACCTGCAGTCCAAAGGTCCAAACCACGCCCTGAGAAATGATGTATGAAGCGTTCACCATGGATCAAGAGACCCTTCAAAGCCCAAATGCTTCTGTGAAACACCAAAAACATGGCTTTCAGTTTTCTGTGATGTTTTAAGCGCTTAAAAATCCATGGCTTCCTTGCGGGTTTCGTTGAGGCAACCGCCCGCTTGAAGCACCATGAGGTCGACCTTTCCACGGCCTACTGTGGGACGGAGAAATGCCAAAAATGCCAAACAAAAAATCCTGGAAAGTTTGCAAGCAACTTTTGCATCCTTTTTGCATCCTTTACCTGTGAGGCTTGCCATTTTCACACATGCACCGAACCGCAAGAATTCTCACCAACGGCACGCTCGTCGAATCGTCGACTTGAATTGTTGACTCGTGGAATCGGTTGTAGTCAACGGTTGTCGTCGTGGAACTCTTCAGAATCATTGGGTTCAGCTGTGCCTGGAGCTGGAGCTTGGTGTCACACCGAGACTCTCCGAGACCATCAACCCCGTGGTCAACCTTGCCGGTGCAAAAAATGACTGCAGATTACGCAGATTCGGAAGATTTCAGAAATCCCATGAAATCCCAAAGTCTTCAGATTGGTGCCACGATCTTCCAAGAGGAAGTCTACTCTCTCTCTCTCTGGGCTTCCGAGCGGCAATGCAGAGAAGCATGTCCTACAAGACTTTGCGACGAACAGCAGCGCCCGAAATCTTCCAAAAACTCACGAGTTCGACGAGGATACTCCAAATTCTGAGTTTCAGGCATTTCCGGTGCACTTGGGGCACTTCCCATGGCTGAGTGTGAGGATCTTTGGTGGAATTGAAACGCGGTGGCTTCAAATCTGCTGAAACATCTGCAAATGAACAGCCAAGAGGAGCAACTTGTCAACTACTCATATTTGTTCAGTTTCAAGTGTGCTTCACCGATCGGCCAGAATATGCAACCCCTTGTAAGCCAGGAATGGACACACATCAACGCCTGTTGGCAAGCAACACACACTTGGCAGAAACTAGACACCAGCTGCTGAGAACATGTACCGGCTGCGTTACAATTCCTGCAATCTCTACTTTGTTTACAGGCTGCAATTCCTCCTTTTGTGTCCCGATTCTTCTGGTTAGTGCAAGCCATAAGAAACAGCAGTCAATCGGGATCATCATTATTTACTAGAGGACGGATGGCCCGAGAGCGTAGAGGAGCAGGGTCTTCTCTTGTTAGTATGGAGACACCATATTACAAAACAATATATTAAAGATGTGTTATAGGCAGTCCAGAAGAGGAGTATCAAGACAATATAGCACAAGTACAAGACAATAGTTTGCATTTCAAACACTTTTACACACACAGAAGCTTTTACACAGAGCAAACTTTTACACAGAGAACCCCTTACACAGAGAAGCTTTTACACACAAAAGCTTTTACACACAGACGCTTTTACACATAGACGCTTTTACACACAGACACTTTTACACACAGATGCTTTTACACACAGACACTTTTAACACAGACCCTTTTACACACAGGAGCTTTTACACACCGAAGGGTAAAAGGATCACTTTGGAACACACTCTCAGGCATCACTTTAGAACACAGCCATTTTGCATCACTTTAGAACACAAAATAAAACATCTCATGGAAACCCCGCCATACACACACACACATCAGATTTACTGACAGGCGCGAGACTTTGGAAGAAAAACGCGTTCCAAAGCGAGACCAACGCGGAAAACCTCCTCGTATGAGAATTTGACTCGTTTCAACCATGTCATAAAGTCCCACGCCTGCCGGGTAAAAGGACAGTCGATGTACAAAAGTGCCACACCTGCCACGCAAAATGAAGGTCGATGTCAAAAGGTCCCACGCCTGCCGCAGAAAATGAAGGTGAATATATGAAACAAAAGCCTTGTTGTACTTGATGTAAGAAGAGCAACGAGACCTTTAGGTTTATATGTTGTTGCACTTGATGTAAGGACTGCCACGACACCTTTAGGGTTTACATGTTGTTGCACTTGATGTAAGGACTGCCACGACACGTTTAGGGTTTATATGTTGTTGCACTTGATGTAAGGACTTCCACGACACCTTTAGGGTTTATATGTTGTTGCACTTGATGTAAGGACTTCCACGACACCTTTAGGGTTTACACGTTGTTGCACTTCATGTAATAAGAGCCACGACACCTTTAGGGTTTACATCTTGTTGCACTTGATGTAAGGACTGCCACGAGACCTTGAGGGTTTATATGTTGTTGCACTTGATGTAAGGACTTCCACGACACCTTTAGGGTTTACATGTCGTTGAGGGTTTACATGTTGTTGCACTTCATGTAAGAAGAGCCACGACACCTTTAGGGTTTATATCTGGTTGCATTTAATCTAAGAAGAGCCACCACACCTTTAGGGTTTATATCTTGTTCTACTTGATGTAAGGAGTGCCACGACACCTTTAGGGTTTATATCTTGTTACACTTGATGTAAGAAGAGCCATGGCACCTTTAGGGCTTATATCTTGTTGCACTAGATGTAAGAAGAGCCACGACACTTTTAGGGTTTACATCTTGTTGCACTTCATGTAAGGAGTGCCACGACACCTTTAGGGTTTACATGTTGTTGCATTTCATGTAACAAGAGCCAGGACACCTTTGAGGTTCTTATCTTGTTGCACTTGATGTCCTGTTGCACTTGATGTAAGAAGAGCCACGACACCTTTAGGGTTTACATGTTGTTGCACTTGATGTAAGGACTGCCACGACACCTTTAGGGTTTATATGTTGTTGCACTTGATGTAAGGACTGCCACGAGACCTTGAGGGTTTATATGTTGTTGCACTTGATGTAAGGACTTCCACGACACCTTTAGGGTTTACATGTTGTTGCACTTCATGTAATAAGAGCCACGACATCTTTAGGGTTTACATGTTATGGCTCTTGATGTAAGGAGAGCCACGACACCTTTAGGGTTTATATATTGTTGTACTTGATGTAAGGAGTGCCACGACAACTTTAGGGTTTATATCTTGTTGCACTTGATGTTAGAAGAGCCACGGCACCTTTAGGGCTTATATCTTGTTGTACTTGATGTAAGAAGAGGCAGGACACCTTTAGGGTTTTATGTTGTTGCACTTGATCTAAGGACTGCCACGACACCTTTAGGGTTTATATCTTGTTGTACTTGATGTAAGGAGTGCCACGACACCTTTAGGGTTTAAATCTTGTTGCACTTAATGTAAGAAGAGCCACGACACCTTTAGGCTTTATATCTTGTTGTACTTGATGTAAGGAGTGCCACGACACCTTTAGGGTTTACATCTTGTTGCCCTTGATGTAAGAAGAGCCACGGCACCTTTAGGGTTTATATCTTGTCTCACTTGATGTAAGGACTGCCACGACACCTTTAGGGTTTGTATGTTGTTGCACTTGATCTAAGGACTGCCACGACACCTTTAGGGTTTATTTGTTGTTGCACTTAATGTATGGAGAGCCACGACACCTTTAGGGTTTATATCTTGTTGCACTTAATGAAAGGACAGCCATGACACCTTTAGGGCTTATATCTTGTTGTACTTGATGTAAGAAGAGGCACGACACCTTTAGGGTTTTATGTTGTTGCACTTGATCTAAGGACTGCCACGACACCTTTAGGGTTTATATCTTGTTGTACTTGATGTAAGAAGAACCACGACACCTTTAGGGTTTATATCTTGTTGCACTTGATGTAAGAAGAGCCACGACACCTTTAGGGTTTACATCTTGTTGCACTTGATGTAAGAAGAGACAAAATTTGCTGCACTTGATGTAAGAAGAGCCACGACACCTTTAGGGTTAATATCTTGTTGCACTTGATGTAAGGAGAGCCACGACACCTTTAGGGTTTATATCTTGTTGCACTTGATGTAAGAAGAGCCACGACACCTTTAGGGTTTATATCTTGCTGATGATGATGATGAGGAGGATGACGATGGTGATGATGATGATGATGATGATGACGATGATGATGGTGGTGTTGGCGGCGAAGAAGAAGAATAAATATGCTGAAGAAAAATAGAAGAAACTTGATGATGCTGCTGATGATGATCGTGCTGTTGACGATGAGGATAATGAGGAGGATGAGGCTGATGAGGAAGAGGATGGCCAAAAAGAAGAAGAAGAAGAAGAAGAAGAGGAATAAACGGAAGAAGAAACATGATGCAAATACTGATGATGATGGTGCGGAATGAAGAAGAAGATGATGATGATGATGACGACGATGATGATGATGATGGTGAGGAGGCGCGTTCGAAAGCAATGCATGAGAGCGCGTTCCGAAGCGATGCCTGAAGACGCGTTCCGAAGCGAGGCCCTTACCACACAGAAGCGTTTACACGCAGACGCTTTTACACATAAAAGCTTTTACACACAGAAGCTTTTACACATAGACTCTTTTACACACAGACGCTTTTACACACAGATGCTTTACACACAGACACTTTTACACACAGACGGTTTTACTCACAGGCGCTTTTACACACAGACGCTTTTACACAGACGCTTTTACACACAGACACTTTTACACACAGACGCTTTTACACACAGACACTTTTAACACAGACCCTTTTACACACAGGAGCTTTTACACACAGAAGCGTTTACACGCATACGCTTTTACACACAAAAGCTTTTACACACAGACGCTTTTACACATAGACGCTTTTACACACAGACACTTTTACACACAGATGCTTTTACACACAGACACTTTTAACACAGACCCTTTTACACACAGGAGCTTTTACACACAGAAGCGTTTACACGCAGACGCTTTTACACATAAAAGCTTTTACACACAGACGCTTTTACACATAGACACTTTTACACGCAGACGCTTTAACACACAGATGCTTTTACACACAGACACTTTTACACACAGACGGTTTTACTCACAGGCGCTTTTACACACAGACGCTTTTACACAGAGACGCTTTTACATCACAGAGGCTTTTACACACAGATGCTTTTACACACAGAAGCTTTGACACACAACACACAGAAGCTTTGTACACACAGAAAAAATCGCAATTTTACCTCAGTTTTGCAATGGGAACCCGGAAATCGCAATTTTACCTCAGTTTTTGACGATCGAACCTCATTTCGTGCGAAAGGGTTGCGCGGGACGACTTGAACTCGCACTTTTACTGACCTTATTTCGTGCGAAAGGGTTGCAACGGGAACTTGGAAATCGTAATTTTACCTCAGTTTTTGACGATCGAACCTCATTTCGTGCGAAAGGGTTGCGCGGGACAAGTTGAAATCGCACTTTTACCGCAGTTTTTGGCGATCGAACCTCATTTCGTGCGAAAGGGTTGCGCGGGACACCTTGAAATCGCAATTTTACCTCAGTTTTTGGCGATCTAACCTCATTTCGTGCGAAAGGGTCGCGTTTCGTGCCGTCTCGTTCGCACTGCCCCTGCCCCCGCCTTCAGAAGAGAAATAGAAAAGAAGGAGAGGGCAAGAGGGCAACAGGGCAAGAGGAGAAGATGTGAAGATGTGAGGGCAAGAGGGCAAGAGGGCAAGAGGGCAAGAAGGCAAGAGGAGAAGATGTGAAGATGTGAGGATGTGAAGATGTGAAGATGTGAGGATGAGAAGATGTGAAGATGAGCAGATGTGAAGATGTGAAGCTGTGAAGATGAGCAGATGTGAAGATGAGAAGATGTGAAGATGTGAGGATGAGAAGATGTGAAGATGAGCAGATGTGAAGATGTGAAGCTGTGAAGATGAGCAGATGTGAAGATGAGAAGATGTGAAGATGTGAGGATGAGAAGATGTGAAGATAAGCAGATGTGAAGATGTGAAGATGAGAAGATGTGAAGATGTGAGGATGAGAAGATGTGAAGATGAGCAGATGTGAAGATGTGAAGATGTGAATGTGTGAAGATGATGAGAAGATGTGAAGATGAGAAGATGCGAAGATGTGAAGATGTGAATGTGTGAAGATGATGAGAAAATGTGAAGATGAGAAGATATGAAGATGAGAAGATGTGAAGATGAGAAGATGTGAAGATGTGAGGATGTGAAGATGAGAAGATGTGAGGATGAGAAGATGAGAGACAGACCCCCACTATTGGAAGAACCCTGCGCTCAGGCGCTCTGGGGGAAAAAAGGGAAACATGACATACATTGAAAACATCGAAAAGCCATGAAAAGCCACGAGCCAGATCCAGTCAACAAACTGTGACTTTTTGGGCGCCCAATCCAGTAAACGTAGTAAACCAAGCAGGTCAGTCTCGATGCTGGGGAGGCTTTCTTGCTCACATTCCTTGGCACCGAGGCGACGCAAAGACAACCATGGTGCCGAAACTGCAGCGAGCATCCAACTGTTATGGTCAAGTATGGTCAAGAACAACTGAACTATACCGACTATATCTGACTATATCTGACTATCAACTATTTACAACTGTTATTGACAATTGTCGATTATACTACCTGTAAAATTGCCAGGCAAAAAACTGTGAGCACAGATGCGCAGGCATCCACGTCACACTTGACACCTGCAGTGCTGGGCATGTCAACCACAACACAATTCCAGCCAAATGCTTCGAGGTTCATTCTGTGAAGCAGCTCAAATGGGCAATTTCAACGAAATCCAAATCAAGTTTATCAGTATGTATCAGTTCATCCAATGTTTCTCCAATGTTTATCATAGTTTATCCTGAAGTTGCTGCTGTGACTGCACTTGAGACTGCCTCGTTCCTCAAAGTGCAGCAGCTGTTGCAATGCCGACGGCCACTGGCGATTCATAGCTTGTGCTAAGACCATGGTTGCCACCGAGACATCGTTGGCCTGTCTTGTCGGGGACAATGAGAAGCCCATTTTGGAAAGATATGGAAAAATGATGAAGGCTTTGAAGGATGCAAAGAGTCGCACAGAAATCCCACAGCGTTTCCAGTGTAGGATAGAGGGGATCTCTCCCGATCTTCAAAGGCATAGGGCACAGCTGCATGGCTTTTCAGATTAGAAAAGCGCCAGCCTAGCATGTCTGTTGGAAGCCTGGCAAATCCTTCCGCCCTCAAACATCTGCAGTTGACTCATTCTAGACCTCTTCGCATCTTGGCTGCATTTCTTCCAATTCCATTTGTTCCTTAGCTGGTCCTCTGAACGAGGTTGGAACATGTTGGGTAAACGGGGTGGTTTCCCGGGAGTTGCATTGTGGGAAGGGGTGGGGAAGGGGTGGGGAAAGGGGTGGGGAAAGGGGTGGGGAAAGGGGTGAGGCGGGCTAATAACGCCCTTTCGCCTGCGGTTACATATGCGATTCTTCCAAGACGCTCTTGATGCTACGCTCTTGCTGGGACGCTCACGTTAACTTTGTTGCGCTTCTGTTTGAAAGTCACACTGCGAAACTCAACTCCCCGGAACAACAAACTGTCTGGGTTACCCCTGCGCTCCGCACACGTCGATGGCTTGTCAGCCTTGTAATTCATTAAAACTTTGGGAATTAAATGGTCATGGATGCCTTTGTGCGCTACATAGCCGCTGTGAAAAACAAAACCAATCCAAACAAAACATATGTAGATACAATTTGGTTGACTCAAAACGGCCGCAAATGAGAACAAAAAAACATGCGATCCCCTGTGACGGTTGATCTCAATATATATATATATATTTACAAGTATGCATGTTGATTTGCTGCTTAATTCATCTAAGCTATAATCGTTAACCGAACTCATCACGGGAATCAAACCAATAAATAAAGTTACTGCTTGAACTAGACCAGCATAGGGAAGTACTTTGTGCAAATTTTGTAGTACGAAGTAGTACTGAATGCCCTCTCTCCCTCTCTCGCCCCCTGTGCAAGGTTTGTAATACGAAGTAGTACTGGGACGTACTTTGTGCAAATTTTGTAGTACGAAGTAAAACTGGGAAGTACTTGCTGCAAACCTTGTAGTACAAAGTGGTACTGGGAAATTCTTTCTGCAAACTTTGTAGTACAAAGTAGTACTGGGATGTATCTTGTGCAAGCTTTGTAGTACGAAGTAGAACTGGGAAGTACTTACTGCAAACCTTGTAGTGCAAAGTAGTACTGGGAAGTACTGTCTGCAAACTTTGAAGTATGATGTAGTACAGAGTACGAAGTAGTACTTGGACGTATTTTGTTCAAACTTTGTAGTACGAAGTACGTAGTACTGGGAACTACTTTCATCAAAAACGAAGCGATTCTGCGAGACTTCCTCATTTTTCGAAGTTGACAACATCAAAAACGAAGCAATTCTGCGAGACTTCCTTCAATAATAGAAAGTTGAGTGCAGAGCTGACGGCCTCGTACCAATGCGTTTTGCGATTTTTCCAGTCCATGTCTCTCAAGTATTGCGCCTGCCACGAAAAAGTGAAGCCAGGTCATACGAAGTGCTGCACGTGTCACGCAAAATCATCTTAGCAAAACTGAAGATCTGATGCTCCAAAGTGCAAACCCCTCTCAGGAAATCAGCGCCCTGACCTCCTAACATCTCTGATGAACATGTCTCTTGTACTGCCCCTGCCACGCGACATGCATCTTTCGAGATCCTCTTCAAATGTCCCACGCCTGCCATCGTTTTTGGACATGCTACAAAACCATCGCGTTTTGCTCACTTTTGGCCAGGTGCAGAATCCCCTGTGCAGAATCCCCTGCGAATGCCACGCAAAACCGCATCTGAACCGTCAAAAGTGGTCCGAGCATGTGGTGTTTTTAAGAATTTGACTTGGAAATGTGCTTCGCGCCACAACGGCGTGCATTTTTTCGACGTCTCAACTTCCAAAAGTGCTCCGAGCATGGTGTGTTTTGTACATTTTGGCTTCGAAACGTGTGCGCCACAACGGCATGCAATTTTTCGACAACTCAACTTCCAAAAGTGCTCCGACCCGTGTACTTCGACATGTGCTTCGCGCCACAACGGCGTGCAATTTTTCATCTCTCATCTGGCCAGCTGGCTCCGCACCCGCCGCTTTAGCCAGCCTACTTTTCGACCGTCCGCAGCCACAAATCATTGGTAAAACACAGTGTTGCGCGACTTTTTTTCTACCTTTTCGCGCGCCTGTATCTTCTTTCCTCTGACTCTTCCTTCTCTGATCTTCTTTCTTCTTCTCTTCTCTTCTCTTCTCTGACCTTCTCTGACTCTTCCCACCTCTGCTTTTCCATCTGTCCATATTTTCGGAAGTTTGACTTCTAAACTTCCTTCGGTAATATGTCAGCTCCTTCTCTAAGAAGAACCCTACGCTCAGGCACTTGCGGGAAAAAGTGAGTGGCACCCTTCGCAGACTGCTAATTTTTGAATAGCACATGTTTGTTGATCCGCGAAAAGACTTGCCGCGCATGAACATGCTCATCAAGAAGGCGCTGCGGTTCGGCCAAACCCAGAACTTACCCAACATGTTTTGGGCTGCACCACTCCTATTCTATTCGCTGCAGCATGGCAGTTTCTGTCGAAAGCATGGAGGCACCTCTTCTTCTACTGTTTGTCTCGCATTTCTGTCGTGCCATCAATCTTATCCCTGCGAGCTGAGCAGCTCCTCAATACTGAGTTGGAGCTTCTCTCGCAGCACCTGCTTCACAGTGTCCGCGTCCTTAAAGATGTAACACACCTTGCTTTGGGGGACTGGGGCGCGTAGGTCCTTCAAGGCGCGGTGCGCAGCTCTCTCTCTCTCTCTCTGTGTGTGCAAAATCAGCACGTTTCACATCAGAGACGATGTAGATGCCACAAAGGCGATGCCAATGGAAAGTGGCGAAGTGTTCCTGGGCATAGTGTCTGATCCCTGGGCCTCAGAGAATTGGTTTCGTTTTCATGTCGTACATCCCAGTTTGCAGATGCAGAAAGGATTGGGAAGTTGATCATCACTTCTTGTCCTGCTTCGTCCTTCCAAAAGTCCACGAAACTCACCGGGTGAATGACCCCCGAGCTGGGCTTAGTGTGAGATGCCTACTGTTCCCGCCCTTCGATCGCTTCGGCTGCGATCTGACTGGCCCATGGTCGACGGTGCGCTGCCAAAAGACATGAGTTGATCAAGCACGTCCGGCTGCGCTTCCTCCATGGCAGATAGGTCTGCACCTTGAGAAACTTGTGAGTCAGGACTCGTCATCCTGCTACCTTCATTTGAACCTACATGTGGCGACATTGTGCCGACATGCCAGGGACGTCAAATACATGGCTCCCATCACGCAATGGCAACGTGTTCAATATGTCGCCAACATGGTGCAACGTGCTCCCTACATGTGGTGCAACATGTTGTCCGCGTGCTTGCCCCTCATCAATTGCCATCGCATCGCCTGGTGGCCGCAAGCCATGGCCTGTTGCAGCAGCAGCTGGGCTGGCAGCCACGTTGAGCCTAGCCGCTGCCGCTCCCCCGCCGCTCCCCGGAGTCTCGCAGTTTCGGACAGTTTCGGATCAACATATCTCAAAAGGACAAATGAAAAAGCAGGATGAAATAATCTGTCATGATCTGGAAATCTTTTGCTTTCATCCAATTTTCAGCTGATGTTTACCAGAAATTCTCTAAGGACTGGATCGTGGTCTCGCCTTTCTTGCAGGCAGATATCGCAGCACTGAAACTCACAATGGAAGTCTGCTGTGCCTCTCATGAAACGCAGAGCGCCCGAAGCAGTGTCACCGTATCGCTGTCCTTGTTGATTTTGGTTTAAAAAGTCTTGTCGAAAGAGGGGCCCTCTCCAAGGGGGACGCAGGTCCAATGAGATTTGAGACATTGAAAAAAAACATATCCCATCTCATTGTGCTAGTTGGCTGATGGGTAATCCCCAATAGACCTTGCAAGGTGCAAACCTAGCCTGCTTCAAAAAGTGCAGTGAAAGCTCCCACGTTGAAGCAACAATGGCGCCATTGGAAAGTACCTGCCGAATCAAGAGACCTGAGATTCACTGGGAGAAACCCCGAAATAGGATGAGAAAATTGATCTCATGTCTAGCAGGTTTCAGTCGTTTTGCAATTTTCTTCGGCGGCGAATGCATCGACGAAAGACATCCGCAAAGGCAAAGTCTGCCAGCTGGGTTCCGTCGGCACTCAGCTTGAAACACGGCGCTTTGCCCTGCGGGCTCTGCATGCAACCTTGAGGGTTCCTTCCAAATTTGAGGATAGGTTTCAAATGATTTGGAATAAGTTGTTGAAGTTGGATGAACTTGGCGTGATTCCAATATTTCAAAGATTTTCAAATATCTCAAGGCGCTAAGCACAAGGATGGCGATTGTGTGAAAACGCTCCTCACTCTGGCCCGTTCTAAGGGGATTTTAGAAGGCTGGCCTCCCAAGTCGATTTTTTTGGGCTCAGGTAGTGGCTCTTTAGTTGTGCGAGACGATCAAACCATGTCCGATCATCAAAAGATTCATTGTGATTCACTATCATTGAATTTCCACCAAATTCGACCAAGTATTTGACCGGGACTCTGGCACTTTGATGCACGTAGTAGTTTCCGAAACCGGACCGCTTTAAATCAGCGGCAAGCAACTTGGCTAGAAAGCCGGAACAAAACAAAGATCAACTGAACCTGGTAGGTCTCCTGTGCGTCCCTCCCAGAATTGTGTTCAGTTGTCCTTTGTCTGAAACCAATGTTTTATCCAGACGTGTTGACAACAAGACAATCTCAAAACATCTCAAAGCCTCTAGTTCTGTGTTTTCTTGACATGAAAAAATTGCATCAACTGGGACTTCACGTCCAATCTTTGTGTCACAGGCTAACTCAAATGGACTTGCGCAAAGCAATGATCGTACTGGTGAGAGCCAGTGCCATTGATGCTGCCATGGCAGGTTGCTCCTGGTACAAATTTGTGGAGGAAGAACACATTGCCTTTCTCTGCGACTGTTGTCAGCAAATGTGCAGAAAACAGCTGCTGAGTACTGCACGAGCAGTTTAGCAGCAACAGAATCTGGTCCTCAATCCAGTGGACGACGCTGTTGCTCTGCTTCGTCGGTGCGATATGCTCCTTCAAGGCAGAAAAGAAAGCCCCTGTATGCACAGTATTTTTCATTTCTGTGCCCAAGAACTTTGGGACTTTACTCTCCAAACAAGATCATCTGGCAATGCATCTGATCTGCATCGGGCAACTTGAAACATCTTTTACAACCCGCTCCCAAGAGGAAACGGTCAGATTCCCGCGTTTTTGTCCCGGAAATGTAAGATGGTTTGACGTCCAAACAACCAGCCCTGCAAGCCTTCTGATTGAGCAATGGAGACCTGGTGGGCTGATCCTGCACACCAAGAGGATCTGCAAAGTAATCTACGAGCTGCGCAAATCACGTTTGAAATTGCATGTTTGGATTTTTGGATCCCTCACATCTGTGACAAGTGTCCAACACCAACATCAAGACCCGTGAGCCAAGAGCCGAATCCACAGCCAGTTTTCTAACTGCATCAAGGCCCTCACTCTGCGAGCATTGGTAAACTTGGCATCAGAACTGTCATGGTGGTTGTTTTCAGCTACAGAATTGCCTCGGTGCTATTGCGACTGAACTCGGGGTCAGGCTCCAGAGACCTTGGCATCTGGGGCTTATGGCGCGAGAAAAGATGAAGAGGAACAACGTGTCATCATAGATATGCATGGCTTGATTCAAAGAGACATGAGATTCAATGACATGTAACGTACAGTGCGAAGCAAGCGACATTTGTGACATTTGTGTGTTTGCTGACGTTTGGCGTGGCATCGTGGATGCTGGCATCGTCTCAATCTTGTCCATGATGCACAATCCAGGACCGTCAAAGTTCGTGGCGCGATGCATACGATTGTCGGCCGGGCCGCACAAATGCAAAGAACCGTTTTGGAACTTGAAAATGTAAGGAATCGCTGGTGGAGGGCCTAGATTCCAGACAGGGAACAATTCCTTTCAAAAACTGAACTCTCAAGAAACGGTCTCTTCAGAAATGCAGCATCTAGAAACCATCCCTAAACCTACAAAAATTGCACTCAATTCTGGACCCAGTAGCAACTGGTTCCCTTGGGCAGGACTTCAATGTCGAGCTGGCAAGGCTCGACTGAGCAGTTCATACGGAATTGAGCTTCCATAGTTTGTCCCATAACTGTGACGTTTGCATGGATGCAGTCCTCAGTGGAGAAATCCTCCACCAAAACCGGCAACCCACTTGCAGGAAATAGATGAACATTAGATGCACATTAGATTCATCGAAGGAAGTTTAGAAGTTAAACTTCCGACAACATGGACAGATGGAAAAGCAGAGGTGGGAAGAGTCAGAGAAGAGAAGAGAAGAGAAGTGAAGTGAAGTGAAGAGAAGAGAAGAGAAGAGAAGAAGAGAGAAGATGCAGGTGCGCCAAAAGCCAGAAAAAAGTCGCGAAACACTGTTTTTTTCGGGGCTCAGGAGGGTCGGCAAGTAGGGTTCCTAAAGCGGCGGGTGCTGAGCCAGATTGCACGCCGTTGTGGCGCGAAGTACATTTCGAAGTCAAAATACGCAAAACACCTGCTGTTCGGAGCACTTTTGGAAGTGGAGATGCCGAAACAGTGCAAGCCCTTGAAGTCAACATGTGAAAATTTTCCCGGCAAGAGACCCCAAACAGTGTGGGCAGTGGGGGGATAATGTATGACAATGTTGATGATGATGATGATGATGATGATGCTAATGATGATGACGGTTATGATGATGATGAAGATGACCATGATGATGATGAGGATGATAATGATGCGGACGATGATGTTGAGGGTGATGATGTTGAGGATGATGAGGTGCACGGGGATGATGCTGAGGATGATGATGTTGAGGATGATGATGTTGAGGAGGATGAGGATGAGGGCGATAATGTGGAAGATGAAGTGAATGATGGTAAGGTGGATGATGATGATGATGATGATGATGATGATGATGATGATGATGATGATGATGTTTATGATGATGATGATGATGTTTATGATGATGATGATGATGATGATGTGGAGAAGGAGGAAGATAATGACGTTGAGGAGGATGATGTGGAGAAGCATGATACTCTGAACAGGAAGATAATAAATGTTGATGTGAAAATGAGGTGGAGGTTGATGATGTCGAGGATCATGAGGTCAAGGAGGAGGAAGATGATGATGTTGAGAATGATGATGTTGAGGATGATCATGTTGAGGCCGAAGACGGGACCCACACTTTGAGCGAGCCTGCGCAGTCGAAATACACTTCAACACTTCGCAAGAGCCACTTTATACCGAAATTTACAGGAAAAATGACGCGGCGCAGACTTTGTGCGAGCTTGCGCAGTCGCATTTGAACATTTCACAAAAGCGGCTTTAAGTGGAAATTCTCAGGATAAATGCTGCGCCCCAGAGTGAGCCCAGAACGCAGACGGACTTTGTGCGAGCCTGAGCAGTCTACATGTACTTGGAGGTTTCACAAGAGCCACTTTATACGGACATTTACAGGAAAAATGTGGCCCAGCTGGAGCACCCTGATCAAGCACTGGCCTTCACAACTGCCGTAAGAACCCCTAGTGTGGACACACCGTCTGGGGAAAAAACACCCGTGTCAGAACACTTTTGGAAGTTGAGATGTCGAAAAAGTGCAAGCCCTTGTGGCGCGAAGCAAATTTCGAAGTCAACATGTGAAAATTATCCCGGCAAGAGACCCCAAACAGTGTGGGCAGTGGGGGGATAATGTATGACAATGTTGATGATGATGCTAATGATGATGATGATTATGATGATGATGACAATGATGGCATGATGATGATGAGTATGATAATGTTGCGGACGATGATGTTGAGGGTGATGATGTTGAGGATGATGAGGTGCAGGGGGATGATGCTGAGGATGATGATGTTGAGGATGATGAGGATGAGGGCGATAATGCGGAAGATGAAGTGGATGATGGTAAGGTGGATGATAATGATGATGAGGATGATGATGAGATGATGGTGATAATGATGATGATGATGATGATGATGATGATGGGTATGATGATGATGATGGGTATGATGATGATGATGATGATGAAGATGATGATGACAACAACAACAACAACAACAACCAACCAAACAAACGAACAAACAAACGAACAAACAAACGAACAAACAAACAACAAACAACAAACAACAAACAAACAAACCAACCAACCAATCAACCAACCAACGAACAAACAACAAAAAAAACAACCAAACAAACAAACAAACAAGCAAGCAAACAAGCAAACAAACAAACAAACAACAAACAAAAAAAAAACAAACAAACAAACAAACAAACAACAAACAACAAACAAACAAACAAACAAGCAAACAAACAAACAACCGACCAACCAAACAAACAAACAACGACGACGACAACGACGACAACGATGACAACAACAACGGCAACAACAGCAACAACAACAACAACAACAACAACAACAACCACAACCACAACCACAAAAACAACCACAAAAACAACCACAAAAACAACCACAAAAACAACCACAAAAACAACCACAAAAACAACCACAAAAACAACCACAAAAACAACCACAAAAAGAACCACAAAAAGAACCACAAAAAGAACCACAAAAAGAACCACAAAAAGAACCACAAAAAGAACCACCAAAATCACCACCAAAATCACCACCAAAATCACCACCAAAATCACCACCAAAATCACCACCAAAATCACCACCAAAATCACCACCAAAATCACCACCAAAATCACCACCACCACCACCCAAGCCAGCCAGCCAGCCAGCCAGCAAGCAAGCAAGCAAGCACGCACGCACGCACGCACCCACGCTTGCACGCACGCACGCACGCAAGCACGCAAGCACGCACGCACGCAAGCCAGGCAGCCAGGCCAGGCAGCCAGGCAGCCAGGCAGCCAGAGGCAGCCAGGCAGCCAGGCAGCCAGCCAGCCAGCCAGCAAGCAAAGGTTCGGTGCACATGCCAGGTCAGGTTCAACAGGGTTCCGGGGAAGGAGAATGTTCCGGAGGTCGGAAGTTCGGTGCAGAGTTAGAAGATTTTGGGAGGCTTCGCTGCAGAGCCAGGTCAGGTTCAACAGGGTTCGGGGAAGGTTCTGGAGAAGGTGTGGGAGGCTTTGGTGCAAAGCCAGGTCAGTGCAACAGGGTTCTGGAGAAGGTTCCGGACAAGGTCTGGGAGGCTTTGGTGCAAAGCCAGGTTCCGGAGAAGGTTCCGGAGAAGGTTCCGGGAGGCTTTGGTGCAGAGCCAGGTCAGGTTCAACAGGGTCCCGGAGAAGGTTCCGGAGAAGGCCTGTGCGGCCTTTCAATTCACGGAAACCAAGCTGAGGTGTATCGAGGCTGCTTCGTAGCACGCTTCAGAAAGATTTGTAAAAATACAACCTTTCGGCTGTTGGGGATACCACCGAAACTTATTTTTGTCAAACCCTATATTCTCTGTGTTGCTAGACTCATAGATCGATGCACACCAAGAGCTTTCTTGGAGAATCTTTGCCAAGTCTCATTGTGGAATTCGATGCGTTGACGGTAACCTCCCAAGGCCTTGCTGGTATTGCCTTCCCAAACACCGACAATGCGGGCATCGAAAGGCACAGAGCCCACTTGCCCCGGAGTCTTCTCGGCCGCGAAAGCGCCCAAGTGCGACATGGTGTCCTGGAACGAGTCTACAAAAAATCAATACATGATAAGTTGAACAATGACACCGTGACCAAATGGACTTGGTCTGAACAGTTGTGTGCCTCGTGCATCGCATTGCAAGAACTTCTTTCATTGCCGAGCGTCATCGGTGACCATGGTTGGTCCCCAGTATTGGCTTGCCTCCTCGCTCTCGTGCACAGAGCTTGCATGGAGAATCGCCTTGCATCTTGCAACATAAACTTGGGCGAACAGGGTCATAGCCACAACCACTGTGTTCTCAATACATGTCTTCAAATGGAAGTCTTCACACGCGTCAGCTTAGGTGTCACGTGTCACATGCAGAACACAACCTGCAGAATCCACAACCAGTTCCAGCCGAGTTTCGGAGGCTCCCAATTTTGTGAGATCTGCCAAATTGGCCACAATGGCTGAACCAGTGTCCGAAGGCTTGGTTGATCCACCAGTAGAGGTGTGGATGTCATCTGCCTCTGGCAGAACAAGACTACAGGACTGGATTACCCCACATGACAGCGTGTTTCAACAAGTACGGAACATGTGTAAAAAATGACATGGGGACTGGAGAAGTCACGAAAAAGGAAGGAGGCGGCGGAAGACAGTGTGAGGGAACATGTGTATTGCATAGATGCGTATGCATGATGGACATCAGTTGTGTGAAACCAAGTTATGTGAAACCAAATTCTTTGTGACAAAGGAGGCAAAGGAGGCGGTGCAGACGAAGGGATTCCAACCCATTGCTTTCAGATGCGCAGGGAAGAGGGCATCGTCAAACCGGCTCGACAAAGTTGGAGAAGCTCTCGTCAAACGACTCGCACAAGCAGGGAGTCTTAAGAAACAACCCCTGTCCTATTCAAATTGCTCAAGTTTATCCGCAAGTTGCTCAATGGTGTTGTGTGACGGAATTGTCTGTGCAGCGTTGTGTGTGACGCAGACTGTGTGAGTGTGTGCGTGTGTGTGTGTGTATGTGTGGCAAAGTTGCGTGAAAGAGTTGGGGCGTCACACAAACCTAAGGCTCGCCGCCCCAGCCCAACGCCATCAGTGCCATGCTTGTAGGTGACAATGTTCTGTGTGACTGTGTGACGGAGTTATATGTGACAGAAGTGTTAGTACTAGATACTGCAGGGGATAGCGGCAGATCATTTGGGACCGCTAGCAACGAAGACACCCATTTGATCTGGTGATGCAGATTGGGAGGCCAATCTGTGTACCTGCGCCAATTTTCATCTTCATCAATGGCAACCGGCTAAGCCAAGAACCGGCATGTCGAACAATTGGTTTCTGCTTTTCCTTTTTTTACTGCACAGTTGTCGCTATCTGTCAAGAGAGGTAACGACTTGGTTTAGATGGATATGTTACATCTAGCAAGGACATTGAAAGAATTCCTTCGCACTGTTTCTCGCCTCTGGTCATCAACCCTTTCCTGTCAGGTTTAATTGGAGTGTTTTTTGCACGTAAGATACATTCCACATCAGAATTCGCAATGACTGTTCTGAGCAAGTGTCTGTGTGTGTGCGTGTAACGTCTGCATAGACGTAAAACTTCGCCCATTCATCATATTACAATATAACATATTTTAATGCAGGGGGTCACCGGGGTCCCGGGGGGGTCGGTGACCAATGAAGACACCTCCCCGGGACCCGTGTAAACGTACCTGCGGGACTGGGGTGGCGCACCTGGGCGCATATAAGCCGCAGCTGGTGGTCACCTCAGTCCCATATATATATATATATATAAATATATATTTAAGTAACTAATCTAGGTGCATGTTTAGGGACTCAGTTCCCGACGGATCTCTTCAAAGATCCATTCTTGTCTAGTGTGTGTGTGTGTAACATCTAAATAGATGTAAAACCTCTCCTTCTTTTCTTTTTCTCTCCTTCTAGCAGGGGGCAGTAGCACCATTGCAAGTCTACTGCCAACGAAGACACTTGCAATTGGTGGTGATACCAGACCTGATCAGTCTGGCGTACCTGCAATTTTCCACTGCGATGGCAAGGGGCTAAGCCCAGAACCCCAACAGCAGTCTCTAATCCACTTGCATGTGAGGGGATTCAGTTCCCAACGGATCACTTAAATGATCCATTCTTGTCTAGTGTGTGTGTGTGTGTAAGTACCATCTGTAGAGATGTACAACTTCTTAATTTTGCAACGGCGTGTGGCACTCATGTCCCACCACACGCAACGAAGCTGTGGACATGAGTGGGAAGGGCAACCTGGCCGGTTTCCTGTACCTGCAGCTATATTTATATGTATAGTCCCGGCCTTGGGCGCATTTAAGTGGCAGCGGGGAGACCTATATTGTATCGCTGTTGGTTGATATCGTCATTGTCTCCCGTGATTATACGTCTATAAATATAAATATAAATATGTGTAGATTCATCACGTCAGTTAATTCCCCACATCTTTGTGTGGGGTTCTTGTTTTTGGTTCTGTATCCCGTCCGCCTCCGTCCGCCGCCTCCCGCCGCCTCATACACAACTTGTTCACACACACACAACTTGTCCACTCACAACTTGCACACACACACACAACTTACTCACACACACAACTTGTCCACACACAACTTACTCACACACACACAACTTACTCACACACAACTTACTCACACACAACTTGTTCACACACCACACAACTTACTCACACACAACTTGTTCACACACAACTTGTCCACACACAACTTACTCACACACAACTTACTCACACACAACTTGTTCACACACAACTTGTTCACACACAACTTGTCACTTTGCGTGGCAGGCGTGGCACTTATGGCACTGGGTTGGCTCTGGTGGCGCGCTTGGTTCCCAGGAGGCGCTGTGACGCCGCGGCGTTTTGCGTGGCAGGCGTGGCGCTTTGTGACATCCACCTTCACTTTGTGTGGCAGGCGTGGCACTTTACGACATGGATTGTTACTTTGCGTGGCAGGCGTGGCACTTATGGCACTGGCTTGGCTCTGGTGGCGCGCTTGGTTCCCAGGAGGCGCTGTGACGCCGCGGCGTTTTGCGTGGCAGGCGTGGCACTTTGTGACATCCACCTTCACTTTGTGTGGCAGGCGCGGCGCTTGATGACATGGATTGTTACTTTGCGTGGCAGGCGTGGCACTTATGGCACTGGGTTGGCTCTGGTGGCGCGCTTGGTTCCCAGGAGGCGCTGTGACGCCGCGGCATTTTGCGTGGCAGGCGTGGCACTTTGTGACATCCACCTTCACTTTGTGTGGCAGGCGTGGCGCTTGACGACATCGATTGTTACTTTGCGTGGCAGGCGTGGCACTTATGGCGCTGGGCCGCTTTGGTGGCGCGCTTGGTCAGCAGGCGGCGCTGTGACGCTGCGGCGTTTTGCGTGGCAGGCGTGGCACTGCGTGACATCCACCTTCACTTTGTGTGGCAGGCGTGGCACTTGACGACATCGATTGTTACTTTGCGTGGCAGGCGTGGCAGGCGTGGCAGGCGTGGCAGGCGTGGCAGGCGTGGCGCTTTGTGACATCCACCTTCACTTTGTTTGGCAGGCGTGGCACTTGATGACATCGATTGTTACTTTGCGTGGCAGGCGTGGCACTTATGGCACTGGGATTCTACTTGTTGTGGCGTCGCTGCCAGGTGACGACAGGTGCTGTCTTTGCATCCGCGTTCATGGATGACATTTTCTGTCTTTCGCGTCCTTACGTATCGTGGCAGATACCTTTTCATTCTTCCTTGGGAGTTTGTGTTGTACTGGGCTCAGCAGGTGCGCTGTTTGCTGTGCACAAACATTTGCTGTGGCACTTGCACTTTGGCACACGCTGTCAACCCCGTGTGTATTTCGATGAGATGGTGGTACATGCTGCACCTGTCGACATTTGATACCACGCAGTCAGACAGCAATGACACCATGGCCACCACACACAACATCACACTTAGAAAGCTTTAACACGCCGTATGGAGAAGTGACATTTGACAGCACGCAGTCAGACAGCAATGACACAACGGCCACGACACATAACATCACACTTCGAAAGCATGCAGGCACACACAACACACAACATGACACAACCGCTTGGAGCCATGCTGTGTGGAGAAGTGACATGAGAGGACATCGGATATGATTGCGTCGCACCCAAACAAGAGATGCCAACGTAGCATTGTGAGCTGGCTGCTTTCACACGCAGGCTTGTATACTTTGTTTCTTGCATAGCTCTGTTGTGCAGTATGAATGCTTTCTTTGTTCCGTTTTCATGGATGACATTGCCTGTGTTTCTCGCAGCCACGCATCGCTGGCAGGTACTTTTGCATCGTCTTCGTCGTGCCGCACATCCTTCGGAGATGGTATCTAAATGTTTTTCACCAATTTCATTGTAGTTGATGTCGATTTGCTTTCGTCTTTTGGAGGTGGTCTCTAGAACAGTTTCTGTGCAATCGGTTGCCGCTGTTCTTGTGTTGCCAGCTTTCAGTGGGAGCTACATTACTGCACTTGCCACAGTCGCTTGGCAGGTCCAGCACGCTGCGGTCGTCATCTTTGCTAGTGCTGTTGCAGCTGACGGTGCTCATGTATCTGTTCTCAATCTGTGCTTCTGAAAAAATATCTTCATGACAGCCGAAGTTTTCTGTTGTTCTGCCAGGTACCGACTTCATCTCCATCTTCATCACGCCCATGCCGCCGCTCCGCTCGTGGAAAAAATAAGCGTGCCTGCGGACCTACCATACAAACATACATAAATACATACATATATATATATGCATCCATACATCCATCCATCCATACATACATACATGCATACATACATGCATGCATGCATGCATACATGCATTCAACACAACTTGTCCATACACAACGTACTCATACCGGTCTAGACGTGGATGTTATTGCGAAAGAGCTGGCGCTGTCTAAGGCGACTTGATGTTATTGGATTAGTGTGTTCAGTGTTGTTTGTCTAGCTGGCCTTCTATTTGGATGCAAATCATTCACCTGGTTGGACACGCCAATCCTTCACCATCTCTTCTCTATTTCCTGCTTTCCCAATGCCATCTTTACCTTTCTTTTTGCTGCTTGTTGGAAGAAGTTGACATGTGGGGTTATCCGGTCCTTTAATTGTTGGTGTTTTTGCACGTCAGATGCATTCCACATCAGAATTCGCTATGACAGTTCTGAGCAAGTGTCTGACAAAGTTGTGCGACAATGCTGTTTGTAGAGTTGTGTGTGACAAAGAAGTGGCGGAGAGGAGAAGGAGGAGGAGGAGGAGAGGAGGCGGGATGCAGAACGGAAACAAGAACCCCACCCATCTCCACACAATGATGTGGGGAAAAAAGGAAACCGACGACGTTGTCAGGATGAAATGAAATACTAATTACGAAACTAGTTCAAAACATCTAGAAAACATGGCAAATCAACAACCAACATCCCTCCTTCATCTTGAATCTCAAGTGTGCTGTCAAACCAAACATCCAAATGACATTGAACTGAGCGAAGTATGGAACAGCTCTGCGTGTCGGAACCTTGAAGGTCTCAAAGCCAGCTGCTCCAGTGTCTGCTTCCTTTGATTCGTCCTGAAATTCACTCACATGGTGCCACATTTTTGAGCTCTGTCCGAACAATTTCCAAATAGTCTATTCTAGCTTATCTAGCTTTCTATCACTTCCAGATGCTGTGAACACCTCTGTGCACATCATCTACCCGATGACATCATGACAAATCCAGATCCTTTCGATTGCCAAGAGTCCATGGTTGCTGCGAATTGAATAGCGGCCACCAAATGACGTTCCTTGCCGTGGCTCACGGCTGAACGCGGCACGACAGAGAGATGGAGAGTCGCAGAAAGACGGCTCTGGCTGGTCTTGGACATCATCTTGCCTCAGAGATCCAAATTGCAGGTGACTCCAAAATAGTGGGAGGAATGTGTCGGAGAGATGTCTCACGGCTGCATACTCAACATCTCAATATCGACTTTGCAACCTAGTTGCTGTGCAGGACCTGTGCAATTGGTGGCATAGATCCAGCAGAGCATGTCCAAATGCCTTGAGTAGACAAAGACACTTCGCTTCCTTGAGGACAATCGGCTTGGCGAACCACGTTTCGAACGTAGGCAGAGAAGTCTGACTTGTCTTCCTGATCTTAAAATGAATTCAAGCTCATGAAATCGGAATCGGGAAAATTCGAAACATTCAACGATAGGTCTTCACTGCTTCACATTTTGAAAGGCCTTCTGAAATCAGAAAAACTTGTGCCAACTTGGAAAAGTGTCTTCCCCAGCCAAAAGATCCTTCAAATTGGCGCCGGCCACGCGGCAGCCCAACATCTTCTCCAGTTTTTCCATATCTCCTGACATCTGCGGGGGCAATTTGCAACGGCCAGCAGCATCCAAAACGCACGGCAGGATGATATCGAAACTGCCACGTAAAATCGAGATCATGCCTTAGATTTGACACAAGGCTCAACAAGGCTCAGGCTCAACAAGGCTCAACAAGGCTCAACAAGGCTCAACAAGGCTCAACACAAGGCTCAAGAAAACACGGCATCAAACCCTTGAGGGTCTCCCAGAAATGGAAACAAGCATGCTTCAAAGAGAAAAATCTCCAAACATCTGCGTCTATTCTCTAATGTGCTGCCAACATGCCCACGTTGGAAACGCTGACTTTTCGCAGAACGTCAGTCAAAGTCTTGTGATATTCATCAGCTCGAATGAAGACAAAGGCTGCACAGTAGGCAATCTTGGAACCAAAAGTCAGAACGAAGAAGCCTTTGCGTTCGGTATGCGCGTCGATCAATCCCAGCATGGATGACATGTAAACGACGCCGTACAGCAGGAGTTCGATGATCAAGCCGTTGGAGAGCCAGGGTCGAATGTTACGGCTTGGTAGGGCTTGGGGCGCTGAACGCTCGAACTTGTCAACCCAAGCCAACATGTCAGCAGATGCCCATCCGAAGAGGGCAAATGCGACAAAAACAAGCCTCGGTTGAACCGGTTGCCCAAGAAAGAAAAGTGTCTCTGAGAGATTCTCAGAGAACTAGAAATCGAGAAATTCAGTTTGGAATTCAATGTGCAGAAGAGACACATCCATTTGAGCAATCCTGAAGTTGAAGCAGCTGCTGCCCAAGAGAAGATGACATAGATGTTGGTGACGATCAAGGGGCGTGATACTTCATGCAAAGGCCGACCCAAACTGCAATACCCTGACAAAATGAAGAGGATTGGAACGTTGATCCCCCACTCGAAGTACCTGCAGAGATTTTCTGCCCACGTCAACGTAAGGAGCCCACAGACATTTACGGTGTGTGAATCAAGGCATTCATCACCCTTGAAATTCACCCCAAGGGGTGAGGGCCCACATTGTAGCTGTAAGATTGGCAGCAGCAGCCAATCCCAGAACCAGGCTCCCAAAGGAGCGCAGCTTTTCCAAGCTCCCATGTGCAGCCACGTTGGGTTAAAGTACTCACCCTTGTGGGATTTGGGAAGTTAGGGCCGATAAGGCCACATATGAAACACAAATGGTTGAATGCCCCCAGTTGCACGGCGTGCGATTCATACGAGGGGGAAAACACAAGTTGAGAGGTGCTTTTGCAGTCAAACCAACAGGTCTCCAGAAGTTCCGATACTGCTGTCGGACCCGGTTGTAGGTCTCTTCCATGCCACTCATCACAATGGCCAGGCCCCGACTCTGTTGGATCTCGGCATAGGCCTCCCCTTGAGCGGCTCGATACCCATCTTGACAAGCTTTCTCCATCTTGCCCTTCACATACTTCTGGATCATGTAGATCACAAAGATCAGGAGCAGCAGGCCCAGGACCGTCTTCCACTAGGAGATGTAAGCCAGCAGGCTCAAAAGTTGCGGCAAAGTGCCGACTTGGGACAAAGTGTCCATGAAGTAGTAGCGCATCCCATTCAGGATCGCCTCCGAATTTTCTATCACATCCTTGGACTTTGAGAAGGCAACGTCAACATACTCCAGCATGTCGTTGGTGTAGACCATGTAGGCGTAGGCCTCCGTTGGCATGTTCTCATCTTCATTCTCATAGGTCTCGGTCGGCAGGTTCTCATCCACAGTCTCATAGTTTTCCCCAGCTTCGTCCATAGCTTCCTCGTCTATCACATCTTCGTCGATCGATTGGATTCTCTTTGGAGGTGGTGCCGCCTGTTCATCCATGTTCTGCTGTCTCTCAGCAGCCGGTTTCTCTTCGCCGCCACATAGGGCCCAAGACGACTCGCAACAGAGAGTTTTGTAAGTCCATCAGCCCATTGGCGCTCACTGCTCACCCAGTTCAACTCACCCTTGAGCTCCATGACCAGCTCCTTGCTGACTCTGACCTCAAGGGCAATTCTCCGATCTGTAACGCTTGAAGTCACTGATTCTCGGTGGTAGCTGCCGTAGAGGGCCTTGGCATCAGTCACCAAAACCGGTCGGAGACTGCTCTCTTGACCGAGTAGATCACCAAGTTTGCGGTTGGGGTTCTCCAGGTAGCTGTAGAACTTGCAGATGAAGTCAGTGGCATCTGCGGCTGAGGCAGCAGCTTGAGCTTCGACTGCTAGTGATGATCTTGCCACGCATGGTAATTTCAAAGATCCACTCGGTGCTCACCTTCCCGTTGTTGACCATTCCCGAGCTGATCGAAGTTGATGCTTGCAAGTGAGGCGCAGACTGCACAGCAGGCCGCTGAGTGATCTCCTTGGCGGTGAGGTCGGTATTAGGACCAGCGTTCTGGATGGTCACAGGGTGAACTTTTCCAAGTAAGGTAAGCTTCTTGATGAAGCTTCAATCCTCCACCAGGAACCTTTTTCTAGAACAGAACCACAGTACTCCAGGCGTTCACCATCTTTCCATTCTCGAAAGTTGAAAAATGCCCGAAGTCCTTCCACCAGCTTGGCATAGGTGGCTGAGGTAGGTGACCCAGCTCCCAGCATGTTGTCAAATGCAGGCAGATCGCGCCGCAAAGTCGGCCTTCACCAAAAGTTGCGCCGTCGTTTCAAGGCTCCTCGGCATAGGCAAGGGTCAAGAAGATGCTGGCGTAGTCCAAGCTCTCTCAATCGCCGTTGGGCTTCAATCCACCGCATTCTTGGGGCGTCAAGCTGCCCATACAATGGTTTCAGCAGCAGCGTGCGTGTAGCTGAGGGGGCTCCAAGTAGCTGAAGGCAACCAGCCGGCAGTTTGACCCAAAGCTTCCTTGATTGATAGCCACCTTGCAAGAAGGCTGTTGCTATGTCAGAGGTCCATGCATTCCATCCCAGTATGGCCGTCAGGCTCAGCAGGAAGTTTTGGGAGGTTCTGGATGTAGTTGGTGAACTGGTGTCCAGGCCCTTAGACAAGGCATCATAGTCCTGGTAACCCCGCGCAATCAATCTGTCTGGCTTTGGCCCTTGGGGATCGCGTTGTCCGCCGTGTCTAACTCCCAAACCTGGTTGTGGAAAAAGATTCTAACTCCTTCCGCTTTGCCTCTTGGAACTTGGCACGGTCGGCATAGATGTCTTTCATTGACGCCTCCCTTGTCGACCTTCTTCTGTTGTCGGGCCATCTTGGTTTTGGCCTCGCGTCCAAGTTTCTTGGCTGGAAGGTTTGCAAACATTCCCATCTCTCTGCGGGCTTTGCCTGTGATCTGAAAGATCGTGCAGCCAGTCCATTCTTTGTCGATGACCTTGCTCTCGGACTCCTTGTCGCTGATGATCTCGAAGTTCCCATCAGCTTTCCAAAGCACCGTTGTACAGTGTCCATCCAAGCTCTGGGTCCACCCGAGTGTCCATGTAGTCCTTGAACTTGAAGAGTGCTCGACGGGGACGTCGATGATGTCGAATGACACAGCCAGCTTTGACTACCCACTAGTCCATTGAGTCTTCAGCGAGATTGAAAACTCCATCATCACCACAGTGCCATCCATCAGGTAGATGTTCACTTTGAGTTCAGGTGATGTCGAAGGCTTGCACATAGCCCTCAGTTGGACCACCGGCAGATCCAGGATCATCTTTGTCATAGGGTCGTTGGTGTTGATCTCGACGACATCGAATGGGTCCAAAGATCGAAGCCTCTTGTTGATCAAGTCGTTGGCGCTGAAGTCGAAATCGATCTGGACCAGCAGGCTCATAGAGTGATGCCATTGCAGGATCAAGTTGAGATCCATGACCAGGAGATTGCTCCGGAGGAGTTGATGTTGCTCTTGGTAGTGGTGAATCAGGTTGCCGTCGTACTGGAAGTAGTGTTTGGTGTCCAGGTTGATGTGGATCTTGATGTGGTAGTAAATCAAATTGAACAGCGCGTGGATCACGTCCAGGAGTGTTGGGCGCAGTGCCAGGATGAGGTGGTTCGACGTTGGGCTCCTCCTCATCAGTTTCAATCCTTGGTGTGTTTGGCCCGGCCATTGTTGTAGGTGAGTATGCCAGGCTTGGTGCTCGGCTCAACCTTGACCTTGGCGATGTGTAAAGGATCTCGACTTCAAGGATCGCAGGAGGACCGGCAAAATCCAGTGCCGAGGGCTGTGAGTCCAAGCCCGACCGCTCACCAGGTAAGTCCAGACCTGGGCGATCACCCTCCGCGCTCTCGCTGAGTCGCCTCCTGGTTGGTGGAGGTTCCACTGGAAACCCATCATCATCATCATCATCATCATCATCATTGCGAGGTCCATCATCATCCATGGCCCCCTCGTCACCGTCGATGTCGTCGATGTTGCGACGATTGAGCCGTGACAGGTCAAGAAACCTTGTGACCCCCCTTGAGCGAAGTCCATCGACATCACATCGTGCTGCATCAAGTCCATCAATCCCAGCACTGATGTCCTCGAAGTTGGGTCTCAAATTATGTGGGGCCGCTCGGATGAGCTGAGTCTTGAAGGCCAGCCAGTAAAGGCGTGGTCGTCGCCTCATCATCGGTTTCCACCATGACGACTCTTGCAGGTCCATGCCATCGAACCTTCACCAAGTCTTCAGCTCTGGCATCTCGCCAGAAATGGCAAGTTTGGCCAACCACCAAGCTATTGTGTTAGCTCCTGTACTTTCTCAATGGCTCTTCGGAGTTTGCGGTCAGTCTTGGCCTTGGTGATGGCCTGTTTGGCAATGGCACGCTTGTGCAGGCTTTCTTCAAAGCTCTGATTCCCTTGAAGATGAGCAGGTCCCAGAGAGCCACCACGTAGATCATCTGCAAAACGAGGTTGAAGTCCATAAAGCCATTGCACTGGTGAGAAGCCACAAACTGTTGGTGCAGCATTGAGTTGAGGCACCACGTAGCACAGGGACTGCTTTGAGGCCGTCCACACTGACCATCTTCTGATCTTCCATCCAGACTTCGGCAGCTTTGCGCAGGACTGCATGCCTGCGCTCAACCAGGGAGAGTCTTGTCTGAGCCTCTCCAGGTGCAACTTGATGTTCGATCATCTGATCGCTGGTCCAGTCATGAAAGCGATCAGCATTCCAGCCTCTGCCCTAATCGGTGACCAGAACTTTTGGGCAGCCAAAGTGTCGAATCCATATCCGTTCCATAGCTTGCTGAAAGTGATCAGCACGCTCAGCTGGAATGACAGTTGCAGCTTGGTACTTGGTGGCTTCGTCCACAAGGTTAAGCACAGGCACCTTGTTGTCGTTGATCTTGAACCAAAGATGTCGGCTTGAAGCTGCTCGTTGAACTCCTTGGCCCTGGGCAGTGCAGAAGGTGCAACTCCATCAGGCTTCTTGTAGCGAGCACAGGCCACACACTTGTACTCCCGAGCGCACTTGATGACCACGTCGCTCGCCCCACGGCTTTCCAGCACCTCAGTGAGAGCTTCTGGAGAAGGGTGAAGACGCTGGACAACTCGCACGGCTGAAAACCATGAGCCTGACCGAGCTTCCCAGCTGCTTCTTCTCATCGTCAGCGGCTGCGGCAAACTCCCAAGCAACCGGAAGTTCATCAGCCATCAGGCAGGCTGCAAGGATGCCGGCCATAGTCGGCTGGTAGTTCTCCATGTACTTGGTTCTTCGGCCAGTTGAAGGTGAAGATCCTTCCAAGCGACAGTGTTGGCGCATGCCGTCGCAAAGCTTTTGAAACTCTTGCCACAGCACCCGTTTGGTGGTCTGGATGGCTGTGGGCTTCTTGACAGGTCGCCAGACCAAAATCCACATCTTCACATTCAGCTCCATACTGGCACTGATCGAAGTGAGCTCAAAAACCAGGCAGGTCATAGAGGGCCTTTGTCTTCCAGCTTTGGGCATAGGCAGGTTGCTCCAGGTGACAATGGCCTCCTTGTTGAACTTGCTGCAGGCACACCTTGCGGTTGAACTTGAGGTGCATGATGCCACTCCCGATGTTGCGCCAGTTGTTGTTTCTGCTCATCGGTCCGGGCAGCTATGTTCTGCATGCTGCACCAGGGTCCACAGGTTGGGGACAGAAACACTTCATCTGGGCACTCGGATTTCTTCAGCTCCAAAAACTGTTTCCGATGTTGTGGATCATCAAAGTTCCAGCCAGTCTCCAAAGAAAAGGTTCTGACGATCCCACCCATGGTCTCGGCAATCTGTGAGAGTCGACCCTTTCCAGAGGACCTCCCAAATCACTCGGCCTCGATGTCGATGAAGCTCTGAGATCAGGTAGCTGTGGTGGCTGTTGATCTATCTCCTCAAGAAGCTTGACATCGAATGTGTTCAGCAGGTGGCACTGACACTTCAAAGTTCCAGGAGTGATGGTCCCTGGCTCCTCAGTCGCAGTGAAGATGGTCTCCTCGTTGTTGAACTCGTTGAAAGCCCAGGGCTTGATGTCGATCTCTCCAGGAGTTGCCAAGTGCAGGTCAAACTGAGGCTCCAAGGTGTCGTGGTAGATCTCGAAGTCAGCGCAAAGTGGCAGGAGATACTCTCCATGCATGCCCATCAGTGAGGGCACCCGCATTCCGTCGGCAAAACGAATCTTCGCGGTCGCGAAGTCCACAGAGATGCCGAGCTGCTGAATGATCGGTCTGCCACAGAGAATTGGAGTCTCACCAGGAACCATGAACACCTGAGCAAATCCAAATCGGCCATTGACGAAGAGCGGCATGTGGACAACCCAGCGAGACAAGCTGGCCGCATCTCCACCGAAGTAGAACTTCCTGTCACACCTGTAGATCGAGGATCTGCTTGATTGGAAATCCCCGCTGCTCCAAGTGCTTGATGTAGCGAAACATCGGCCCATAGCCACATAGAAAAGCTGAAGCACCAGGCTCAAGCAGAGCAACATCGAGCCTCTCCGTGCCGTTCTTGTCAACGAACGTCACCATGGCATTCTCATCATGTCGAGCCATCGACTCGGTTGCACGCCGCTTCGAGCCTTTGGATTTGATAGGGCAGGTTGCCGCAAAGTGTCCAGGCTGGCCGCAGCGCAAGCACTGCAACATAGCCGCAGCCTTCTGGTTCGGTTGAGCTGCTTTCATGGGTGGCTTGTCGTACTTGTAGATGTTCGGTTTCCCTTTCTTGCTTTTTCCTTTCCACCATCTTTCCCAGGCTTCCCTTTTGGGGATCCACCTCCTGATGACCTTGTCGGCGATGAAGTCCCAGGTGACAGATTGCCTGCTGATGGATCAGACAACGCAACCACCAGCAGAAAGCCGCGCGACAGCTTCAGGTCGCTGAATCTCTTCCTGGCATCTAAGTAGGCCGCAACAGCCTCATCGTAGGCCTCCACGTCGAAGGACTCAGTCGGCTCCGTCTCCAGTCCATCAGGATCATTCTCTGGTAGTAGCCGAACTCCGCCTCATAGTCACCAGTGTCGTCATACTCAGGGTGCAAGGTCTCGTCCTGGATGTAGTCCTCATATAGTTCCAGTAGGCATCATGGGCGTAGTCCCAGTCCTCCGGGTCGTAGTCAGGCACGACCACCTTTTCCACGTTGCCAGCGCCGATCTGGATGTCCCAGAGTGGACTGTCTATAGTCCTGACCCAAGATCAAGTAGAGCGCCTGCACGGCCGGTGCTCGAAGATTGCTGCTCCCGCGTCAATCCGCACTGACGCAAGAAGTTCCAGCCTTGCACAGCTGTCGGCAAGCTGACTCCATGCTTCACCAGCTCCTTGTGCATCTCGGCATGTCCGGACACATAGCTAAGGAGCGTTTGCCCTTGTCGCCGTTGAAGTCCAAAGTAGCCGTCGAAGTCTGAAGGCAGCTGAACTCTGGCATCGTACTCGAAGTGGCCGTCCAAGATCTTTATCACAGCTTCGAAGGACCCGGGCGTCTCGGCAGTCTCGAGGTCAAAGCCCCCCAAGAGTCTCCAAGCTGTCCCAGTCAGGCTTCCGACGATGTTCAGCAAAGACTCACCAGCTCGCTTCGTGAGGGTCATCTTGCGGTGGTAGATGTGAATTCTTTTCCGCAGCTCTTTATAATCAGCGGGTTGCCCGGTGCAGAGTGGGATGAAACTATCTCTGGTCGAAACATCTGAGATGGGCGATGAAGATGCCGATGTCATTCTCAGTAAATTAAAGTCCAAGGTGATCTGAAAGTAGCACGAGCCAGCCGCGGCAGTCCATTCAGGGAAGTGGGGCTCGGCAATCAGATCCCACCATAGAGCTCTGCAATCAGGATGCAGCAGGGCTCCACCAGGCCACACAAAGCGCCTCCGCTACCAAACCCAAAGTCCTAGCTCAGCACGGCGAAGGAGCGCAGCTTTTCCAAGCTGCCATGCGCAGCCACGTTGGGTTAAAGTGCCCACCCTTGTGGGATTTGGGAAGTTAGGGCCGATAAGGCCACATATGAAACACAAATGGTTGAATGCCCTCAGCTGCACGGCATGCAATTCACAGTAGCTATAAAGCGTGGGGATTTGCAAAAAGCCTGCAGAATGAATGGGAAGCAAAATTTCTCCTTACAAAATTGTAGGGTTTGTTCGGAAAAAACTGAGACTGCACGTAACATTTTGTAGGGAGGGATATTTTGCACATATTTTGCCAACAATTTTGATTTCTATCCTATTCTGAATATGAGTCTTGCTTGCATGCTTGGACCCTGATCCCCAAAAAAGGAAGCGTTTTGTAAGAACCTGCTGCCCTGCCATTTCCCTGCGTTTTCCTCACTCAGCCCTCTGTTGTCTTCAACCAGCAACCCATCCTTTTGTAAGGAAATGGGCTCACTGATATGTCCTGCCTTTCTTTGTACAATGTTGGCAAAGAGTGAAGCGTTCATACCCCCCTATTCGGACAAGTGGCATCGCGTTGCATTTTGAAATATTACTAGTTGCAACTCTGCTGCTAAGTAACATGCCAAGCAGCATGCCAAGCAGCAGAGTTGCCGCAGGGAAGTTTCTACCGAAAAGGTCCAAAAACGTGGCAATGACATGCTATGAACATGCTTATCCTTGGCAGAAATGGGCTCTTACATTCTCTTTTTCATCTTATTGCATCCTGATTGCTGCATGGTGTAGACAGGACGGCCGGGAGCAGTCAGTCCATCAGCGTTGGGCTGAACATGTGCGATGGTCCAGTCAGCACGTGAGAAGAGTCGTTCAGCACATGCCAGGACACCAAACATCAAGGCCAACAGAAAGCTGGGCCTCAAATCAAATTCCACAATATTCCACAGTTTGGCAATTTCATCTTGAATCCATCGCGGTTGAAGCAATACACGAAACATGCTAAAACCATGCTAATGTTGAGAAAACTTGCAGCTGAGGGACAAGCACCTGCTCTTCAAGTGAGGGATCAAAGCCTGTGTTTGTTGAGAGCCCAAGTAAGTTGCGATGAGACCGCACACTTCATGTCCAGCCATGGCGAGCAAAGCAGCCGTGGATACGATGTGGTAGTATCCTCTGCCACACACAACTGTTTCGGCCACCGCAAAGGACTTCAACATGTCCAAACATGTCCAAACATGTCCAAACACGTTCAAACTCTTGTGTCCAGATCTTGAAAAGTGAAAATATGGAACACAGTCGTGTCACCTGGGTATGTCTTCAAGTGCTTAGCGCAAGCGGGTGAATCTTGGCATGCTTCAGGGCTCACCAGGGTCCAACAAATTGCCCACGTTGCCAGAGTAGCACCGATCCACACCGGAAGTTGTCCAATCAGAGTCGCCATGACGAGAACTTTCGCGGGTGCGAGAGTTGGAACGCGCAAAACGGCTGCAAAAATGACGTTGCACGACGTGGCATGACGTGGCATGACGTGGCAGGACGTGACGCGATACACTATGATATGATGCAATATGATGTCACTTCGGTTCAACTTCCAGTGATCTCTTTCTTTAGACAACCTGATTCTTTCCATCATTCTGGACTTTTGAATCAGATCTGAGATTCACTGTGATGAAATCCCAAATATGATGAAAATACTGGTCTCATTTCTAGCAGGTTCCAATTTTCTGGAATCATGTTTTTTTTTTGCCGAAATGCATCGGCACGGGGTATCCGCCGAAAAGCTGCCAGCTGGGCTCCGGGTGTTGGCACTCAGCTTGAAACAAGGCGCTTCGCCCGGCGGGCTCTGCATGCAACCTTGAGGATTGCCTCCAAATCTAAGGGAAGGTTTCAAATCATTTGAAGTTGTTGAATTTCGAGTGATTCAAATATGTTCAGAGATTTTCGAGTGTCTCAAGGCGCTAAGCACAAAGATGACGCTCTTGCATCGTTGAAAACGCTCCTCACTCCGGCCCGTTCTGTGCGGGTTCAGAGGTTGGGACCTCCCAAGAGATCCAAGTTTCTTTTGGGCTCAAGTAGCGGTGCGCTAGTTGTGCGACGTGATCAAGCCATGTCCGATCATCAATGAAAGATTCATTATGATTCACTATCAAGTGTCACCAAGTATTTGACCGGGACCCTGGCACTTTGATGCATGTCGCAGTTCACTCCCGAAACCGGACCGCTTTAAATCAGCGGCAAGCAACTTGGCTAGAAAGCCGGAACAAAACAAAGATCAACTGAACCTGGTAGGTATCCTGTGGGTCCCTCCCAGACTTGTGTTCAATTGTCCCTTGTCTGAAACCAATTTTTTTTATCCAGACCTGTTGACAACAAGACAATCTCAAAACATCTCAATGCCTCTAGTTCTGTGTTTTCTTGACATGAAAAGATTGCACCAACTGGGACTTCACGTCCAATCTTTGTGTCACAGGCTAACCTCAAATGGACTTGCGCAAAGCAATGATCGTACTGGTGAGAGCCAGTGCCATTGATGCTGCCATGGCAGGTTGCTCCTGGTGCAAATTTATGGAGGAAGAGCACATTGCCTTTTTTTGTGACCGTTGGGGAGACCGCATCTATAAGGTTGGGATGAAGGGGAGGGGGGGCTTATTCCAGAGAGGCTTGTGCGAAGAAGGGGAGGTTGAAATTACTACTACTACTACTACTCCTACTACTACTACTACTCCCAATACTCCTACTACTACTACTACTGCTACTACTACTACTACTTCTACTACTACTTCTACTACTACTACTGCTACTACTACTACTGCTACTACTACTACTACTTCCACTACTGCTACTACTGCTACTACTACTACTACGACGGCTACTACGACTACTACTACTACTTCTACTACTGCTACTACTGCTACTACTACTACGACGACTACTACGACGACTACTACGACTACTACTACGACTACTACTACGACGACGACTGCTACCACTACCACTACCACTACCCCTACGGCTACCGCTACCACTACCACTGCCCCTACCGCTACTGATACCACTACCACTAGCACCTCTACTGCTCCTACTGCTCCTACTACCTCCTACTACCTCCTACTACTACTACTACTGCTACTACTACTACTACTACTGCTACTACTGCTACTACTGCTACTACTGCTGCTACTACTACTAGTAGTAGTAGTAGTAGCAGTAGTAGTAGTAGTAGCAGTAGTACTACTACTACTACTCCTACTCCTACTCCTACTACTACTACTACTCCTCCTGCTGCTGCTGCTGCTGCTAGCCTTGTCTTTTTCGAAAACAAGATGCCCCTTATTGGAACAACGCATTCAAACAAGCGCTCCCCCGCCCTTCGAACAACCCCCCTCCCTTTAAACAAGGGAGGGGATGAGTACTGCACGAACAGTTTAGCAGCAACAGAATGTGGTATAAGCTGGTCCTCAATCCAGTGGACGACGCTCTTGCTCTGCTTCGTCGGTGTGATATGCTCCTTTCAAGGGGAAAGGGGAGTCATGTCGTTGCCATGCAAAGGTGAGAGTTTCTGTATGTACAATATTTTGCATTTCTGTGCCAAAGAATTTTTGGACTTTACTATCTAAACAAGATCATCTGGCGATATGCATCTGATCTGCATCGGGCAACTTGAAACATCTTTTACAGCCCACTCGAAAGCAGAAACACTCAGATTCCCCCTGATTTTGTCCTGGAAACGTAAGATGCTTTGACGTCCAAACAAACAGCCCTGAAGACCTTCTCATTGAACAATGGAGATGTGATAAGCTGATCCTGCACATCAACAGGATCGACCGATGAGTCAGCACTGGTACTGCTACCAGCATCATCGTCGTCATGATTGAAAACTGAAAACGTGTTGAAAACAAACATAAAAGGAGGTGTTGCTTTTGCCAATTGGTCCCAACGAAAGTCAGCACAGCCGGTCTTTCACTGCATTCAATGGAAAGAAGAGTGTGTCTTGGAGAATCAACTCTGCCAAGAGTCCTTCACGCTCTCAGTTGTGTTACGGCTGAATTCAGGGTCAGGCTCAAAAGACCTCAAGATGGTAGAAAGATTCAGAGAAATGGAGACAACATGAAAAAATAACTTCAGAAGCATTGACAGTCGGGACCACACATTGCTGATCAGGTGGCAGAGTTGGAGTCAGAACATGTTACCAGAATCAGCATTCTCTGCCAAGAGACATTTGCGAGGTCTTTGAAGGATGGCGTGGCATCGTAGGTGCTGGCATCTTCTCAATCTTGTCCATGATGCACAATCCCGGACCGTCAAAGTTCGTGGCGCGATGCATACGATTGTCGGCCGGGCCGCACAAATGCAAAGAACCGTTCTGGAATTTGAAAATGTAAGGAATCGCTGGTGGAGGGCCTTGATTCCAGACAGGGAACAATTCCTTTCAAAAACTGAACTCTCAAGAAACGGCCTCTTCAGAGATGCAGCATCTAGAAATCCTCCCTAAACCTACAAACATTGCACTCAATTCTGGACCCAGTAGCAACTGGTTCCCTTGGGCAGGACTTCAATGTCAAGCTGGCAAGGCTCGACTGAGCAGTTCATACGGAATCGAGCTTCCATAGTTTGGCCCATCACTGTGACGTTTGCATGGATGCAATCCTTAGTGGAGAAATCCTCTACCAAAAGTGCGTCAATCCACTTGCAGGAAATGGGTGAACAGTAGATGCCAATTAGATGAACATTAGATTCAGAATGATTAATGGAAACATACATGAACATCGATGCACAACTATACACATATCTACTACTACTTGCAGTAACGAAACACTGCAACAACATACCGCACAAGCTACCACCAATTACCAGAGGGTACACAAGTTTCCCAACCTCATCAGGGGATAGCCAATTGAGGCCAAACGGACCCATGGACCCCACAGACCCCACGGACCCCACGGACCCCAAACGGACTCGGGCCGGAAATGGACCATAGCCACATCGATGCACACCAAGAGCTTTCTTGGAGAATCTTTGCCAAGTCTCATTGTGGAATTCGATGCGTTGACGGTAACCTCCCAAGGCCTTGCTGGTATTGCCTTCCCAAACACCGACAACGCGGGCATTGAAAGGCACAGAACCCACTTGCCCCGGGGTCTTCTCGGCTGCGAAAGCGCCCAAGTGCGACATGGTGTCCTGGAACGAGTCTACAAAAATCAAGACATGATAAGTTGAACAATGACACCGTGACCAAGTGTCACCCGACTTGGTCTGAACAGTTGTGTGCCTCGTGCATCGCATTGCAAGAACTTCTTTCATTGCCGAGTGTCATCGGTGACCATGGTTGGTCCCCAGTATTGGCTTGCCTCCTCGCTCTCGTGCACAGAGCTTGCATGGAGAATCGCCTTGCATTCTTGCAACATCTTGCAACATAAACTTGGGCGAACAGGGCCATAGTCACAACCACTGTGTTCTCAATACATGTCTTCACATGCAAGTCTTCACGCGCGTCAACTTAGGTGTCACGTGTCACATGCAGAACACAACCTGCAGAATCCACAGCCAGTTCAGTCGAGTTTCGGAGGCTCCCAATTTTGTGAGATCTGCCAAATTGGCCACAATGGCTGAACCAGTGTCCGAAGGCTTGGTTGATCCACCTGTAGAGGTGTGGATGTCATCTGCCTCTGGCGGACCAAGAAGGAGGCTGGAACAAAGATTAGAAATGCAACGAAGAAATCTCCAGTTGCATTGAATGGATGGGGGGTGAACTGACTGCAGAAAGGAAAGCCGACAACATTGTCAGGATGACATCAAAAACAAGAAACACATTCAACACATCTAGAAAACATGGCAAATCAACAACCAACATCCCTCCTTCATCTTGAATCTCACGTGTGCTGTCAAACCAAACATCCAAATGACATTGAACTGAGCGAAGTATGGAACAGCTCTGCGTGTCGGAACCTTGAAGGTCTCAAAGCCAGCTGCTCCAGTGTCTGCTTCCTTTGACTCGTCCTGAAATTCACTCACATGGTGCCACATTTTTGAACTCAGTCCGAACTATTTCCAAATAATCTATTCTAGCTTATCTAGGTTTCTATCACTTTCAGATGCTGTGAACACCTCTGTGCACATCATCTACCCGATGACATCATGACAAATGCAGATCCTTTCGATTGCCAAGAGTCCATGGTTGCTGCGAATTGAATAGCGGCCACCAAATGACGTTCCTTGCCGTGGCTCACGGCTGAACGTGGCACGACAGAGAGATGGAGAGTCGCAGAAAGACGGCTCTGGCTGGTCTTGGACATCATCTTGCCTCAGAGATCAAAATTGCAGGTGACTCCAAAATAGTGGGAGCAATGTGTCGAAGAGATGTCTCACGGCTGCATACTCAACATATCTCAATATCGACTTTGCAACCTAGTTGCTGTGCAGGACCTGTGCAATTGGTGGCATAGATCCAGCAGAGCATGTCCAAATGCCTTGAGTAGACAAAGACACTTCGCTTCCTTGAGGACAATCGGCTTGGCGAACCACGTTTCGAACGTAGGCAGAAAGTCTGACTTGTCTTCCTGATCTTAAAATGAATTCAAGTTCATGAAATCGGAATCGGGAAAATTCGAAACATTCAACGATAGGTCTTCACTGCTTCACATTTTGAAAGGCCTTCTGAAATCAGAAAAACTTGTGCCAACTTGGAAAAGTGTCTTCCCCAGCCAAAAGATCCTTCAAATTGGCGCCGGCCACGCGGCAGCCCAACATCTTCTCCAGTTTTTCCATATCTCCTGACATCTGCGGGGGCAATTTGCAACGGCCAGCAGCATCCAAAACGCACGGCAGGATGATATCGAAACTTCCACGTAAAATCGAAATCATGCCTTAGATTCGACACAAGGCTCAACAAGGCTCAACACAAGGCTCAAGAAAACACGGCATCAAATCTTTGAGAGTCTCCCAGAAATGGAAACAAGCATGCTTCAAAGAGAAAAATCTCCAAACATCTGCGTCTATTCTCTAATGTGCTGCCAACATGCCCACGTTGGAAACGCTGACTTTTCGCAGAACGTCAGTCAAAGTCTTGTGATATTCATCAGCTCGAATGAAGACAAAGGCTGCACAGTAGGCAATCTTGGAACCAAAAGTCAGAACGAAGAAGCCTTTGCGTTCGGTATGCGCGTCGATCAATCCCAGCATGGATGACATGTAAACGACGCCGTACAGCAGGAGTTCGATGATCAAGCCGTTGGAGAGCCAGGGTCGAATGTTACGGCTTGGTAGGTCTTGGGGCGCTGAACGCTCGAACTTGTCAACCCAAGCCAACATGTCAGCAGATGCCCATCCGAAGAGGGCAAATGCGACAAAAACAAGCCTCGGTTGAACCGGTTGCCCAAGAAAGAAAAGTGTCTCTGAGAGATTCTCAGAGAACTAGAAATCGAGAAATTCAGTTTGGAATTCAATGTGCAGAAGAGACACATCCATTTGAGCAATCCTGAAGTTGAAGCAGCTGCTGCCCAAGAGAAGATGACATAGATGTTGGTGACGATCAAGGGACGTGATACTTCATGCAAAGGCCGACCCAAACTGCAATACCCTGACAAAATGAAGAGGATTGGAACGTTGATCCCCCACTCAAAGTACCTGCAGAGAGTATCTGGCCACGTCAACATAAGGAGTCCAAAGATATTTACGGTCTGTGAATCAAGGCATCCTTGGAAGGTTCTACCGAAAAGGTCCAAAAACGTGGCAATGAAATGCTATGAACATGTTTATATATGTTTATCCTTGGCAGAAATGGGCTCTTACATTCTCTTTTTCATCTTCTTGCATCCTGATTGCTGCATGGTGTAGACAGGACGGCCGGGAGCAGTCAGTCCATCAGCGTTGGGCTGAACATGTGCGATGGTCCAGTCAGCACGAGAGAAGAGTCGTTCAGCACATGCCAGGACACCAAACATCAAGGCCAACAGAAAGCTGGGCCTCAAATCAAATTCCACAGTTTGGCAATTTCATCTTGAATCCATCGCGGTTGAAGCAATACAAGAAACATGCTAAAAGCATGCTAATGTTGAGAAAACTTGCAGCTGAGGGACAAGCACCTGCTCTTCAAGTGAGGGATCAAAGCCTGTGTTTGTTGAGAGCCCAAGTAAGTTGCGATGAGACCGCACACTTCATGTCCAGCCATGGCGAGCAAAGCAGCCGTGGATACGATGTGGTAGTATCCTCTGCCACACACAACTGTTTCGGCCACCACAAAGGACTTCAACATGTCCAAACATGTCCAAACATGTCCAAACATGTTCAAACTCTTGTGTCCAGATCTTGAAAAGTGAAAATATGGAACAAAGTCGTGTCACCTGGGTATGTCTTCAAGTGCTTAGTGCAAGCGGGTGAATCTTGGCATGCTTCAGGGCTCACCAGGGTCCAACAAATTGCCCACGTTGCCAGAGTAGCACCGATCCACACCGGAAGTTGTCCAATCAGAGTCGCCATGACGAGAACTTTCGCGGGTGCGAGAGTTGGAACGCGCAAAACGGCTGCAAAAATGACGTTGCACGACGTGGCATGACGTGGCATGACGTGGCAGGACGTGGCATGACGTGACGCGATACACTATGATATGATGCAATATGATGTCACTTCGGTTCAACTTCCAGTGATCTCTTTCTTTAGACAACCTGATTCTTTCCATCATTCTGGACTTTTGAATCAGATCTGAGATTCACTGTGATGAAATCCCAAATATGATGAAAATACTGGTCTCATTTCTAGCAGGTTCCAATTTTCTGGAATCATGTTTTTTTTTTGCCGAAATGCATCGGCACGGGGTATCCGCCGAAAAGCTGCCAGCTGGGCTCCGGGTGTTGGCACTCAGCTTGAAACAAGGCGCTTCGCCCGGCGGGCTCTGCATGCAACCTTGAGGATTGCCTCCAAATCTAAGGGAAGGTTTCAAATCATTTGAAGTTGTTGAATTTCGAGTGATTCAAATATGTTCAGAGATTTTCGAGTGTCTCAAGGCGCTAAGCACAAAGATGACGCTCTTGCATCGTTGAAAACGCTCCTCACTCCGGCCCATTCTGTGCGGGTTCAAATGTTGGGACCTCCCAAGAGATCCAAGTTTCTTTTGGGCTCAAGTAGCGGTGCGCTAGTTGCGCGACGTGATCAAGCCATGTCCGATCATCAATGAAAGATTCATTATGATTCACTATCATTCAATTTCCACCAAGTGTCGCCAAGTATTTGACCGGGACTCTGGCACTTTGATGCATTTCGCCGTTCACTCCCGAAACCGGACCGCTTTAAATCAGCGGCAAGGAACTTGGCTAGAAAGCCGGAACAAAACAAAGATCAATTGAACCTGGTAGGTATCCTGTGGGTCCCTCCCAGACTTGTGTTCAATTGTCCTTTGTCTGAAACCAATGTCTTATCCAGACCTGTTGACAACAAGACAATCTCAAAACATCTCAAAGCCTCTAGTTCTGTGTTTTCTTGACATGAAAAGATTGCATCAACTGGGACTTCACGTCCAATCTTTGTGTCACAGGCTAACTCAAATGGACTTGCGCAAAGCAATGATCGTACTGGTGAGAGCCAGTGCCATTGATGCTGCCATGGCAGGTTGCTCCTGGTGCAATTTTATGGAGGAAGAACACATTGCCTTTCTTTGTGACCGTTGGGAACCAATGTGCAGAAAACAGCTGCTGAGCAGTGCACGAACAGTTTAGCAGCAACAGAATGTGGTACAAGCTGGTCCTCAATCCAGTGGACGACGCTCTTGCTCTGCTTCGTCGGTGTGATATGCTCCTTTCAAGGGGAAAGGGGAGTCATGTCGTTGCCATGCAAAGGTGAGAGTTTCTGTATGTACAATATTTTGCATTTCTGTGCCAAAGAATTTTTGGACTTTACTATCTAGACAAGATCATCTGGCGATATGCATCTGATCTGCATCGGGCAACTTGAAACATCTTTTACAGCCCACTCGAAAGCAGAAACACTCAGATTCCCCCTAATTTTGTCCCGGAAACGTAAGATGCTTTGACGTCCAAACAAACAGCCCTGAAGACCTTCTCATTGAACAATGGAGATGTGATAAGCTGATCCTGCACATCAACAGGATCGACCGATGAGTCAGCACTGGTACTGCTACCAGCATCATCGTCGTCATGATTGAAAACTGAAAACGTGTTGAAAACAAACATAAAAGGAGGTGTTGCTTTTGCCAATTGGTCCCAACGAAAGTCAGCACAGCCGGTCTTTCACTGCATTCAATGGAAAGAAGAGTGTGTCTTGGAGAATCAACTCTGCCAAGAGTCCTTCACGCTCTCAGTTGTGTTACGGCTGAATTCAGGGTCAGGCTCAAAAGACCTCAAGATGGTAGAAAGATTCAGAGAAATGGAGACAACATGAGAAAATTAACTTCAGAAGCATTGACAGTCGGGACCACACATTGCTGATCAGGTGGCAGAGTTGGAGTCAGAACATGTTACCAGAATCAGCATTCTCTGCCAAGAGACATTTGCGAGGTCTTTGAAGGATGGCGTGGCATCGTAGGTGCTGGCATCTTCTCAATCTTGTCCATGATGCACAATCCCGGACCGTCAAAGTTCGTGGCGCGATGCATACGATTGTCGGCCGGGCCGCACAAATGCAAAGAACCGTTCTGGAATTTGAAAATGTAAGGAATCGCTGGTGGAGGGCCTTGATTCCAGACAGGGAACAATTCCTTTCAAAAACTGAACTCTCAAGAAACGGCCTCTTCAGAGATGCAGCATCTAGAAATCCTCCCTAAACCTACAAACATTGCACTCAATTCTGGACCCAGTAGCAACTGGTTCCCTTGGGCAGGACTTCAATGTCAAGCTGGCAAGGCTCGACTGAGCAGTTCATACGGAATCGAGCTTCCATAGTTTGGCCCATCACTGTGACGTTTGCATGGATGCAATCCTTAGTGGAGAAATCCCCTACCAAAACCGTCAATCCACTTGCAGGAAATGGGTGAACAGTAGATGCCAATTAGATGAACATTAGATTCAGAATGATTAGTGAATGATTCATACTTGATGAACATAGATGAACATCGATAGGATAGGCCCGATCAAGGCGCAAAGGACACCACGGACCTGCAACGGACCCCGAACGGACCCACAGACTCACAGACCCGCGGGCCCCGCACGGACCCAACGCAGGACCTGAATGGATCGATTTGCCTCAACTGCCAGGCAGCTTTTAAGAGACCTCGTCCTTCTTCGTTTCTTCGTCTTCTCCTCCTCTGTTGCTGCACTCACTGCCATATCGCCAGCTCCGGATGCTCAGATAGAATGTCAGTATATATGCCATATATACTTCCAGATGGTGTGCCAGAAACTACATGTCAGAATAGTGTGTCAGGGTGGGGATCACTCGAGGGAAGTAATTTAACTGTATACGTATATGTATATATATATACATACACATATAAACACATGCTATGTACACACCTCCAGCTACTACTGTGTATATTCTATGATGGCCATTACATGCACATATATCTTTGCATACAACTATACACATATCTACTACTACTTGCAGTAACGAAACACTGCAACAACATACCGCACAAGCTACCGCCAATTACCAGAGGGTACACAAGTTTCCCAACCTCATCAGGGGATAGCCAATTGAGGCCAAACGGACCCATGGACCCCACAGACCCCACAGACCCCACGGACCCCACGGACCCCAAACGGACTCGGGCCGGAAATGGACCATAGCCACATCGATGCACACCAAGAGCTTTCTTGGAGAATCTTTGCCAAGTCTCATTGTGGAATTCGATGCGTTGACGGTAACCTCCCAAGGCCTTGCTGGTATTGCCTTCCCAAACACCGACAACGCGGGCATCGAAAGGCACAGAACCCACTTGCCCCGGGGTCTTCTCGGCTGCGAAAGCGCCCAAGTGCGACATGGTGTCCTGGAACGAGTCTACAAAAATCAAGACATGATAAGTTGAACAATGACACCGTGACCAAGTGTCACCCGACTTGGTCTGAACAGTTGTGTGCCTCGTGCATCGCATTGCAAGAACTTCTTTCATTGCCGAGTGTCATCGGTGACCATGGTTGGTCCCCAGTATTGGCTTGCCTCCTCGCTCTCGTGCACAGAGCTTGCATGGAGAATCGCCTTGCATTCTTGCAACATCTTGCAACATAAACTTGGGCGAACAGGGCCATAGTCACAACCACTGTGTTCTCAATACATGTCTTCACATGCAAGTCTTCACGCGCGTCAACTTAGGTGTCACGTGTCACATGCAGAACACAACCTGCAGAATCCACAGCCAGTTCCAGCCGAGTTTCGGAGGCTCCCAATTTTGTGAGATCTGCCAAATTGGCCACAATGGCTGAACCAGTGTCCGAAGGCTTGGTTGATCCACCAGTAGAGGTGTGGATTTCATCTGCCTCTGGCGGACCAAGGAGGGTAGAAGAAAGATTAGACATGCAACGAAGAAATCTCCAGTTGCGTTGAATGGATGAGGGGACAGCAGGAAGGAAAGCCGACGACATTGTCAGGATGACATTAAAAACAGAAAACACATTCAAAACATCTAGAAAATATGATCGAAGGAAGTTTAGAAGTCAAACTTCCGACAATATGGACAGATGAAAAGCAGAGCAAGGCAGAGGCAGAGAGAAGAGAAAGATTAGAAGAGAGAAGAGTAGAAGAGAAAGAGTCAGAAGAAAGAAGATGCAGATGGAAGATGCAGATGCGCGAAAAGGTAGGAAAGTCGCGAAACACTATGTTTTTCCAATGATTTGTGGCCCCGGAGGGTCGAAAAGTAGGCTCGCTAAAGCGGCGGGAGCGGAGCCAGCTGGCCAGATGAGAGATGAAAAAGTGCACGCCGTTGTGGCGCGAAGCACGTTTCCAAGTCAAAATGCACAAAGCACCTCAGTGTCGGACCGCTTTTGGAAGTTGGGATGTCGAAAAAGTGCACGCAGTTGTGGCGCGAAGCACATTCCGAAGTCAAAATGCACAAAGCACACCATTCTCGGACCACTTTTGGAAGTTGAGATGTCGAAAAAGTGCACACCGTTGTGGCGCGAAGCACATTTCGAAGTCAACATGTATAAAACACCTCAGTGTCGGACCACTTTTGGAGGTTCAGATGTCGAAAAAGTGCACGCCGTTGTGGCACGAAGCACATTTCGAAGTCAAAATGTTAAAAGCATTCTGGGTTCGGACCACTTGTGGAGGTTCAGATGTCGCTTCGCTTCGCTTCAGTACACTACACTACATTACACTACACTCCACTACACTCCACTACACTCCACTACACCACACTACATTACACAACACTACAACTACAACTACACAACTACACTCCACTATACTCCACTAAACTAAATTACACTACACTACAAAGGAAGTTTAAAAGTCAAACTTCCGACAATATGGACAGATGAAAAGCAGAGCGGGGCAGAGGCAGAGAGAGAAGAGAAAGATTAGAAGAGAAAGAGTCAGAAGAAAGAAGATGCAGATGCGCGAAAAGGTAGGAAAGTCGTGGCTCCGGAGGGTCGAAGAGTAGGCTCGCTAAAGCGGCGGGTGCGGAGCCAGCTGGCCAGATGAGAGATGAAAAAGTGCACGCCGTTGCGGCGCGAAGCACGTTTCCAAGTCAAAATGCACAAAGCACCTCAGTGTCGGACCACTTTTGGAAGTTGATATGTCGAGAAAGTGCACGCCGTTGTGGCGCGAAGCACATTTCGAAGTCAAAATGCACAAAGCACACCATTCTCGGACCACTTTTGGAAGTTGAGATGTCGAAAAAGTGCACACCGTTGTGGCGCAAAGCACATTTCGAAGTCAACATATATAAAACACCTCAGTGTCGGACCACTTTTGGAAATTCACAACAACCAACCTCTCCTATAGGTTTCCTATTTTTGAAACTTCCGCCACCGCCTTGTGCGGTACTACTGGTAAATCAACAATCAGCATCCCTCGTTCATCTTGAATCTCAAGTGTGCTGTCAAACCAAACATCCAAATGACATTGAACTGAGACAAGTATGGAACAGCTGTGCATGTTGGAACCTTGAAGGTCTCAAAGCCAGCTGCTCCAGTGTCTGCTTCCTTTGACTCGTCCTGAAATTCACTCACATGGTGCCACATTTTTGAGCTCTGTCCGAACAATTTCCAAATAATCTATTCTAGCTTATCTAGGTTTCTATCACTTTCAGATGCTGTGAACACCTCTGTGCACATCATCTACCCGATGACATCATGACAAATGCAGATCCTTTCGATTGCCAAGAGTCAATGGTTGCTGCGAATTGAATAGCGGCCACCAAATGACGTTCCTTGCCGTGGCTCACGGCTGAACGTGGCACGACAGAGAGATGGAGAGTCGCAGAAAGACGGCTCTGGCTGGTCTTGGACATCATCTTGCCTCAGAGATCAAAATTGCAGGTGACTCAAAAATCCGCCCGCACCGAAGGTGCCGAGGCGTTTTTTGTGTGCCTGCGTGAACCGTTAGCAATTGCATTATAGCTAATAAGCCTAAGCTTTAGCTTGGGGGGGGGGCTATTTTTGCTCTAGAATCCTGTGTTTTTGCATGTTTTTTAAAAGGGGTCAAAATTCTTGATCTGGGCCAATATAGGCCAAAAATGGGTCAAGATAGGCCCAACATAGGCCCAACATGAGCCTAAGATAGGCTCACATGGGGCCAACATAGCCTCAAATGGAGCCAACATACCCTCATATGGGGCCAAGATAACCTCATACGGAGCTAAAAAGTGCCCAATAAAGTGCTAAAAAAACGTTCAATATGGCCAAACATCCTCCAACATATTAGACTTCCCGAATCCATTACACTTGGTGCGGGCGGTTTTCGTCGCGAAGCGACCGTGAATAGTGCGAGGAATGTGTCGGAGAGATGTCTCACGGCTGCATACTCAACATATCTCAGTATCGACTTTGCAACCTAGTTGCTGTGCAGGACCTGTGCAATTGGTGGCATAGATCCAGCAGAACATGTCCAAATGCCTTGAGTAGACAAAGACACTTCGCTTCCTTGAGGACAATCGGCTTGGCGCACCACGTTTCGAACGTAGGCAGAGAAGTCTGACTTGTCTTCCTGATCTTAAAATGAGTTCAAGTTCATCAAATCGGAATCAGGAAAGTTCGAAACATTCAACGATAGGTCTTCACTGCTTCACTTTTTGAAAGGCCTTCTGAAATCAGAAAAACTTGTGCCAACTTGGAAAAGTGTCTTCCCCAGCCAAAAGATCCTTCAAATTGGCGCCGGCCACGCGGCAGCCCAACATCTTCTCCAGTTTTTCCATATCTCCTGACATCTGCGGGGGCAATTTGCAACGGCCAGCAGCATCCAAAACGCACGGCAGGATGATATCGAAACTTCCACGTAAAATCGAAATCATGCCTTAGATTCGACAGAAGGCTCAACAAGGCTCAACACAAGGCTCAAGAAAACACGGCATCAAATCTTTGAGAGTCTCCCAGAAATGGAAACAAGCATGCTTCAAAGAGAAAAATCTCCAAACATCTGCGTCTATTCTCTAATGTGCTGCCAACATGCCCACGTTGGAAACGCTGACTTTTCGCAGAACGTCAGTCAAAGTCTTGTGATATTCATCAGCTCGAATGAAGACAAAGGCTGCACAGTAGGCAATCTTGGAACCAAAAGTCAGAACGAAGAAGCCTTTGCGTTCGGTATGCGCGTCGATCAATCCCAGCATGGATGACATGTAAACGACGCCGTACAGCAGGAGTTCGATGATCAAGCCGTTGGAGAGCCAGGGTCGAATGTTACGGCTTGGTAGGTCTTGGGGCGCTGAACGCTCGAACTTGTCAACCCAAGCCAACATGTCAGCAGATGCCCATCCGAAGAGGGCAAATGCGACAAAAACAAGCCTCGGTTGAACCGGTTGCCCAAGAAAGAAAAGTGTCTCTGAGAGATTCTCAGAGAACTAGAAATCGAGAAATTCAGTTTGGAATTCAATGTGCAGAAGAGACACATCCATTTGAGCAATCCTGAAGTTGAAGCAGCTGCTGCCCAAGAGAAGATGACATAGATGTTGGTGACGATCAAGGGACGTGATACTTCATGCAAAGGCCGACCCAAACTGCAATACCCTGACAAAATGAAGAGGATTGGAACGTTGATCCCCCACTCAAAGTACCTGCAGAGAGTATCTGGCCACGTCAACATAAGGAGTTCAAAGATATTTACGGTCTGTGAATCAAGGCATCCTTGGAAGGTTCTACCGAAAAGGTCCAAAAACGTGGCAATGAAATGCTATGAACATGTTTATATATGTTTATCCTTGGCAGAAATGGGCTCTTACATTCTCTTTTTCATCTTCTTGCATCCTGATTGCTGCATGGTGTAGACAGGACGGCCGGGAGCAGTCAGTCCATCAGCGTTGGGCTGAACATGTGCGATGGTCCAGTCAGCACGAGAGAAGAGTCGTTCAGCACATGCCAGGACACCAAACATCAAGGCCAACAGAAAGCTGGGCCTCAAATCAAATTCCACAATATTCCACAGTTTGGCAATTTCATCTTGAATCCATCGCGGTTGAAGCAATACAAGAAACATGCTAAAAGCATGCTAATGTTGAGAAAACTTGCAGCTGAGGGACAAGCACCTGCTCTTCAGGTGAGGGATCAAAGCCTGTGTTTGTTGAGAGCCCAAGTAAGTTGCGATGAGACCGCACACTTCATGTCCAGCCATGGCGAGCAAAGCAGCCGTGGATACGATGTGGTAGTATCCTCTGCCACACACAACTGTTTCGGCCACCACAAAGGACTTCAACATGTCCAAACATGTCCAAACATGTCCAAACACGTTCAAACTCTTGTGTCCAGATCTTGAAAAGTGAAAATATGGAACACAGTCGTGTCACCTGGGTATGTCTTTAAGTGCTTAGCGCAAGCGGGTGAATCTTGGCATGCTTCAGGGCTCACCAGGGTCCAACAAATTGCCCACGTTGCCAGAGTAGCACCGATCCACACCGGAAGTTGTCCAATCAGAGTCGCCATGACGAGAACTTTCGCGGGTGCGAGAGTTGGAACGCGCAAAACGGCTGCAAAAATGACGTTGCACGACGTGGCATGACGTGGCATGACGTGACGCGATACACTATGATATGATGCAATATGATGTCACTTCGGTTCAACTTCCAGTGATCTCTTTCTTTAGACAACCTGATTCTTTCCATCATTCTGGACTTTTGAATCAAATCTGAGATTCACTGTGATGAAATCTCAAATATGATGAAAATACTGGTCTCATTTCTAGCAGGTTCCAATTTTCTGGAATCATGTTTTTTTTTGCCGAAATGCATCGGCACGGGGTATCCGCCGAAAAGCTGCCAGCTGGGCTCCGGGTGTTGGCACTCAGCTTGAAACAAGGCGCTTCGCCCGGCGGGCTCTGCATGCAACCTTGAGGATTGCCTCCAAATCTAAGGGAAGGTTTCAAATCATTTGAAGTTGTTGAATTTCGAGTGATTCAAATATGTTCAGAGATTTTCGAGTGTCTCAAGGCGCTAAGCACAAAGATGACGCTCTTGCATCGTTGAAAACGCTCCTCACTCCGGCCCGTTCTGTGCGGGTTCAAAGGTTGGGACCTCCCAAGAGATCCAGGTTTCTTTTGGGCTCAAGTAGCGGTGCGCTAGTTGTGCGACGTGATCAAGCCATGTCCGATCATCAATGAAAGATTCATTATGATTCACTATCATTCAATTTCCACCAAGTGTCGCCAAGTATTTGACTGGGACTCTGGCACTTTGATGCATGTCGCAGTTCACTCCCGAAACCGGACCGCTTTAAATCAGCGGCAAGCAACTTGGCTAGAAAGCCGGAACAAAACAAAGATCAACTGAACCTGGTAGGTATCCTGTGGGTCCCTCCCAGACTTGTGTTCAATTGTCCTTTGTCTGAAACCAATGTCTTATCCAGACCTGTTGACAACAAGACAATCTCAAAACATCTCAAAGCCTCTAGTTCTGTGTTTTCTTGACATGAAAAGATTGCATCAACTGGGACTTCACGTCCAATCTTTGTGTCACAGGCTAACTCAAATGGACTTGCGCAAAGCAATGATCGTACTGGTGAGAGCCAGTGCCATTGATGCTGCCATGGCAGGTTGCTCCTGGTGCAATTTTATGGAGGAAGAACACATTGCCTTTCTTTGTGACCGTTGGGAACCAATGTGCAGAAAACAGCTGCTGAGTACTGCACGAACAGTTTAGCAGCAACAGAATGTGGTACAAGCTGGTCCTCAATCCAGTGGACGACGCTCTTGCTCTGCTTCGTCGGTGTGATATGCTCCTTTCAAGGGGAAAGGGGATTCATGTCGTTGCCATGCAAAGGTGAGAGTTTCTGTATGTACAATATTTTGCATTTCTGTGCCAAAGAATTTTTGGACTTTACTATCTAAACAAGATCATCTGGCGATATGCATCTGATCTGCATCGGGCAACTTGAAACATCTTTTACAGCCCACTCGAAAGCAGAAACGCTCAGATTCCCCCTGATTTTGTCCCGGAAACGTAAGATGCTTTGACGTCCAAACAAACAGCCCTGAAGACCTTCTCATTGAACAATGGAGATGTGATAAGCTGATCCTGCACATCAACAGGATCGACCGATGAGTCAGCACTGGTACTGCTACCAGCATCATCGTCGTCATGATTGAAAACTGAAAACGTGTTGAAAACAAACATAAAAGGAGGTGTTGCTTTTGCCGATTGGTCCCAACGAAAGTCAGCACAGCCTGTCTTTCACTGCATTCAATGGAAAGAAGAGTGTGTCTTGGAGAATCAACTCTGCCAAGAGTCCTTCACGCTCTCAGTTGTGTTACGGCTGAATTCAGGGTCAGGCTCAAAAGACCTCAAGATGGTAGAAAGATTCAGAAAAATGGAGACAACATGAGAAAATTAACTTCAGAAGCATTGACAGTTGGGACCACACATTGCTGATCAGGTGGCAGAGTTGGAGTCAGAACATGTTACCAGAATCAGCATTCTCTGCCAAGAGACATTTGCGAGGTCTTTGAAGGATGGCGTGGCATCGTAGGTGCTGGCATCTTCTCAATCTTGTCCATGATGCACAATCCCGGACCGTCAAAGTTCGTGGCCCGATGCATACGATTGTCGGCCGGGCCGCACAAATGCAAAGAACCGTTCTGGAACTTGAAAATGTAAGGAATCGCTGGTGGAGGGCCTTGATTCCAGACAGGGAACAATTCCTTTCAAAAACTGAACTCTCAAGAAACGGCCTCTTCAGAAATGCAGCATCTAGAAATCCTCCCTAAACCTACAAACATTGCACTCAATTCTGGACCCAGTAGCAACTGGTTCCCTTGGGCAGGACTTCAATGTCAAGCTGGCAAGGCTCGACTGAGCAGTTCATACGGAATCGAGCTTCCATAGTTTGGCCCATCACTGTGACGTTTGCATGGATGCAATCCTTAGTGGAGAAATCCTCTACCAAAACCGTCAATCCACTTGCAGGAAATGGGTGAACAGTAGATGCCAATTAGATGAACATTAGATTCAGAATGATTAGTGAATGATTCATACTTGATGAACATAGATGAACATCGATAGGATAGGCCCGATCAAGGCGCAAAGGACACCACGGACCTGCAACGGACCCCGAACGGACCCACAGACTCACAGACCCGCGGGCCCCGCACGGACCCAACGCAGGACCTGAATGGATCGATTTGCCTCAACTGCCAGGCAGCTTTTAAGAGACCTCGTCCTTCTTCGTTTCTTCGTCTCTCCTCCTCTGTTGCTGCACTCACTGCCATATCGCCAGCTCCGGATGCTCAGATAGAATGTCAGTATATATGCCATATATACTTCCAGATGGTGTGCCAGAAACTACATGTCAGAATAGTGTGTCAGGGTGGGGATCACTCGAGGGAAGTAATTTAACTGTATACGTATATGTATATATATATATTATACATATAAACACATCCTATGTACACACCTCCAGCTACTACTGTGTATATTCTATGATGGCCATTACATGCACATATATCTTTGCATACAACTATACACATATCTACTACTACTTGCAGTAACGAAACACTGCAACAACATACCGCACAAGCTACCGCCAATTACCAGAGGGTACACAAGTTTCCCAACCTCATCAGGGGATAGCCAATTGAGGCCAAACGGACCCATGGACCCCACAGACCCCACAGACCCCACGGACCCCACGGACCCCAAACGGACTCGGGCCGGAAATGGACCATAGCCACATCGATGCACACCAAGAGCTTTCTTGGAGAATCTTTGCCAAGTCTCATTGTGGAATTCGATGCGTTGACGGTAACCTCCCAAGGCCTTGCTGGTATTGCCTTCCCAAACACCGACAACGCGGGCATCGAAAGGCACAGAACCCACTTGCCCCGGGGTCTTCTCGGCTGCGAAAGCGCCCAAGTGCGACATGGTGTCCTGGAACGAGTCTACAAAAATCAAGACATGATAAGTTGAACAATGACACCGTGACCAAGTGTCACCCGACTTGGTCTGAACAGTTGTGTGCCTCGTGCATCGCATTGCAAGAACTTCTTTCATTGCCGAGTGTCATCGGTGACCATGGTTGGTCCCCAGTATTGGCTTGCCTCCTCGCTCTCGTGCACAGAACTTGCATGGAGAATCGCCTTGCATTCTTGCAACATCTTGCAACATAAACTTGGGCGAACAAGGCCATAGTCACAACCACTGTGTTCTCAATACATGTCTTCACATGCAAGTCTTCACACGCGTCAACTTGGGTGTCACGGTGTCACATGCAGAACACAACCTGCAGAATCCACAGCCAGTTCAGTCGAGTTTCGGAGGCTCCCAATTTTGTGAGATCTGCCAAATTGGC
>CAMXCT020006723.1:230000-245000 GCA_947184155.2 Cladocopium goreaui | reverse complement strand
GCAACCTAGTTGCTGTGCAGGACCTGTGCAATTGGTGGCATAGATCCAGCAGAGCATGTCCAAATGCCTTGAGTAGACAAAGACACTTCGCTTCCTTGAGGACAATCGGCTTGGCGAACCACGTTTCGAACGTAGGCAGAGAAGTCTGACTTGTCTTCCTGATCTTAAAATGAATTCAAGTTCATGAAATCGGAATCGGGAAAATTCGAAACATTCAATGATAGGTCTTCACTGCTTCACATTTTGAAAGGCCTTCTGAAATCAGAAAAACTTGTGCCAACTTGGAAAAGTGTCTTCCCCAGCCAAAAGATCCTTCAAATTGGCGCCGGCCACGCGGCAGCCCAACATCTTCTCCAGTTTTTCCATATCTCCTGACATCTGCGGGGGCAATTTGCAACGGCCAGCAGCATCCAAAACGCACGGCAGGATGATATCGAAACTTCCACGTAAAATCGAAATCATGCCTTAGATTCGACACAAGGCTCAACAAGGCTCAACACAAGGCTCAAGAAAACACGGCATCAAATCTTTGAGAGCCTCCCAGAATGGAAACAAGTATGCTTCAAAGAGAAAAAACTCCAAACATCTGTGTCTGTGTCTATTCTCTAATGTGCTGCCAACATGCCCACGTTGGAAACGCTGACTTTTCGCAGAACGTCAGTCAAAGTCTTGTGATATTCATCAGCTCGAATGAAGACAAAGGCTGCACAGTAGGCAATCTTGGAACCAAAAGTCAGAACGAAGAAGCCTTTGCGTTCGGTATGCGCGTCGATCAATCCCAGCATGCATGACATGTAAACGACGCCGTACAGCAGGAGTTCGATGATCAAGCCGTTGGAGAGCCAGGGTCGAATGTTACGGCTTGGTAGGTCTTGGGGCGCTGAACGCTCGAACTTGTCAACCCAAGCCAACATGTCAGCAGATGCCCATCCGAAGAGGGCAAATGCGACAAAAACAAGCCTCGGTTGAACCGGTTGCCCAAGAAAGAAAAGTGTCTCTGAGAGATTCTCAGAGAACTAGAAATCGAGAAATTCAGTTTGGAGTTCAATGTGCAGAAGAGACACATCCATTTGAGCAATCCTGAAGTTGAAGCAGCTGCTGCCCAAGAGAAGATGACATAGATGTTGGTGACGATCAAGGGACGTGATACTTCATGCAAAGGCCGACCCAAACTGCAATACCCTGACAAAATGAAGAGGATTGGAACGTTGATCCCCCACTCAAAGTACCTGCAGAGAGTATCTGGCCACGTCAACATAAGGAGTCCAAAGATATTTACGGTCTGTGAATCAAGGCATCCTTGGAAGGTTCTACCGAAAAGGTCCAAAAACGTGGCAATGAAATGCTATGAACATGTTTATATATGTTTATCCTTGGCAGAAATGGGCTCTTACATTCTCTTTTTCATCTTCTTGCATCCTGATTGCTGCATGGTGTAGACAGGACGGCCGGGAGCAGTCAGTCCATCAGCGTTGGGCTGAACATGTGCGATGGTCCAGTCAGCACGAGAGAAGAGTCGTTCAGCACATGCCAGGACACCAAACATCAAGGCCAACAGAAAGCTGGGCCTCAAATCAAATTCCACAATATTCCACAGTTTGGCAATTTCATCTTGAATCCATCGCGGTTGAAGCAATACAAGAAACATGCTAAAACCATGCTAATGTTGAGAAAACTTGCAGCTGAGGGACAAGCACCTGCTCTTCAGGTGAGGGATCAAAGCCTGTGTTTGTTGAGAGCCCAAGTAAGTTGCGATGAGACCGCACACTTCATGTCCAGCCATGGCGAGCAAAGCAGCCGTGGATACGATGTGGTAGTATCCTCTGCCACACACAACTGTTTCGGCCACCACAAAGGACTTCAACATGTCCAAACATGTCCAAACACGTTCAAACTCTTGTGTCCAGATCTTGAAAAGTGAAAATATGGAACAAAGTCGTGTCACCTGGGTATGTCTTCAAGTGCTTAGCGCAAGCGGGTGAATCTTGGCATGCTTCAGGGCTCACCAGGGTCCAACAAACGGCCCACGTTGCCAGAGTAGCACCGATCCACACCGGAAGTTGTCCAATCAGAGTCGCCATGACGAGAACTTTCGCGGGTGCGAGAGTTGGAACGCGCTAAACGGCTGCAACAATGACGTGGCATGACAACACAGTCCAACCTCAAAGCCCTACTCGAGTACTGACTCGAATACTTACTCTTAACCCAAACAGCAATGACTTGCCCATTTCTTGGAACGGACCCCGCATCGGCTGCTCTGGGGCACCACATCTCTGAGCCCTGTCCGAGATTGCATGGACAAGGCCAGCTTCCAATGAGAACCTTTGGGAAGAGAGAGGTAGCGGCTGGTAGCGGAGAGGTCAAATGAGTCAAATGAGTCAAACGAAGACCTTCCTACACTTTGGTTAGCCGAAGACCTCCACAAAGCAGTTCGTTGGGCGTTTCAAACAGTGTCCCTCATTTGGGGAATCGAAAACAAAGATCGCATATGCTTTCGAGCGCACACTGATCCAGCATATTTGGGCTTGCCTGGAAATGTGGAACCCCGTTCCATCCCAGGGTTAGAAATATGTTTCCCGATGAAAAAATAAGCTTCGGTGGTATCCCCAACAGCCGCAACGTTTTATTTTTACAATTTTTCCTCTGCAACCTTCTCCGGAGCCTTCTCCGCAACCTTCTCCGGAACCTTCTCCGGAACCCGTTGAACTTGACCTGGCCCTGCACCAAAGATTCCAAAAACCTTCTCCGCGATCGTCTCTGCACCTTCTCGGGAACCCGTTGAACCTGACTTGCCTTTGCACCAAGGCTTGCTGGAACCTTCTCCGGAACCTTCTCCGGAACTGGCTCTGCACCAAAGCCTCCCTTCTCCGGATGTTGAACCTGACTTGGCTTTGCACCAAAGCCTCCCAGACCTTCTCCGGAAGCTTCTCCGGAACCTTCTCCGGAACCTTCTCCGGAACCTTCTCCGGAACCCGTTGAACTTGACCTGGCCCTGCACCAAAGATTCCAAAAACCTTCTCCGCGATCGTCTCTGCACCTTCTCGGGAACCCGTTGAACCTGACTTGCCTTTGCACCAAGGCTTGCTGGAACCTTCGCCGGAACCTTCTCCGGAACTGGCTCTGCACCAAAGCCTCCCTTCTCCGGATGTTGAACCTGACTTGCCTTTGCACCAAAGCCTCCCAGACCTTATCCGGAAGCTTCTCCGGAACCTTCTCCGGAACCCGTTGAACTTGACCTGGCCCTGCACCAAAGCCTCCCAGACCTTCTCCGGAAGCTTCTCCGGAACCTTCTCCGGAACCCGTTGAACTTGACCTGGCCCTGCACCAAAGATTCCAAAAACATTCTCCGCGATCGTCTCTGCACCTTCTCGGGAACCCGTTGAACCTGACTTGCCTTTGCACCAAGGCTTGCTGGAACCTTCTCCGGAACCTTCTCCGGAACTGGCTCTGCACCAAAGCCTCCCTTCTCCGGATGTTGAACCTGACTTGGCTTTGCACCAAAGCCTCCCAGACCTTCTCCGGAAGCTTCTCCGGAAGCTTCTCCGGAACCTTCTCCGGAACCTTCTCCAGAACCCTGCTGAACGTGACCTTGCTCTGCACCAAAGCCTCCCAGACCCGGAAGCTTCTTGGGAACCTCGTTGAACCTGACCCGGCGCCTGCACCAGTGCACACCGGAGCTATTCTGGGCTGAAGACCCCATTAGCATACGCTGTTGGGGAACAACAAAATGGGCTCTCCCGTGCTGGGAGAACAATCAGTAGTCACTTATCCCCACTTAATGGGTTGCACCCCCCGTTTATCTCACCATTAAAAAGAGGATGCCGAATACCCAATGGCTATGTATCCAATATCCCCACATATCCCGATGTTTTTTCAATTTGGATCCCGAGGGCCGAGGGGCTGCGTTCACAGGCGCTGGAGCTGCTGGAAGATAAGACGACGTCGGGCTGAACGCCGGCCGCTACCAGCAAGGCCAAGTTCCATAGACCGCCTGGGACGACTGCGATCAACTTCGATCAACTTCGACTACGGGCAACTTCTCAGAGGGATGCGGGGGATGCTCTGAAGATCTGTGAAGATCCGTGAAGATCTGTGAAGATCTGTGAAGATCTGTGAAGATCTGTGAAGATCTGTGAAGATCTGTGAAGATCTGTGAAGATCTGTGAAGATCTGTGAAGATCTGTGAAGATCTGTGAAGACCGAAATTAAGTCCAATCAGGGGTGGATGTCCAGTTATGGATATGGCATGCTGTCTTGATGATGTCTTGCTGAGTAGTGTTGAGTTTTTGCGATTTGCTTCCCAGTCTCAAAAGTCTGTTCTGAATATTTCTGAATCAAACAGTGTCATACAGTATTTGGACGTCTTGGATTCAACAATTGCTGACAAATCCTCTTGTTGACCCATATAGCCCAGAACATCCCAGAGTTGTCAAGCAACTCTCCCCCAAAAGGGTAACCAGCTGCGTGGTTTGTACGAGATCGTGTTTTCGATCGGGACGAGAAGGGCCAAATGCAAGATCCAATGCCACCGGCCACTGATGTTTGTGGCAAGAGCCAATGGCACAATTGCAGCCTGACATCTGAGACATCTGAGACATCTGAGACATCTGAGACTGAATAAAATAAAGCACCGGGAAGTCTCAAATGTAAGGTCAGCAGCATTTCTGGCTTTATGCGACATTGTGAGACTGCACTTGCGTGAGATACCATGACCGGATATTCTTCCAAAGGGTGCATGTCAGAATGTCATAGAAGTCATAGAAGTCATAGAAGTCATAGAAGTCATAGAAGTCATAGAAGTCATAGAAGTCAAAGAAGTCATAGAAGCATCCCACAAATCCCAAGAGCTATCGAAATCCATCGAAATCCATCCTGGCAATGCCAAGGCACAAACATTGTCCAACTCGCAGTGCCATCTCAACAAGTCCTGTGGACCCCGGGCGCAGCACAGCTGGGCGCAGCACGGCTGGGTTAGGGTAGTGGTGTCAGTTCCTAAAGCTGTTTGCGTGGAGAATCTTGGAGATTTGCATAGGACAAATGCAAATCTTGGCACCAATCTTGACACCAATGTTGGCCCAACGAGTTATGCAACAAGTTCTTCCGAACTTCCACTCAAGTCCTGAAAAAGCTGTTGCTCTCGCTGCCAATAGCTGCACCTCTCCAAGGTGGACATGACTTTGGCGTACACGTCAGCACGGTCAGAGGTGCCTGCACCCGTCGACATGGCATACGTGGCATACATGGCATACGTGGCATACATGGCATACATGGCATAAACGGCATCTCGGCTGTTTTGGATGTGTCGGTTGAGAATTACACTTTGCCGTATGCAACCATTTGCAAACATGCTTATCATGCTTCATGCGACGGCTGACGGCCCTCCCCCTAATCACCTTGTACCAGGCCCTCCACAAGTAGCAGCGAATGCGACCAGAGCAACTTGGCTCCGAAGGCAGTGGCCAAGGATGAAGAGCAGGAACCCAAAGAACCGAAAGCGCCTGGAGAGTTGGACAAGTTGGACAACTTTGGAATAATCGAATCGTGGTTGTTGGCCAAAGTGGCCAAAGTGGCCAAAGTGGCACCGAATTGCACTGACACAGTGACAGAATCTGACGAGGCTTAGCCAGCCAAGCTTAGCCAAGCTGCCAATCTGCATGGCCACTTCCCACTGTTGGGCTTCAGCTGCAGTTTGTGCAGCGAGTGAAGCAGTGCGGATTTTACCGCCTGAGATGTTTTGAACTTTCACAATCTGACATGTTTTATCATGTTTTTATTTGAGGTATGCTTGACTTGATGCTAAGTTGGGGCAACGAGGGGCAACAATGACGGAGAATGCTTGTGACTTGTACATGTGCTGCTTCTCAAGATCCCTATGATCCATTGTAATCATTACATCGTTTTGTTTTTAATGTTTTTTCGAGTACACGACATGCAAGTGCCAGGACACTCAGCTGCAAATGTATAACGTGATCCAAGAAGGCCACGGCTTGTTGCCAGTCCCCAGAAGAAGCCTCGAAGCAAGCTGTCAGTGTGCAGCTCAAAATTGGTCTCCCTATGGATCATGTTATTTCTCTCATTTTGAGTTCCGTATGATATACCGTGATACACCAGCCTATATATATATATATCGTCAACAATGAGCTCACCCAAGTCATTGCACCATGTTGATCCATGTTTGATTCATGATCGCGCCTGTAAGGCAGCATCCATCAAGGCTTCATCAGGTGCTTCCCACTGCGAAAAGAGCCACAAAGCCACTGGCCACCGACCGCCGGAGGTGCTCACAGACATTGCAGAGCAGTACCTTCCGGACGGGAGCGATGGAGAGATCAAATATTCAATATATTCAAATATATTCAAATATATTCAATATATTCAGATGATATTATATATATATATATTCATCATCTATCACCATTCTGTTGAGAAAGAATGGAAGAATGGACGACTTCATCAGGTGATTTGATCTATTTTGATCTCCGGAAAGTGCTGGCAGATTGCCAGTGGACTAAAGGCATAGGCACGACTGTTTACTGAGAGATCAATGACATAATGACCATGACCATCATCTATTGGAACTGTGGCTTGACCTGATTTCTAGTGGCATAAACTTTTTTATCTAAGCCCAGTTTGAACATATATCCAAAAAGATCATCAATTTAAACAGGCCAAAATAAGCAAAGAACCACTTAGACCTGAAAAACACGCAAGGCTGCCACTTCTCCAGATCCCCATCCATCCCATCCTTCCATATCCTTCCCATCGCACCCCACAGCATCACATCGCAGCTGCCGATCGTTGGCCAAGGCCAAGACCTTCAGTGCCACACACCAATCACTTCGAGACGCTATGGCCTCAGCCACATTTCACCCTGGAAACCATGGGAAACCATTGGATTCACCATGATTCATCATGATTCTCATTGATCATTGGATAGGTTGTATCCATTTTTGAACAAACCACTGACTATCACACTGATTCAAGGGTGTCACAACTTTGAATGCTGAGACTTCCAAGTGTCAGACTTTCCAAACGTTGGTTTGGTCTGGGTAAGTTGGGCTGAGCCGTGCCATGATAATTCAATTCCAGCCATGCTGCGTTGTATACGACGATGTTTGCCGGCGCTTTTGCATCAAGGACTCCTAAATCCAACGACCTTTGGCCGCAGGTGTTGGTGGCAGCAGGGAACACGCTGATAAAAACGAACACCGCAACTTTTTCTACCCAACATTGGCCAACACTTTCATCGATCTTTTCACAAATCGAATTATCAGGCTGAACATGTTTGCAGCAAACTCATCAGACTTCATGAGATTTCATCTTTTTTTAATTTCTAGGCCGGCACTTCAGCTGCCATTCGGCTTCAGCGGCTTCGGCGTCATTGCCCCGCCTTCTCCACTCGCCACAGGCGACGCTGCTTAGAGTTCTGGGATTTTGGACATCCAAACCATGCTGACCATCGGCCTACCGTGTTTCAAAAAGACATACAACCATGCTTCTCCAGTGTGACAACCATAACATACCATAACACTTCAGTCGGTCTTTCATTTATTCCATTTTTTTCCTGTCTAACCGTTCCATTGTGAAAATTGGCATGCCTTCATCCTGATACCTTGATGACAAAACAACCCTCAGCCCACCTGCAACTTGGCAAGGAGAACTTTCCAGTTTCCCAAGGCACTAAGCAAAACCACCGAATACGCTGCATCTGGTTCCTGAACACGAGAAGACCGGTGCAACCATGGGACAACCATGGGACAACCATGGGACAACCATGGGACAACCATGGGACAAACGGAAACTTCTTTTGACGAAAACTTTGCAAGGGCATTGCGCAAGAGCAAAAATCAGATGATGTACGAGAAGCTCGATTCTCAGGACCGCTCCTTTCTCCATGTCAGCACTGACTCTTGCCCCGCTGTGCTTTTTTCAATCTTTTCCAATCTTTTCCAAGGCTTTGCTGCTTTGCCAACGTCTTTCAACGTCTTTCAACGTCTCTCAACGTCTTTCAACGTCTCCAAGTCCAAGTCTCTACGCCGGGTGCCATGGCCATCGACATGGCCAGCGCCTTCTCCCACTGTCCGGCAGACTTTGTCGCTGCCGTCCAAGCCTTGAGGTCTGCCGTGCGGCGCATTGCCTCAACTCCGGGTGGGGCTGCCCTGGGGTCACCACAGACACCACAGGTCACCCAGGTCATCAGGTCAGGTGTTGGGATTGGTGTCAATATGTGTCAATATCTCAAACTTGGGTCACCCACAAAAATTGCCACACGTCATTTCAGTAAACCAGGCCCAAAAACTTATACACCACGTCAGCGTTTGAGTCAGAGGCTGCCACGTTTCCACAGCCCCATTCATTTGGTTCATAGGGAATACCGAGATACCCATTTATTGACCATCAGTGGGGAACATGAGCAAAATTAAGCTTAAATATTATCAATCTGTTTGCGCATTGTAAATGGTTTTAAACCATTGTAAAACATGAGAATTTGCATTTGAGGAAGCCATCGGAAGCCATAGGAAGCCATTCAGCAGCTGACCATCTCCTGCCACTGCTCGAGGCCGATCGACCAATGCGAGGATTTCTCCAATGCCTGAATCAAATAGCCAATAATTCAATAATTCAATAATTCAAGAAATGCAAATGCCAAGAAAGCCACCTGGGGACGCCAATTTCGATCACGGACACTGACACTGACATGACACATCAATACAAAATTATCAAAATTGTACATGTTGTAAGTTGTAAGCTTTTCGTATGCGTGAAATCCAAGGAACCAGTATCGTTGCAGTGTAGGCTGCAATATCCCCGGCGATCTGGAGCAAAACCATCGATCTTGTCCATGCCGATGCCTGGAAAATCTGGAAACAGGTGCAATATCCGAGAAAGTTCGAGACTGAGTTTCGTTGGCTTTCAGAAGTTGGAAACAGTTGGAGCCAGTTGGATCATTTTGAACGTCAAAGCGAGTCTCAACCAGTGCCTTGGCTGCGGTGGAGAGCACAGGACCGTACCTTGGGGCCCAAAGATCATCGTCTCGCGCACTGCACAACACATTTTTTGTACATGTTTGCAACACTGAGACATTGAATGACTCATCTCTTCCTATCATTTGTAAAGAGACAATAATTGTGTCATAATTTTAATTGTCTTGTCGTATCACCGGATGAATTTTCTCATATTTTGCATATTTTGTCTCCGGTGAGGCACTGGAATCGGCCGCATTCCAAAGCCTCGTTTTGCAGCGCTGCAAGGAGTTCAAAGGCCAAGGGCCAACGACCTCGGTGGACACGGCATCGACTCAGCGAATTCCAACGTGACAAAACCGACAAAACCTGTTCGCGAGGCTAGGAGACTGCTCTAACGTGAAACATCTTGAAACATCATGAAACCAGGCTGGTAGGCAACTTTCACACAAAATCCGCCCGCACCGAAGGTGCTGGGGCGTGATCTTCCGGATGGCACTCGTAAAAGGTTACAGGTTTACCTGGGGGGGGGGGGCATTTTTCGGCCAAAACCTCCTGTTTTTGATAGGTCGTGACGCTCGCCTTCAAAAAACACTGTAAAAAACAGTACGGAAGACACCTGTTCGTGAACGCGCCCGTCCAAAATCGGCAAGCGAAAAGTGAAAAAAACCCGTGTTTTTCAACTTTTTGACCTCAATTTTTTGGTTTGCAACATCTTTTTTTGCGGTTCCGCAGATGGCCGGGCCCGGAGGCGGATTTTTGAGTTTTTGGACCCGTTTTCGGACTGATTTTCGTCGTTTTGTGATAGCAGAAACACTGGTTTTTACAGTGTTTTTCTGTTTTCTGCATGCTTGACGGCTAGCTTCAAAACTTCCAAAAACCTCGTAAATTACGCTGTTTTATGTTACGGTGTGAATGAAAACATCGTAAATACCAGTGTTTTTTGACGTTGGTTAAAAAAACACTGTAAATTACAGTGTTTTTGGCCACCTGACCCTCAAAAACCATGGTATTTGCAGTGGTTTCTGCTTCTCACCGCGCAAAAACACTGTAAATAACAGCAATTTCGCCGTTTTTTCATGTTTTTCGTTATTTTTTGAACTGCGTTGGTCCGCTATACATGGCTATCAAATTCTTCGCGTTTTTTTTTCCGACAATCAGTACTTTCGGATGTTTTTGGTCTCAATGGCCGACATCATTGGCAGTTACGAGCGGCTGCCCAACGATGCGGTGCGGGCGGTTGCCGTCGCGAAGCGACGTGAATATCCTAAACCTCCTACCTTGCAGAAGTAGTGGCAGAGCTTTGACACTTCATCCTTCTTCATACAAGAACACACGACACATTTACAGGGCATATGCGATACCTGGCAGTCCCGTTGATCAGTTTGTGCCATACACTCCACACCACTTTGTTCAAGTGAAAGAGCAGGACGTTGGCATGTTGGCATCATGACTTGTCATCACTCAGTTTGAACATGTTTGAACATGCTTGAACCATTAAAGTGATAGGTCCGGTGATAGGTCCGGTGATAGAATGTGATAGACAGGGACCAAGGATGACTTAGGCACCTCCGTGGCCCACGATCTTGAGCCGCTTCGCCGACTCGAAGCTGCCCTGCCAGGTGTGGTGTCGAGGTGTCGAAGTGGTGTCCGGTGTGTCCAACGAGCCCAGCCTTCCGACGGATCTCTGGCAAATGTACGTGGACATTTGGGAAATTTGTCGTGTCCTCACAGAATGGATTGGCACAGAGCAGAAAAACATAGAAAAACACTCTTCAAAGACTTCAAAGTTCAAATACACGATGCAAAGCATGCAAAGGATGCAAAGGTAAGTTTCCCCGCATGTCTCCACGGTCTGCAACGGGTGTTACAACCCATGAACCCCTCCCTTTTGGCCCTTGTCTCCAGCATGCCATGGGCACCAGGGCCATCTCGAGCAAATGCCGAGGAATATGGGGGTGCAGAAACTTGTACACTTGTGAAACGCCGCAAGATTGCTTGCCATCTATGAAATTCCTCACACGAGAATTTTTCAAGGGCCAACTTGATTACCCTAGGCCCTTCAAACCCACAGGTTCAAAGGAATTTGCTGGCAAAAAGCTTTGCATAGGGGAGGTGGTGCCTGCACTTATTTTTTCAAGTTGAAGGTCATGGTGTTCGAATTGTTCAAGCTGGCTTCAAAAGATTCTCAAGATTCTCAATGCCATTCTTGGATTAGGATGGATTAGGATGGGTTAGGATGGTTACATAATGTTACATCGTTTTGGCACAGCTTCGTAAGATAAAGTGTCGGCCAAAATAGCTGGGGCATCCCATGGAGATTTCAAGCCGTAATTTTGGACGGGTAAGTCGCCGTCGCCATGTGAATTGCTGCAACTGAACCCTGACCACACCATCCACTGTGAAGGTCTTGTGAAGATCTTGTGAAGGTCTTGTGGTGTTTTTAGACTCAAAACTTTGATCAAACAAATCTGTCAACATAACATGGAATATGGATGAATATGGATCGTCACGAGTGAAAGAGTAGTGAAAGGCTCAAAGTCCCCGCATCTTTTCCCCCTGGCAAGGTCTCGATTCGTCAAAGTTTCATCAGCCTCCCAGCAGGTTGATGCACGGCGTGAAGTGACTTGTTGGGCCTTTGATATCGAAATGCGATCAATGGAATGTCAATGGCATGACCTGCTTTGTCTGATTTCCCTTGGTTTCAAGTCAGCCTTGGATGTTGCCCCAAGGAGCCTAAATCGTTTGGAGTTTTCATCGTGAACGAGGCGTAACAAGGCTGTTGGACAAATCTGTATCCGCCCACACCTTCAGTGACTGTTACGTGCTTGAATGCTCTCGAATGCTCTCGAATGCTCTTTGGTCAGGATCTTTTGAACACAAATTTCGCACAGAGATCAAACACTTATGTCGAAAGTTGTGCTACCCAACGCTTAAGCTGGGTGATCAGTGATCAGCTATCTGACAGTCCTGCTTCTCTTCAGTCGTGTGACATGTGCCTCTACAAAGACTGAAGAGAATTGAGCACCGAAGGCGCCTGTAAGAGGCGTCGTCTGTACTGCTCTTGGCAAACTGTCGAACTGTACATAGCAGGAAGTGCAGATTCTGCAAGCATCAGACATCTGCACCAAAATTTACTGGCTAAGCAAACCAGGTATTTGGTTATTTCGTTTGCCACCTTGCAATCTCTGTCAGCCTCTTTAGGCATCACTTGAATTATCAGCATGAAGAACCTCAATTAAGACATCAAAATGCTTAGATTCACAGCTGACAGCTGGAAGAAGACCCCAGTCTTCTTTGTCTTCTTGAAGTGGACAGCAGGAGTGATCTGCGAACCTGGTTATGATGAAATGAGAAGTCGTGAAATTTCATGCACAATTCGGAAGACTCCCAAGAAACGAAGAAGCAGCGACAAACCCTCAAAAAATTGAAAATTGATTCATTTCACGTGTTTGGAAATTCTACGCGCCCCGTTGTCAGTATTTACCCATTCATTTTTGAGGTACCTCCATTCTGATCCAAACACATTTGTCACATAATGACACGAATGAATCATGTGACTATGATCATATTATGGTAATATGGTTTCTCCTATCTTCTCCAATCGCCAAGAAACTGATGTGGTCGCAACACTTTGGATTTCTCTGCATCAGTTCCTGCGCCAACAGTGACTCGGAAGGCGACAGCTGCCGCGGACTCAGGCACCGAGGAGCATCCGCATTTGATGAAGAGCCGACCGCGCCCTTTGGCCTCAAAGGGGGAGGTGTTGAACAGCACGAGAATACATGATTTGTATATATTTACATTGATTTACCTTGGTATATATATATATACATATGTTGAAAACATTGATTTATACTGATTTACATTGGTTCAAATTGATATATAATGATTTCTTTTGATTTATTTTGATTTACATTGATTTACGTTGGTATATATATATATTGATTTACATTGATTTAAATTGATTTACATTGATTTACATTGATTTACATTGATTTACATTGATTTACATTGATATATACATGTACTTATTTTGATATATATATATATTGGTTTCCATTGGTTTACATCGAATTACATTGGTTGACACTGATGTATATTGATTTTGCGAAGGAAGTTTAGAAGTCAAATTTCCGACAATGTGGACAGGTGAAAAAGCAGAGGTGGGAAGAATCAGAGAAGAGAAGAGAAGAGAAGAGAAGAGACGAGACGAGACGAGACGAGACGAGACGAGAAGAGAAGAGAAGAGACGAGAAGAAGAAAGAAGATCAGAGAAGAGAAAGAGTCTGAAGAAAGAAGATGCAGGTGCGCGAAAAGGTAGAAAAGTCGCGAACCCTTTGTGTTTTTCCCAAATTTGGTGGTTCCAGAGGGTCGAAAAGTAGACTCGCTCAAGCGGCGGGTGCAGAGCCATCTGGCCAGATGAGAGATGAAAAATTGCAAGCCGTTGTGGCGCACAGCACATTTTGAAGTCAAAATGCGCAGGCCACCTCATGTTCGTACCACTTTTACTTTTGGAAGTTGAGAGGTTTAAAAAGTGCACGCCGTTGTGGCGCGAAGAACGTTTCAAAGTCAAAATGCGAAAGCCACACCATGCTCGGAGCACTTTTGGGAGTTGAGATGTTGAAAAAGCGCAGGCCGTTGTAGCGGTAGCGCGGATCACATTTCGAAGTCAAATGGTAAAAGCACCACCTTCTCGGACCATTTTTCGGACGTTGAAGCGTCGTTTTGCGGTTCAGATGTCGTTTTGCGTGGCAGGCGCAACAGATTCTGCACCTTGCCAAAAGTGAGCAAAGCGCAGGGGTTTTGTGGCATTTCCAAAAACGATGGCATGCGTGGGACGTTTGAAGAGGATCTGGAAAGATGCTTTTCGCATGGCAGGCGCGGTACAAGAGACATGTTCTGAGAGGGGTTGCACTTTGGAGCATCGGATCTTCAGGTTTAAGATGATTTTGCGTGACTGATGCAGCACTTCGTATGACCTGACCTCACTTTTTCCACTTTAGAGACATGGACTGGAAAAATCGCAAAACGCATTGGTACGAGGCCGTCAGCTCTGCACTCAACTTTCCATTTTTGAAGGAAGTCTCACACAATTGCTTCGTTTTTGATGTTGTCAACTTCGCAAATTGGGGACGTCTCGCGGACTTGCTTCGTTTTGGACGTTGTCAACTTTGAAAATTGGGGAAGTCTTGCACACTGCTTCATGCTTGATGTGGGCAGACAGAGACAGAGATAGAGAAAGAGATAGAGATATAGGTAGATAGAGATAGACAGCGATAGATAGAGATAGAGATAGAGATAGAGATAGAGATAGAGATAGAGATAGAGATAGAGATAGATAGACATAGATAGACATAGATAGACATAGATAGGTTCTGGCAAGGTCAACTTGCGCTCTTGCGATTCTAAGCTGACTGTCTTTTTCTGGCCATTGGATTTTGTAGCCGCGTCACTGTAGCCTGCAAGCGTGCTTGCTGAATGTGCTTTTTCTGACCTTTCTCTTGCAGGTGGGATGGACGGTGTGACTATACGCTGCAGATAAATAAACTGGACAATGACTCAGCAAATAAGCAAATGGATTGGAAATAGATAAAAAGAAAAAAGGATAGACAGATAGACAATAGATAGAAAGATGGAAAAACAGATAGGTAGACAGACAAATGAATAGAAAAACACCTCAAAAAAAACAAACAGGTAGATGGAAAGACACATAGATAGATAGATAGATAGATAGACAGATAGATAGATAGATACATAGATAGGATAGATTAGATTAGATTAGATTAGATTCGATTAGATTAGATTAGAATAGATTAGATTGGATTAGATAGATAGATAGATAGATAGATAGATTAGATTAGATAGATCAGATTAGATTAGATAGATTAGATTAGATAGATTAGATAGATAGATAGATAGATAGATAGATTAGATAGATTAGATAGATTAGATAGATTAGATAGATTAGATAGATTAGATAGATTAGATAGATTAGATAGATTAGATAGATTAGATAGATTAGATAGATTAGATA
>CAMXCT020006723.1:70000-227500 GCA_947184155.2 Cladocopium goreaui | reverse complement strand
CAATTCGAACTCTGGAGAAAGGATCTGTTTGTCTTGTGACTCCAACTTCCGCCCATCCACATTCCAATGGATGGACTCCCCATTCTCGACATGCAAAGGCACCGAAGCACAACTCTTCGCTGAAGGCGTGCTGCTAGTGGAGTCACTGGAGACACTTGAAGAGAAGTCTACCTTGACAGCCGACATATTCGGTGGAAGCAAGCAATGGCCAGCCGGCAGCGGCAGTTGCAGAGGCAAATGCGTTGGTGGCATTTGCTGCATGGGTGGCATTGCTGTGAACGAATCAAAGGTCGACAGTTTCTGCGGCTCAGAGGGAGCCACACATGACCCATGGGAATCGAATGAGCCATCGAAGGAGCCATCGAAGGAGCAGTAGGTTGGGACGTTGTACACGTTGCACACGTTGCGCAAGTGGCACGGAGACTCCGGCTCCACCACTGAGGCCATGGGTGTCACTTTCGCAGCATATTCGGTCCCAGGCACATGAAAGCCATCCTCAAAGAAATCAAAGGTGGACACCTTGCACACGAAAGGCGTCTCGACTGTCTGCCCAAAGTTGGAAACCTTCTCGAAGTATTCCAAAGTGGAAACCTTGGCGACAAAGGGTTCACCATTCCCGTCACCCTCGTCACCCTCGTCACCCTCGTCACCCTCGTCACCCTCGTCACCCTCGCCTTTCTCTGGCTCAAAGGAGTCATAGGTATTCCATGGCATCATGGGCAGCTCTGCTGACAACAGCTCCATCAGGTTCTCATCCTTGGATGGGAAGTGAACTGGAGGGTCTGGAAGGCTCGAAAGAATCGGAAGGGGTTCTGGAAGAGGTTCTGAGAGGCTGCTCTTCACCTTTGGCATTGGAACCTCATTGCTCTCTTCAACGTGCAGAAACGTGTTGATCACTCGAACTTCGCCGAAGGTCACGCTAGGGGTCGACATACTGGGATGATCGCTGGGCTCAGTTCTGGATCGCTTGGGCCACAGGATTCTGACGGATTTGCCTAGATTTGAAGTGGGAAATGGAATTTCCACTGGATGACTGGATGCAAAACGAAACATTTTTCCGTGGGATTCCTTTGGTGGCTTGACAATCTGCTTGAACTTGACCATCTGCGAATATCTGCAGAGCAGGAAACCTGCAGACTTATGGACTGGCGCAGCTCATGAAACTCCATAGCCCAGACAGGCCTGGACTTTGGTACTGGGCCGAGCAGCTTTGCTCCAAGGGAATAGAGTGGCTGAGGGCCACCAAGAGCCATGATTGTCTTAGTCAAAGTGGATACTGTCCCAAAGTGGTAATCTTAAGACTCACTTAAACCTCTGTGAAGAAAAACAGGCATGTGTTCGTTTTGTTTCGTTTTGTGTTCGTTTTTGTGCACACATCTCTCAATCTCTATAGACTCTGTGGGAACCTTTGATCCAAACCATCAAACTGCACAGATGCAGGTACAGACAAGAGATGACAAGCGTATCTCGAGTATCTCTGTAACACTTGCCGCTATGCAAAGTTTAAAAACCTGTCTAGAGCAACGGTAGCAAATGGTAGCAACATGATGAGTAGACGTGGGGGTTGCCCGAAGCTGAGCGCCTTCTTGATGAGATCGACAATGTTCATCATCATGGTCTGCTGATCTTTAAATGTCGCTTTAGGAAAAAACATGCCTTTCGGTGTGGTGGCAACCACATTTTGAAGACTTGAAATCGTTCTGATCTGATCACAACATGTTACTTTCATGTCTGATCATCGTCATGGTCGTCATTCACTCAACTTCCATTTTTCAAAAATTGATGTTGAAAACAACCCTTACAGGACTTCGCGCTTCTTTTTCTTTGTCAATTTCCCTTGTTTGGAGTGATCCAAGTGGGTGTCCAGATAGGCCTTGCATGGGTTCATGCTGTCTTTGACAGAGGCTATGTATCTGGCAGCACAGGACATCACGCTTTCAAGTCCCAAATTTTCGTGAACGTTATTACACCCCACCCCCCACCCGACCCCACCCTGACGTCGAAGCATCTGAGACAGCAGGTATAAGACAGGAGTCGATAACGTAGCATGCTAGTGGACGAGGGTCGTCAGCGTAGCATGCTAGAAGAGAAGAGTCGTTAGAACGTTTTTACACCCCACCCCCCCACCCCACCCCGCCCACCAAACCCCACAAAAACAAATGAAGTTTGGGCAAACCCCCCCGTCTACCCAACATGATGCAACATGATGCAACATGTACCACAGGATACCAAAGGTATCCAAATGTTTCTTTCTGGTCACGCTTGTGCGTGTCTCGTGTCTCGCTTCATGTCCTTCGTCCCTTCCAGGTCCACTTTGAACACTTTGTCCGACTTTGTCCCATCGAGATCTGACTCTTTTTTTGCGCCACTTGCGCCAGCCTTCAGATTCTTCAGCAGATCCTGGTCGCTGCATTCATGGGCTCCGGACAGTGAGAGTGATTATATAAATTATGCAGCCACATAGGTTTTTTCCGTTGCCTTTCTAGTCTTTCTTGTTGCCATTTCCCGCTCCTGGGCGCTCTTGCAAGACGGATCCAAGACCAAAGCTCGGCGTATATCTGCCTGAAACCAGACAAATGTGGAAGCAAACTCCATGCTGAAAGATTCAAGTCTGTTTCTGTGGCGATTCCGTTCGGAACGTGGAAACCAAACACTCTCGGTACACGTTGTCCTGGCACTCGGACACAGAACCCATGGATATCGATCTGGATCTCGGAGCACCTCGTCGCTGCTCAAGGTCGCCCTGCGCACCAACAACGCAGCCCGCAGGGGCGCAGTGAAGTCCACCTGACAATGCAGCGCCCGTGACACACAACATGGAACCTTTGAAAACATGAAAGTCAATGCGACGTCATGCGACGTCATTCCACCCGCGTCTTCACGGTCCTCGCAGTCGTCGCCTTTTCGAGTCGACGAAGCATTGCCTGGACAGTCTCTATGTCGGACGACCTGGGCATCAAATGAGGAATAGAGTGAACACAATGTGAACACGGTTCCAATTGAAACTCAGCAAGAAATGCATTCGGTTCATGTGGCCTTCCAAGGCTACACTTAGCACTGAAAGCGTGCTATGCGAGATTATATTAGTATTTTCATACATCATATATAAATACGTAAGTCAAAACATACAATACATAATGTGTTAGTTGTTGTTATTGTATCAAATAGTCCCAAAGGGCAGAGTTACCTAGTTACTTGAGAGCAGGCGGAGGCGGACGAAAGGTAGTGTAGTGGGAGAGGAGTGGTGTCAAAATGCTGCGCCCCTAAGATGATACACCAAAAACGTTTTTACGCAGTCTAAGATGATTTTATCCAGAGCATGACTGCATGATACGGTGTCTTGTGCAGCGTGAAATGATGCACGAAAAGGGGTTTATTTAAAACCCCCCTTGCAGCAACTGTTATTGAGGCTGAAGCATACCAATTATGCTGGACTACAGGGACATCTCCCTCATGGAAAGTGTGCCTCTAATGTGGGGGCCCGTGACCGCGTCACCCGTGGGAATTGAACCCATGACCATTTTCGGGGGGGGGGGCCCCCCCCCTTATAATTGATATCCAATACATAACGGCGAGAATTCCATGAATTGCACGGGCTGGCCCCCCAATACCCCCTATGACTGTGCTGAAGCACGGAGAACTCAGGTAGCTGACGCTACCTTTCGTGACTTGTTGGAAAGAGCAGCGCGAGCAGCTGTAAACTCTCCGTGCAGTCGAGGTGCAAAGCATCGGAAGCCTCAACGACCGCTTGCATCGTCTCCACCACTGCTGTACAACTCCTAGAAAACATACAAACATTGAGCCTGTGTATGAGAACTCACAACAAAAGCCAAATACAAATTTGAGACCAACATAATCTGCAAACATGGGTCACTATTCATATTGTACTATCCCCCACTATATTGCTGCAGATCTATGTCTTTCCTGTTTTGAGATCGCTCACCTTCGGGGCTCCTTAAAGCTGCAGCCATGTTAAACTCTCGTTCGAGCCGCTCCTCCTGAGTTAACGAGTCACTGGAGCTGGCTGGGTCGGATTTTCCCGTGCATTCAGCAATTTGAGCTGAACACAGCGTTTCCCTCTCCAAAACTGTTCAGAAATGCCTCCGAAACTGATTCCCATCATTTGAGAGGTGACATCTTTTCAATCCTTTTCGATCTTTTTCGTGCTTAAGGTACCCCACAGAAGTTTTTGGGGAATCGGCTCAGAGAAGAATTCCATCCCCTTGGCCCATGGTTGATCATTTCCATTTTCTAGGAGAATCATGGAGTCAACATAAATAACATAACCATACATAACCCTACTCATAGTGGGTATAACAACAATATCATACAATATCATACAATATATCATACAATATCCATATACAATTTGGTCATATTTGGAATAAACCATCATAAATATCATCTAATCATAAATATCATCATCGATCATCCCCATATCAGATTCTCATCAGATTTTCCGTACAACTCATCACGACTCCTCGTAGTGGTGCAGCTTCAAGGCTCGCTGAGCCAACTCTCGAGCTGCAGAGAAGTCCTTCAGGGCCAAGTGGCAGCGCACCTCATCGCAACGGTTACCAAAATGAGCCGTTTCACCCTGTGAACATTGATATACATTGAACTAAATTGATATCAACTGATATAAATGGATCAGAATCCATTCAAGTTGGAGGTACTCAATTTTCGGACAAGCCGAAAAAGGGAACTCACTGATTGAAATCAAAATGAGGTCAGTTCCCACACTGCAGAGCAATGAAGCACTCCCTCTCTCAGCACGAGTTGCACAAACTTGAAATGTGAAGGTTGCAAAGGTGGCAAAGTCTAGAGTCCCACAAGCTTAGGTGCAAATCTGCAAATCCAATTCTTTAAAGTCTGTGCAGCTTGTCGTGAAGATTGGCTTTGACCTGGGAAATTGCAAGCGAGTGGCCTGAAGAACATGCACAGCCAGCAGTTGCTGAGCCAACTGTCGTGCTTTCTCGCGGCGGTCCTGTCACAACCGACGTGATCGACATGATCGACCTGACACACCGTGCCCGGATGACGTGTTCATGACGTGTTAATGTCGTGTTCACCTTCGTTCATGTCATGTCATGTCTGAACCGCAGCTCCGCCACTGCCGCCTGCGCACGAAGCCTCTCCAACTCCACCGAGGCCCCATCGGCAAACTTCAGGGCCAGCCTTGTACCGTGTACAAACTTGACATTTATATTGCAGAAACATGCAGAAACTATGCATTTCATTGCATTGAATTGCATTGAATTGCATGTCATTGCATTTCATTGCATTGAATTGCATTTCATTGCATTTCATTGCATTGAATTGCATTTCATTGCATTGAATTGCATTTCATTGCATTTCATTGCATTTCATTGCATTTCATTGCATTGAATTGCATTTCATTGCATTTCATTGCATTGAATTGCATTGAATTGCATTTCATTGCATTTCATTGCATTGAATTGCATTGAATTGCATTTCATTGCATTTCATTGCATTTCATTGCATTTCATTGCATTCCATTGCATTGAATTGCATTCCATTGCATTGAATTGCATTTCATTGCATTGAATTGCATTTCCTTGCATTGAATTGCATTTCATTTCATTTCATTGCATTTCATTGCATTTCACTGCATTTCATTGCATTGAATTGCATTGAATTGCATTTCATTGCATTGAATTGCATTTCATTGCATTCCATTGCATTGAATTGCATTTCCTTGCATTGAATTGCATTTCATTGCATTTCCTTGCATTGAATTGCATTTCATTGCATTTCATTGCATTTCATTGCATTTCATTGCATTTCACTGCATTTCACTGCATTTCATTGCATTTCATTGCATTTCATTGCATTTCATTGCATTTCATTGCATTTCATTGCATTTCCTTGCATTTCATTGCATTGAATTGCATTTCATTGCATTCCGTTGCATTGAATTGCATTTCATTGCATTGCATTTCATTGCATTTCATTGCATTTCATTGCATTGCATTTCATTGCATTGAATTGCATTTCATTGCATTGCATTTCATTGCATTTCATTGCATTGCATTTCATTGCTTTGAATTGCATTTTATTGCATTGAATTGCATTTCCTTGCATTTCATTGCATTGAATTACATTTCATTGCATTGAATTGCATTTCATTGCACTGAACTGCATTTCATTGCATTGAATTGCATTTCCTTGCATTGAATTGCATTTCATTGCATTGAATTGCATTTCCTTGCATTGAACTGCATTTCATCGCATTTCATTGCATTTCATTGCATTGAATTGCATTCCATTGCATTGAACTGCATTTCATTGCATTTCATTGCATTTCATTGCATTTCATTGCATTGAATTGCATTCCATTGCATTGAATTGCATTTCATTGCATTGAATTGCATTTCATTGCATTTCATTGCATTTCATTGCATTGAATTGCATTGAATTGCATTTCCTTGCATTGAACTGCATTTCATCGCATTGAATTGCATTGAATTGCATTTCCTTGCATTGAACTGCATTTCATTGCATTGAATTGCATTTCATTGCATTGAATTGCATTTCATTGCATTTCACTGCATTGAATTGCATTTCATTGCATTGAATTGCATTTCATTGCATTGAATTGCATTCCATTGCATTTCATTGCATTTCCTTGCATTGAATTGCATTTCATTGAATTGCATTTCATTGCATTGAATTGCATTTTATTGCATTTCATTGCATTGAACTGCATTTCATTGCATTTCATTGCATTTCATTGCATTTCATTGCATTGAATTGCATTTCATTGCTTTGAATTGCATTTTATTGCATTGAATTGCATTTCCTTGCATTTCATTGCATTGCATTTCATTGCATTGAATTGCATTTCATTGCATTGCATTTCATTGCATTTCATTGCATTTCATTGAATTGCATTGCATTTCATTGCATTTCATTGCATTGAACTGCATTTCATTGCATTTCATTGCATTGAATTGCATTTCATTGCATTTCATTGCATTTCATTGCATTTCATTGCATTGAATTGCATTTCATTGCATTTCCTTGCATTTCCTTGCATTTCATTGCTTTGAATTGCATTGAATTGCATTTCATTGCATTGAATTGCATTTCATAGCATTGAATTGCATTGCATTGAATTGCATTCCATTGCATTGAATTGCATTTCATAGCATTGAATTGCATTGCATTTCATTGCATTTCATTGCATTGAACTGCATTTCATTGCATTGAATTGCATTTCATTGCATTTCATTGCATTTCATTGCATTTCATTGCATTTCATTGCATTTCATTGCATTTCATTGCATTGAATTGCATTCCATTGCATTGAACTGCATTTCATTGCATTGAATTGCATTTCATTGCATTGAATTGCATTTCATTGCATTGAACTGCATTTCATTGCATTGAATTGCATTTCATTGCATTGAATTGCATTTCATAGCATTGAATTGCATTGCATTGAATTGCATTCCATTGCATTGAATTGCATTTCATAGCATTGAATTGCATTGCATTTCATTGCATTTCATTGCATTGAACTGCATTTCATTGCATTGAATTGCATTTCATTGCATTTCATTGCATTTCATTGCATTTCATTGCATTTCATTGCATTTCATTGCATTTCCTTGCATTTCCTTGCATTTCATTGCTTTGAATTGCATTTCATTGCATTGAATTGCATTTCCTTGCATTTCATTGCATTGAATTACATTTCATTGCATTGAATTGCATTTCATTGCACTGAATTGCATTTCATTGCATTGAATTGCATTTCATTGCATTGAATTGCATTTCATTGCATTTCATTGCGTTGAATTGCATTTCATTGCGTTGAATTGCATTTCATTGCATTGAATTGCATTTCATTGCGTTGAATTGCATTTCATTGCATTTCTCAACCTTTTTCGCACCGTTTTGAAGGACACTGTAAAGAGAAACTGTTCGGGTGAAAGCACAGCAAAGATGAATAGTTTGTGAACAAAACCATGTTCTGAATAGAATATGGTAGAAATCGTGGATGTCACAAGATGGATCGACATGTCGGATTTAAAAGTGCAAAAGAACTTCAACTCGGACTCTTGTTTTTCAAATTGCCTGCTTCCCCGATCAGCTGGCACGCAGCGGCTAAAAAAAATGACACGCCATGACATGCCTGAAATCCTTTCGAGTTTCGATTGCAGCTTCAGCCTCCTTCAAGAGACGTTTCGCTTCGGCATCCTGGCATGCTCGCATCGCAGTAAACACGAAGCAAAACGGCAAAGGATGGGCCGAATTGATGTCTGCGACTACTACTACTACTACTTCTTCTTCTTCTCTTCTTTCTTGGAGATTCCAAGCAACAATTGAATGAATTCCAATTTCATTGTTTAGGTTGTATTCGGTTGTATCACATTGCATCACCATGCTCTTCCACAAAGGTGTACTTCTTGACGCCCCATGAATGATCCATGGGCCCATGGGCCCATGGGCCCATGCACCGCGCCATGGGTCATTCGTCGGCCTCGGCCACGGAGCGCTGCACGCCGTGGCAGTGTCGGCCGCGCACCAGCTCCGTCACCTCCGTCGCCTCCGTCGCTGCAGGGACCGCAGTCGGCCCAGGCGCTGCAGGCGCTGCAACGAGGCGAAGCAGCTCTGCTACGTCCTGACCCAAAACAATTCATGACCTCTTTAAAGGTCAAACATGGTCAAACCACAACAAATATAACAAAACTTCCCAGATTATTAATGATTATTCACTGATTCACCCTTAACCAAGACAATGAAGATGAATTAAGAAATCAAATGAGATCATCAACATTGCCTCAAATCAATTCGCTGCACTTCACGATTGCTCCTCGTTGCTGGGATCCATCTGCTGCAGGGCATCGGCAGCTTCTTGACGCCGCCCCAACTCCAACAAGGCTTTGGCGCGCCTGGACACCGACCCCCTACCGATCCTACCGGTATACTCTGGGGACACTTTCGAAGTGAGAGAAGGCTGAGCAAAAATGACACATGAAGCCATTACATGTCATTTCAACATGTTCAACAAGATTCATGTTTTTTTTCAACAACTTAATTACTTAATGGACAACGTGACAACATGTTGTGCTTCAAAAAAGAGCCGGTGTCGCCTGTATCGCGCTTTGGGGTGGCCGGGCTCCTTCAGCAAAATCGCTTCTGCATCTTCCAGCGCTTCAGACCTGACCCGATGGGACCCGATGGGACCCGGATCTTTCAGATCTTTCAGATCCAAGGTGTTGATTCGGCGTTTCTTGAATTCAAACCGTTCGAATCTCATTCATTTCCAATGGTTTCCCATGATTGCATGATTGATTTATGGATATTTATGGTATGATTTACTTGGACCCCTGTGGACCCCGCCAAAGGCCGCATTTCAATCGCGCTTGGCAGCGGTTCGCCCGCAAGGCGATCCACGTGTCGCGCCCTGGTGATGTCATGCGGTGAAGCGCAGCGGGACATTCACTCACCCTCTTAGGCAAAGAAGCTTACAATATTATGCAATATTATTTGAATATTATTTGAATATTATTTGAATATTATTTGAATATTATTTGAATATTATGTAGTAACAATGTAGTATATTGAAGGGTTCCACAACAAATATCATGAGCAAATATGAGTGAATCATGGTGCAGCTGAACCGGGCTTCATGAAAAAGAGTAACAAAGCGATGCTGTGATGAACCTCAGAGCCTTCAAAACAGTCACAGCATCGGAATTCGGCCCGCCTATTTGATCCAGATCCTCAATCCACTCCAAGCCTTCAGAATACTTTCGCATGGCGGCCTGTCCCGCTTCAAAGCAGCTTTGTGATAAATGATCAAGCATCAAAATTCACCACAAGTACTAAAGGATACTAAAGGTACTAAAGGATCAATGTGAATCTGCAGTTTCCACACATTGCAAACGCACCACGACAGAACAATTGCCTCAAACTGCCGATCCGTCAGGAGTTTGTTGCCAGCAGTTTTGCCTGAGCCAGTTCAAATCACACAACTTCTGGAACACACTTCTCGAACGCTTAATCCTGCATCGCATGGACCAGATTTACATTTCACCCAATTTCACATGTTACATCATCTGGTTGTTGGTTGCCCATTCCCAAAATGTTAGTCATTGGGGAACCGCCAAACACTCGTTTAAGTCTGCCTGAAAACAGGACACTGAAATCCCACGGTTTATTGTAATTTTCGTATGAATATGGCGGGTTTGGGCTACACCAAGGCTTTCTGACCCCATGTACTATCTTCCAAGATGTTCCGCTGAGCTGGCAGGCAAAAGAGCGCTTGCTTTAGCACCTGGGGCTACACTGAACCACGACAGGTACCACGACAGGTACCACGACAGGTACCACGACCGCCTTGTGATTGAAGGATATTGAAGGTCTTGGTTCAGCTTGACTGAGCTTATCTGTGAAGCTGTGAAGCTGCGCTGCGAACTCCACATCGTGTCGCATCCGTGTCACTCGTTTCACGGCACCTCACCGTGGCTTCGACGTTTCTCGTCTTCCGCGAGGCCGTGCTGCGCCAAACTTTGGCGATGCAACGCCTCCGCAGGGATCGCGACATCGATCTGGAAACATCTGTGGTAACTCAAATCCACTGCCAGCAACCATCATAAACCATCATAAACCATCAACCATCCACCAATGACTTGCCAGAAATAGATGAAAGTCGTAGCCTATTCCCAATTGGAGGTCTATGGCATTGGGTTTGCCGCATCAGGAGAGCGCTAGAAAATTCAACCTTGGAATCTGCCATAAGATCCATAAGGCACTCAAAAGACAAGCAACATACAACACCGATCAACACCGATCAACACCGATCAACACCGATCAACACCGATCAACACCGATCAACACCGATCAACACCGATCAACACCGATCAACACCGATCAACACCGGACACCTGGTACACCGGGATATCCCATCTGCCTTGGCATTGTCTGGCTGGATCTTCAGGCAGGCCTCGCAATCTGCCAGTGCCAGTTCCTTAGTCGTTTCCAAAGGGAGGTGTTCTTTCGCTGAGTCTGAGATCTGACTGTTTTGTGCATGGCGATCACTAAAGGTAGGTCTTGTGAAAACTTCAAGGTGCCATGCGCATCATGCTATTCTTCTCATTCCATCTCATTCCATCTCATTCTTGCATTACCTGGGAAAAGCAGCAATGCAGCAATGCTGCAGTCAGGCAACTGCATTGCAACTGCAGTTGAGGCTCCCAATGTTGCAACTTGAGATGCGCCTGCGCTCGATTCGCCAGGAGCAACGCTTTCAACGTCTGAGACTCCGCCTGAACCTCTGCTGCCACCTCCTGAGGTGTCGGCGAATTTAACCAAAAAAAAGACATTTTGAAGGCAGTGACACTTCGTGACACTTTGTTAAATCCACTTTTTACACTGAAAATTCTTAGAGAGGCGATTGCAACAAATCGCAATGTGCATAATGTGCTTAGTGATCTTAGTGTTTGATGTGCTTGATCCACATTGGATCCACATTGATCCAGATCTTCCAAGGGATCGCCACGGCCTTGAGTCTCAACAAGGCAATGGTGTACTGCTCAGCCGCCTCCTGCCATGGATTCCATCCATCGAGGGAACGAAGAGAACGAAGGGAACGAAGGGAACGAAGGGAACGAAGGGAACGTGTACAGAATGCCAACTTTGCCAACTTTGCCAACTTTCAAGACTGCTATGACTGCTACATGGAAGTATTCCAACTTCTTACTGAAGCCACTTGAATCAAACAGAATTCAAATTGAAGATGGTAAAAACTGGTTCACTATCTGGGATTTTTTGTTCAAACATGGATTTCTCATAAATTTTCTTTCACCATTTTGCTTGAACAAAACGTCCAAAATCTATCATTTTGATCTATGAAATTTATCAAAATCCCACCTCAGCATCTCCAGACTCCAACTTGGCGTTGGCCAAGTCCTTCAGCTCCAACAAGGCCTGCGATCTGCCGGACACAATTTCGATGTCGATTTGGGATCGGCCTCTAGGATTGAAATGATTGAAACATGATTGAAACATGATTGAAACTTTGTCGCAACATGAAAAACTCGCAGTGAACAAATGTGACATGTGAAGACATGAAAAAAGCTTGATCCAATGTGATCCAGAGATTGCAGCAACACTATCAGGTTGAAGTGGATCATTTCGGATGTTGTTTTTGTTTCAAATGACCACGCCTTCACCTGGACATTTGGCGAGCGAGCAGAGACCATAGCAAACACCCTGGAAGATGCTAAGACGTGGAGAATCCATGGGGAGAACTTTGGAATCCTCATTACATGGCTTACCAGGGCTGCTCGTATCATTACTGTTTGATTATCCATGTCCTTCACGTCCTTCACTTTTATCGCACCTAGACAGCTGATGACACAAAATCCTTGTTTTGTGTGTTTTCCATGGTGACTTGCATGACACAAAAGCTGCATCCTCAAACGCTGTCCAATGGCAATGGGGCACCAGGGATGATCTCAGAAAACGCTTCGTCATTTCACGGAAACCCTTCGAAACTTGCTGGGACCGTGGGAGCATGAGAGCATGGGAGCATGGGAGCATGGGTCCCCATTTGCAACGCTCGAGTGGTTCACTTCCACATCCACGACGATGGAACTTCCTGTGGGTTCTAAATGCATCGACGGTAGTGCGACTTTTTCCTCACAACTTCGGAACAATATGAACAATGTTTGAAAACTCCGGGTCTGTGGTTTCTTTCTTGATTAAAAGGATTCTCAGCCATGCACTCCGTTACAAAAGAGTCTTTGGAAAGCCCCTCATAACTTTGCAAGGCACAGTACATCTTTTTGGCCCCTCGTGCCGCTTGCCGCTCTTTGGGATCAACGACAGTGCCTCCACAAACAGCAGAGGCCAATTTCGATGAAATCGCTCCAAGTCTGAAGGAACCATGGTTATCTACATTCGAAAAAAGGGGGGGCGTAAAATCCTATCAAAAATCTCATCCGAATATCCAATGGTCACCTCATTTGGTACCTACTAATTTTGAACCTTGACATTGTTAACATGCGTAACTACCACGGAGCGTAAACGAGGCTCTTGAGTCGCCTCCCTTGCAGGGCTGGTGCTCAGATCTCATGATTCATGATGCATAAGTCGTTTCAACGAAACCGGTCCACCCAAATGTGCAAATGCGAAAGATCAGGACCTAACGACATCTGAATCAATTTCAGATTCCATTGAAATGTTGCTGTTGCTTTTTGATTCGGACTTTGGGTGGACATCCGCTTCGACTGCATCGATGTGTCAGACATTTTCAAATTTGCTCAGCTTCACGGAAGAACTTTCTGCTCGAACCGCCTGGAGCGGAGAGGCCGTCTTAAGTTTCCATCATACTTAGTCTCTGGGGCCCCTGGGCCGCACACACTCAAAATTCAAAGCACTACGTAGGCCATGTAGGCCGTATGCAATTATACAGTTATAAGTTTTAAGTTGTAATTTCTTGCAGCAAGTATAATTGGAATTAATGTCCCTGCCTGTTGGTAGGGGAGGGGGAAGAAAATTGTAATATTACATTTTTCTGGTGTCAAATTCCTCAAACCCAGGGAATGAAAAATGATAGTTAGGAAAGTGTATGGTGACAAACATCAGAAAATACAGGCACATCCAACGCAGTGGCTTCGCAATTTTGCACTTTATCCCGTCGAGGGAACAAACAAACACACTTCTTATGTACTCTCATGTCCAGTGATTAGCGTTCATACATCACAATAATCGTCCATACAACACTTGCCAAGAATTTCTGCTACTCACTCTATTCACGCGTCTGTTACCCATCAGCATTGAAACATATTGAATATTATTGAATCAGTTTGAAAGGTTTCTACATCGTTTGACATCATTTTAAATCATCTTCTATCAAGTCGCTCAAACATGCCGGCAACATAGAGAATTGTTGCGTGTGGATGTTATTTGTTTTTTGTTTTCGGATTGTGGTTTTTGTGCAGTTTGACCTGTAAATACCAGTTCAGGAGTCAACATTGAAATATCTTGAATCAGATTGACAGGGTTCTACATCGTTTGACATCACTTTGAATCATCTTCTTATCAAGGGGCTCGAAAATGCAAGCAAAATAGAGCATTGTTGAGTTTGGATGCCATTGATTTTTGTTTTTTGGCTGGTTGTTTTGATGCAATTTGACCTGCAAATACCAGAGGTTCGGGATACTCAGCCAAACCCAGCTGATATTTTTCTCTGGCAAAGGAATTTTCCCAAGAGACACTCAACATCACTCAAACATGGTTGAAGTATGTTGAAGTTGAGTCTTTTCATGAGCCACCATTAAAATATATTGAAATGAAACAGGTTGAACGGATTTTTCTATATGGTTTGACATCATTTTGAATCATCTTCTACCAAGTGGCTCAAGAATCTTAGCAAGACAAAGTGTTGTTGCGGGTGGATGCGTTTGGATGTCATTTGTTTTCGTTTTTGGATGCGTGTTTTTGGACATGTAAATACCAGGGGTTTGGGATACCCAGCCAAACTCAGCTTACATTTTTCTCTGGGTGGGAAAGACGCTCCAACATTATTGAATCTGAGTTTGTTTCAAGAGCCAACAATTGAAAAAAATGTTGGCTAATTTTATTGTGCTTCAAATCATTCTGAAAGGTTCGGTAAATCCCAGCAAAACCTGGCATTGTTGCATTTGGATATTGTTGCATTTGGATGTAATCTGTTCTTTCTTTGTTCTTGGATGCTTGTTTTTGTGCATCTCAGTGGTCGTTTGATCAACAAAATGAACATCTCACAGAAGTCGTTCTTTTCAACATCTTGCAACCAAAAAAACAACTACTGCATCTGATAAATCAAACCATTGCTGACTTTGGGGGGGCTCTAAAAATGTACTTGGGGCAGCCAGGGTTGGAAATTGTAACTTAGGGGCAGCCAGGTCCCCAACTTACCCAACTTACATTTTTCAGGGACCAGAAAAAATGTAACTAGCAATTTTGGACCCCCCCCCCTCTAGTAAAATGTAAGTTACATTTTTTCTGCCCCTCCAAAAAAGGCACAATTGGATACGTGGCTTCCACTACTCCATGGCCTCCCATCCAAGGAGTTGAGCTTGAGCAAATCCAAGGGCTTGCGCCTGCAACGCTACATGGTGGCACTACAAATAGTTTCAATGGTACAATATCTACAAATGTCAAATATCTATAAATATCTACACTGATCTATACCTAGGTTTTAACATGTCTTCACATCAACCTAGTCAACAATGGTCAACAATGGTCAACAATGGTCAACAATAGTCAACATATTCAACCCCTAATCCTCTCCGTCTTCAAAAAATATGGAAGGGATCCAGCGCCTTGCGGTGCAGCTCCTCTGGAGTACCGATGCAAAGCCTTGGAACTCGCGCGCGCATGCATCGAGCACAAAGCACAGCTCCAAATACGTCAGGATGTGTCAGGATGTGGTCAGGATGTGGTCAGATGGCCTCGATGTGGCTTTATCCATATCGGTAGGACTTCTGGTCATTGAACCGTTGCTTCGAATGCTTTTCCAAATGCGGCTCTCGGCTGTCATCGTTGATCATCGTTGGACCCGTCGTTCGAACGGGGACGGCGATGCTATGGACGCTCCAAGGGTCTTTGACCGGGAACGGAGTTTCAAAAGTCTTTGGCGACCTAGAAGACCCATGGAATGGTCTTCTTCACCTCCAGTTCAAGGGGTAGTAGTACGAACTGATCTGTGTAACAAGACATGATGGAAAGAGATTTCAAACGGAAATCCCCAAGGCTAAACCCAATATAAAACAACTAGTACCATCAGATACGGATTGATGCTCTGCATAGGGGGGAAAAAGAACATGTTGTCAATTGGAGAGAGCAAGAGTCACTCGTTAACATACATGAACCATCATGAACCGAATAGATCACTAAATTCAGACCACTTCTAGTCTCAACATGTCTCAAAATGTCTCAACATTCCTTTTCATTTCATATCTTTTCATGATCAGGAGGTCTACAGGTCTGAGCTCCCGCTGCCTGCAGGCGAAAATTTAACGCACATCTACAATCCATGGGAAAGTGGGGAACCAGGGAACCAAAGGTTTTGGATGGTTTTGGGTACCTGGATTTTGACAAATTGGACCATCAATTCCTTGGGACACACTTTCATACAGCGTCTTGACATTGCACAGACCTTCCAGAGTCACAAGGCGCAGAAGGCACAGAAAAGGATGTTTGTTGTGTTTGTTGTGGTTGTTGTGTCCTGTCGGCAAGGGTAATCAGGCTCTCGAGGTGCCGCGGCATGGCACCGAGAGTGGCGTTTTGCAGTGCACAACAGCTTGAAAGATCAAAATGACCCGAAGAGCTCAGGGTGCAAATAGTTGTTGCTTATGTTTGGTGAATCTGCAAACAACTTGGAAATGGTGGATCAATGATGTGCTGTCCATATGCCAGTCCTTAAAGGCTGCAGCAGGACAACCAAGTCTTTTGTTGCAATGAATACAACCCAACTTTGCCTCTTGGCTTCAGTATGAAGCGGTTTGAAATCAGAAGAACCAGTGCCTGCAATATGTGGATCTGATGGATGGTATGATGGACATGGGTCTCCTGACGCTTCCCCGATGCTGCGACAGGTCGTGGCTTCTGGAAGCCCAAAGTGATCGGCCAAAACAGGGGCCTCGGACATCGATGCAGATGACAGATGATGAATGGTGGTACTGGTGGTAGATGTGGTAGCAATGATGCGGCATAGTGATGCTAAGTCCCGTGGCCAGTTCATCATCCTCTAGGCATTGCACCTTGGAAGAAAGGCACTAGGATGAAGTAAACTGGGGTAAACACTTCATAGACAACTAGGTTTATCCATCATGAATTCATGAATGGCTGACCGAGATAGTTTTATGATCCATTGGTCCATGAAGCCAGTAATTGAGAGTTTTACGAACGTATACAGTAAATATACAGTAGATATACAGTAGATATACAGTAGATATACAGTAGATATACAGTAGATATACAATAGATATACAGTAGATATACAGTAGATATACAGTAGATATACAGTAGATATAGAGTAGATATAGAGTAGATATACAGTAGATATACAGTAGATATACAATAGATATACAGTAGATATACAGTAGATATACAGTAGATATAGAGTAGATATAGAGTAGATATACAGTAGATATACAGTAGATATACAATAGATATACAGTAGATATACAGTAGATATACAGTAGATATAGAGTAGATATAGAGTAGATATACAGTAGATATACAGTAGATATAGAGTAGATATAGAGTAGATATACAGTAGATATACAGTAGATATACAATAGATATACAGTAGATATACAGTAGATATACAGTAGATATACAGTAGATATACAGTAGATATACAGTAGATATACAGTAGATATACAGTAGATATACAGTAGATATACCGTAGATATACAGTAGATATACAGTAGATATACAATAGATATACAGTAGATATACAGTAGATATACAGTAGATATAGAGTAGATATACAGTAGATATACAGTAGATATACAGTAGATATACAGTAGATATACAGTAGATATACAGTAGATATAGAGTAGATATAAAGTAGATATACAGAAGATATACAGTAGATATACAGTAGATATACAGTAGATATACAGTAGATATACAGTAGATACACAGTAGATACACAGTAGATATACAGTAGATATACAGTAGATACACAGTAGATACACAGTAGATATACAGTAGATATACAGTAGATATACAGTAGATATACAGTAGATATACAGTAGATATACAGTAGATATACAGTAGATATACAGTAGATATACAGTAGATATACAGTAGATATACAGTAGATATAGAGTAGATATACAGTAGATATACAGTAGATATACAGTAGATATACAGTAGATATACAGAAGATATACAGTAGATATACAGTAGATATACAGTAGATATACAGTAGATATACAGTAGATATACAGTAGATATACAGTAGATATACAGTAGATACACAGTAGATATACAGTAGATATACAGTAGATATACAGTAGATATACAGTAGATATACAGTAGATATACAGTAGATATACAGTAGATATACAGTAGATATACAGTAGATATACAGTAGATATACAGTAGATATACAGTAGATATACAGTAGATATACAGTAGATATACAGTAGATAACTGGGACATGCATCCAAGAAAAGCAATGTCTTTTGGAGGTGCTCATGGCTCAACGAAATCCCATCAAAGAGCTTGGTGCAATCCAACATCCAATCCGATATCCACCACAGTCGTCATATCATCAATATATTCATCATATATCATTAATATAAATATTAATATAAATATTAATATATCCTCATATATGTGGCATAATATGTGGGCAATGATTTTTCATCTAAGAAGCATTGCTCCTTGCTCCGATGCTCTGCATCAATATATCACCATTGTCTCGTCCAATAGAACGGCAACAGAAATGGTTTGCTTCGGCATGGCGAAAAGCGAAACACCCTCAGCACCAAACATAATCACTGGGCAGTCGCAAGAGCCTGACAGAGAATTCTGACAGGAAACCATCTGAAAGAACATTCGAAAGAACATGTCATCATCAACCAATTGTTCACTTCTGTGAAATTTGGGGCAAAAGGGAATCCCTTCCCGAAAACTTGATCTAGTATCGGGCCCACAGCCACCCCCACCTCAAGGCCTTTCTCAAAACGCTCGATGTCCACCTCAACTGGACATGTAAAAGGATTGAACGCACTGACCGTTTGCAACATGTACTGGATCTTCATTGAACAGTTGAATGATTTTAATCTTCTCGCTCAAATCTCAGATCTCACGATGTCATACGAGTGAGATCATAGCTGCGAGAGTTCCCACTTCAGGGCCTTTCTGCAAGGCGAGCGCACAGATAGCGACCGTTGGTGACTTGGACCTGGCAGCCCTGTGCACAGGCTGCTATGGCATTATGGCCCATTATGGCCTTATGGCAATTGAACTGCCGAAACTTACCGAAATTTCCCGCATTCCCGGTATTGCGGTGTGCTGATATGCTTCTCATCAATTCTCCTTACAGGACGCCGCAATGAACGAAGTGTAAGTGTGTCTGTGTAAGTGTAAGTGTAACTTGATCAAATATATTCAAAAAAATAAAAGACGATTCTTCGGGCTCCCCTCCCACAAACTCTGGCTGGCAGCACCAGAGGCCTTAGCTGTCAAACCCTGGTACCACCGGCAACTCCGGCAACCTTCAATTTTTCTTCCGCTGGCTGGCACTTAAAACAAAGAAATCGGTGCGGAAATCTGAGGCTCCGCAAGCTTGAGACACATCTCTTAGATTGCAGCTATTTTCCGAAGTTGTTTTCCGGATTCCGAAGTTGTTTGTCCATCGGATGCTTTCAGTAAATCCGTTCGCTTTCCAAGACCATGCGGTGGACTTGCAAGAAACAACAAGAAACATATTTAATCATTTTAGTCCTGAGAAAAATAAAACGAACAACTTCACAACAAGCCATAGACAAACACGTTGAAAGCCAAGGGATTCAAACACCGCACTGTCGCTGAGGTTGGTGCCGCGGAGCATTGGCAGAAATGTAGGTCATGAAGCCGTTAGCCTGATCAATAGTTGCAATGGTTCATTGCTCTTCGCACACTTCAGATTTGAAAAGGGAAAATGATGAAAAAAATAATCAAAGACATTGCGTTATTTATAGGACAATGTGCCAGGAGGAAAATGACTGGGCAAGAGATCTCCCAAAGAAATGCCTACCAGGGGTGTATCCCAGGTGTAAACATCACACTTGAAAACGTCTCGCAGTCTTCTTGGTGTAGGGAAGAACTATGTTGTTGTCGTTGTTGTTGTTGTTGTCGTTGTCGTTGTCGTTGTTGTTGTTGTTGTTGTCGTTGTTGTTGTTGTTGTCGTTGTCGTTGTTGTTGTCGTTGTTGTTGTCGTTGTTGTTGTTGTCGTTGTTGTTGTCGTTGTTGTCGTTGTCGTTGTTGTTTTTGTTGTTGTTGTTGTTGTCGTTGTTGTCGTGGTTGTTGTTGTTGTCGTTGTTGTTGTCGTTGTCGTTGTCGTTGTTGTTGTTGTTGTCGTTGTTGTTGTTGTTGTTGTTGTCGTTGTTTGTTGTCTTGTTGGTTGTCGTGGTTGTTTTGTGTTGTCGTTGTTGTTGTTGTGTTGTTGTTGTCGTTGTTGTTGTCGTGGTTGTTGTTGTTGTTGTCGTTGTTGTTGTCATTGTTGTTGTTGTTGTTGTTGTTGTCGTTGTTGTTGTCGTTGTTGTTGTTGTTGTTGTCGTTGTTGTTGTCGTTGTTGTTGTCGTTGTTGTTGTTGTTGCTGCTGCTGTTGTTGTTCTTGGTGCTGCTCTCTGACAATTTTCAAGAAGGTATGGCAAATATGCAGTATGTGTCATGCACGACCCATAAGATCAACAGAAACACACCATCTCATGCTCGTTTATTTGAAGACTGAACCTTGATCAATGCAAAATCATATCAAGAATATGAAAGATGCGTTATCGCATGTCAAGCTAGCTCCACAAAGCATCACCTTCAAGGGTTGCCTGGCAACGGTTGCCTAGGGGCTTGACTATTTCCAACCGTGACCGTTGAACAATCATCGAACATCGAAAAATAATGAAATAATCAACAATAATGTACTTTATATATCTTTATATTAGTTTGATATTAGTTTGATATTAGATGTGTATTGTCCAAAAAGCATTCTTCAGCCTTGAGGAATCTGATAAATCTGACGACCCACGGACCGCGCCAGCGTGGGCATGGTGCCGACGTCCAGGGCCACCAAGGCTTTGCTCGGCTCCCTGGGACCGACCCGAGGGTAGAATCCCGTGTCAACCATTGTCAATGACAGAGTCAACCAAGTTACATCGGAAAAAACGCAAGTGGAAAGCTCTTCAAGGAGATTTCATCGAAAAGGGAATTGTCCAAACCACTTCAAATAGGTATGCGAAGAATCCAACTTCAAAATCCCCAAGCATTGTTTGTTTTCCTTGGAAAAGCATGCTTGTTTTCCTTGTTCATTTAGCAGATTGCGCCAGTGGCCACGGCCAGCCACCCTGGTGGCGGTGCTCCATCTGGGGCTGAGCACTCTTCATCCAGACTTTCAAGCTCGTCGTCGTTCTGGCGAGAAACATCTGACATTTGAATACATTTGACATGTTTCAAGCAATTTCGTGCAATTTCAAGAAAAAGTACGAAAGGATCGGGAAAGGGTCCTATTGGACCCTACTGGCCAAATGAAAATACACCTAACAGAGAATAAACACTTGATGCCAGGGGCGAGGTACAAAAACTAGCAGGACGCTACTAATGTTGTACCGGAGACTGGTCAGATCCAAGAGTGAACTGATGACGATGATAGTGGGCACGAATGATGACGGTAATGCTGATGCTGGTGGTGACGCCGACAATGATGACAATGCTCCTAAGGAAGATGAAAATGAATGAAGAAGGCAAAGACTCAGACATAGAAACCACCAGCCCCCAAACCATTAACCAGGGGGATTGAACCCGGCCTGCCAGGCATGCGGGTATAAGTCTGAAAAATTCGGGCAATCCAGTGGTACTGTTATCTGCCCCTTGCTCAAGCAAGAGCAACTTCAGCACAAGATAGCTTTCGTGACAATTTCATGGTACAAGAGTGTGCAAAAGAACATTTCTTAGTGCAACTGCCAACATTGAAACCTAAGAAATCCTCCTGAAACTTGACTGTGGACCCTTCACGCCTTGTAGCCTCGGCACAGCTGTGGGCTCGAGCCCACGTGGTGCAATGGTCAGAAAGAAAACCAAATGCTGATATCAGTATATCGATAAGTTGTAGACATGTGCATATATATATAATTATATATATAGTTATGTGTATATATATATATATATAATTATATATATAGTTATATATAATTATATATATATAGTTATATATACAATTATATATACATAATTATATATATAGCTATATATATAACTATATATATAACTATATATATAATTATATATAACTATATATATAATAATATATATATATATAACTATAAATATATAATTATATATATATAGTGATATATATAATTATATATATAGTTATATCTAGTTATATATATAATTATATATATAGTTATATATATAGTTATATATATATAATTATATATAAACTATATATATATATATTATTATATATAACTATATATATATATATAGTTATATATATAATTATATATATATGATTATATATATATGATTATTATATATATATATGACTCAAAGTTCACTGCTTCAATCGCCGGTCTTTTTCTGCAAAGGGCCCGGCGAAAGTCATGTGTGTTCAGCCCACGCTGAACAAATGAAGCACACAGCGAAGCGAATCAAAGCGATGTCAGTTGCAATTCAAATGCATAGCGTCACAATGAAAAGGCTTGGCCACTAAGGTGCTTCACAGGCCTGAAAAGGCTTAGCCACTAAGGTGCTTCACAGGCCAGTGCGGTGGAGGGGATGGTGGTGGCCCAAAAGATCTGCGGCCACATTGAGACATGAAAGGCCATGACTCAAAGTTCACTGCTTCAATCGCCGGTCTTTTTCTGCAAAGGGCCCGGCGAAAGTCATGTGTGTTCAGCCCACGCTGAACAAATGAAGCACACAGCGAAGCGAATCAAAGCGATGTCAGTTGCAATTCAAATGCATAGCGTCACAATGAAAAGGCTTGGCCACTAAGGTGCTTCACAGGCCAAAACCACCCATTGGTGAGTGGAGGGGTGGTGGTGGAGCAAACAAGCGCAGCAGTTGCAACCGTCCGCAGGCGCGGTGATGCATTGCCGTCATTGCTGCAGGGGCATACGGCGTGTAACAAACGTAGCTATAAGAGCACCCACAGCACCTGACAAGGTATGGGACAACCAATTCATGGTTGCTGCTGTGGCTTCTGGCAAATTCATACCCGCCGGCAAGGCATCTCTCAAAACATAGTCCAGCTGATAAATGAGTTCGTCAAAAATTCCCTCAGCCATCATAACCAGAAAAGAAATGCATCGCCTCATGGTGAGGCGTACGGAAGTTACCAGCAACTTGCCCAAAGCCTTCGAAAAGCTTTGCCGCAGAAACACTCCCAGGAACAAAAAGATCAGCAAATACCTGCAGTATTTGTTTTGCAAAAAAGCCATCAAACTCCACCAAAGTCTCTCACGCACCCGTCTCCAGAGGCTTTTTCCCATCGGCACCAAGTCTTTGACTGGAGCCACAAGAGCACAAGGTTCAGGTTCCTTTTCAACTTCTCTCAGATCTTCCAGCAGAACAAAAGATTTATTTAGCATACTTTTGGAATTCAGGGTCACCAGAGTAACGCTTGGCCGCTTTTCGCAGCCTATCTGGCGCGACAGCATCGAATGTGGTTCCTGCCAAGGGGCCACTCTTGACCACGCATTTTCCAAATCTAGCTTGCAAGTTCTGCATACTGGCTACACCAGCTAACAACTACCTGGCCTGAACTGGAACCTTTCTTTGGCAAAATGGCTAACAAGTGTCGACACGATTCATGCAGGACATGTTCAAGGCAATGAGCTGCCAATTTTTTGAGTCTATTGGCGGTCTCTTCACTTAGGGAATTCATTATCTGAGTGGCCATGGCTTGTTGAATGTAATGCTCAAGGGACTTCTCTGCCGTCCAACGACCTAGGAAACGAAGAGTGGAGACTGGCACTCCGCATCCAAACAAATGTGTGGCACCACCTGGTCTCAAACTACCTGGTGTGAATCTACACGATTCAAGGCCTAATTCAAGCAATAACTGCTTAAACATTTTTGAGAACTGATGGGATGAACTGCTCCACACTGCATCTTTTTGATTCGACGTCTTGAGGCACGCGATCCAGGCAATCACGCTTGGATTCTTCAGTGCTACAAACTGCTGTGCACCAAATTGCCTGCGATTCTTAGGTGAGATGATTCTCACTGCTGCATGGCGCTGCCCCAAAGTAAAAGAATCGGGCAGTGCAAAGTCTTCCCAGCATAGTTTCATCAGTTCACCAGGCCTTAGCAAACATAGTAGTCCCAGGTCTAACAAAAGTCCGAACAAAAGCCAGAGTCTTCTCATCTTGAAACTTCCAGTGGTCTTTGCATGAGCTCTTGCCAAGCCAAGCATTAAGCTCCAAATCGGCACCGGCAACGGCGGTCGTAAATTGGAGATTCTCTTTTCTTCCCAGACCCTCATATTTTCCCAAGCCGTAGAAAGCTTCCCTCTGAGTCTGGGCACCAGGTGTTGCGCCCCCAGAAGAGCATGCTTCACGACCGATCGAGAAACGCCGTTGGGCTCATTGTGTCTTGCCAAAACGTATCTGGCAAGTTCTGTGTCCGCCAGCTTGGGTTTTTTCAAAACATCACGCAACTCAAAAAGACCATCCTGCCGGAAAAACGCTTGCAAGTCACTGAGGCCAGCCAGGAGTCGGCTGCGATATTCCTTTGAGAATCGGCTGAATCTGTGAAAAGCCTGATCCGCCTTGGAGCAAAGGCGACTCATTCCAGCCCCGCTAGCACTGGCTCCAGCTATTCATGGACCCCACTCACTACTGAAGCGTGGCGTTTAAAAAACTAAACAAAGCACGTGCAATGTAATGCAAACAAAATAATTATGATTCCTCTGAGTGTCAGTACCTGAAAATTGCCAGCAAATTGAAAAAACTGCGCTCTCTGCTTATCCTAAGATTTTTGCAGCTAGCTCTGCATACTTGTCACACAAAGGTCTAGGATATTGACCAGCTAGTTCAGACCGTCTCTTCCAACCCTGTTTTGTTTTCACTCCTCCCACAGCATGAACATGCGGCTGTGTGCAGTGGCAGCTGCGGGCTAAAGATGACAGGCCCGGCAAGCTCCCGACAAACCGGGGGTGCTTCTTACATGGTCCATATTTCCCCTGATTATCTTTTAACCGTAAACCATATGCACACTGATGCATGTCTGCTCCATGTACCTTTGAACTCTGCATGCATTTTCTCATGTTGGGCATCAACCAAACATAGGATGACCTGGGATTCTCAAGGGTCCACTTATTACCAGCTGTATCAGGAATTTTGATCAAAACCAAAGTGCGCCTAAGTAACTCGTTGCCGATTATCTCACGGTCTAGTGTGTTACTACCTTCAGGACATGCTTTTCTACGGGTACCCTTATTGGAGTGCTGTAAAATGGAGAAGGATCCACATGGTAACCCAAAGTGCCAAAGCTGATTGGGGGCTGCTGCTTCCACTTTTAGTTTTTCAAAAAACTGCTCATCCAAGACATCTTGGCTACCCCATTGTTTCGAGGCCTTCCTGATCTCCACAGGTTCCAGCACCTCAATTCCCGCTATCTTTTTGACGGCCTGCGATAGCCGTGCACATCCTGCAAAAATTTCTCTGAACTTAAGCTTTACGCGTGCCGGCTGTTGCGGCATGACATCGGGCGACTTCTCTGCAACAGATGTAGCTTGCGGTAAAATCGAATCGAGCACTGGGTCACTCTCCAACCTTTGTGCTTCTTGCTCTGAAAACTTTTGTTCACTTATGGGCCTGAAAATTTTAACCTTTTTTGCCTCATGTGATTGGAGCAACGTGTCATGATGGGTGATTTGAGACGGCTGCGGAATGGGTTTGTCTCGTGAAGGGTAGTCTGCTGGGTTACAATCGGTGCTTACCCATAAATTGGACAATGCAATGTTACCTGCTAGGCACCACGGCAAATGTGCTCTGAGTCTATGGTTCATGTGTTTTGAGCTACTGCGACCTTTTGCGTATGCACCAACCACTACCCGAGAATCACAAAGATTAACCACTCTGCATGAACCTCTACCCGAATTCACCCTATCCTTAACTTCCTGGTGCACCATTTCAAGCTCTAGCAAGTTTATGTGCTCTTTCTTCGGAAAGCTGCAGGACTGCGTGGCAGTCCAACTATGTTGCATGAGAGAATCAACTAGGGCCGAGGGCGCAGGCTCCATTACGGTGGGCGGCTCTATAGCATGAGAATCCCAATCCATTCTAGTATATTCACCTCTTTTTTCAGAGAACCTATACAACACCTTGGCAAAGCTCTGGGTGGTCAAACAAGCCGCCCTCCCACCTTTGCGAGAACTTGCGTCCGAAGCTGAAATCTGCACCGATACTGGCCAACGGATGTTACATCCTGAAAAGGGCAGAAGGAGTGCTGCTGTGACAAGTTCATCAACAATGTGTTGAGGTATTCGGTATAGCTGACCATCCTCTAATCTATCAAGGTATTTGTACACATGGTGAAAAATGGCCATACACTGGCGTCTGTGCATGAAAGGATGAACATACAATCCAATGAGTTTCTGCAAAGCTTTCTTAGTTACCTCACCATGACTTAGCAGCGAAGTGGTTAGAGTCTCAATCTGCCTCAACTTTTCCGCCGGCGTTGAGACCCAGCCTGTTTCTGAGTCCACTGCAGTCCCCCAAGCCTTAAACGAGTACTGTTTGTCAAAAGCCTTTTTTGCCGATCTGGGTAAATTTAGTTTGTCATACTGCTTACGTGACGAATCCATTATTAGCTCATCCCCCTGCTTACCCCGACATCTTTTCTTTTTGTGGTCAAGAACTTGGAAAGCCAAATGATCATCAATGTACAAACCCTCAAGTGTATTACTACAGGGAAACATCTTACCATAAACCAAGGTTTGATCGAGCCGAAGACATCCAACTTCACGCAAGATGGCCTCATGAGTGGCCTGTGCAAGATCAACCCCCGTTGGTGTCACCCATGCAGACTACCTTAAAGGCTGGATAATAAAGCTCATTAGGCTTGAGGTCCAAACCTGGCATCTGGCGTCCACGAATTGCATCGCCAAAACAATTGCGAGGCTGCCACTGGTCCAAATGCTTGATGAGATAGAAGTAGTTAGACAAATCATCACCACTAGCGCGAACACTCTCACAACGCCTTAGAATGAGTTGCGGGCAGCTGACACCAGCCAAGACGCTGTTCCCTGGCATTCAGGGGTCGCCTATCGTTTATCAACCGATCAGATTCTGGTTTTTGGGGGACACAAAACAAACCACCCTTTACCAACTGATTTCCATCTTTCAAGACCTGACTTTTTGGGAGAAAGGTGATCATATCAGCGTCATAGAGTTTTTTCAACAACACAGGCCAATTCTTAGGACTCACCTTATGACATGCGGGATCAGATCTATTCTTTGAAAATTCAAGTGGAGTATGAGTAGGCATGTTTAAAAAGTCTTGCAGTCTCTGACCGGTCAAATGATTTTTTGGATCCACCACTCCAGCTTTCTCTGGCAGCGAGATGCGAGCTGGATCGACTTCCATGGCACCGCAAAGAGCATCATCTAATTTTATTGAGGAATCATACTGGCTTATCTTAATTCGACTAATTAGTTCATTGAGCTTAGCAGGGCCGCGATCCATGGTCCCCCTAGGATGGGCACAATACTTAAGCACGGTTGCAAACACTGTTCTGGCATAGGTTTCATGCTGAATAGTCCACTCCCTAGTCGAAGCATCTATCACAGATTGCTGCATGGCTTGGGATCTACTGGGTGAGCCCGCGTCCAAAAAATTGAAAAGGGCCCATATCCTATGCATCCATTGATAAGCCTCCCACCTAGCAATGCTATGGGGGCCTCGCCTATTTCGGGACTTTCCAGGTGGGGTCAACCAAGGAAGCCTAGACGGGAACAGTGTGAAATGCCCAGTCTGGTGACTGGGTGCTGACGGCCCGGCGCCATCCACTGGCGCCCTAGTATGGATCTTCCAGTACCTAGCAAATGATCCATGAGATTTATTAATTATTGCAAAAAGGCCACCTACATCTTTACACGACAGGCGGCAGGGCGAACAGGCTTCGCTGCTCAACTCTCGGGCTTGTCTTCGTCCTTGGCTTTTTTGCCTTTGGTCTTTCCTTTTCATTTTTGACTCATATTGCTGCCGGTGTCGTCCTCGAAGCGATTGAAGGTCTTGCTCTTCTTTTCCAAATCGCTCATGGCCTTCACGTAGCTTGCGACCACTTCGAGCTGCTGCGCTTCTCCCCCGAAACGGGGTTTGTCCAGAGGGTCGGGCAGATCTAACAGCAACCATGCTGTCCGCCAACTTCCACCGTCCAAACTGGCCTGATGGATGGCCCGCAACAGTTGAGTGATCTGCAATCCCACCAAACTCAGCTTTCCTTTCAGCACTGTCTGGAGAACATCGCTCAGGGCAAAGTGCAGGCGATGTAGTGTATGATTCTTTCCCCAGGACAGCCGCCTGGTGTAGTCCGTGAGCGTGTATGCCCCCTCGGCGCCTACACCCAAGACCTCTTCCACCTCCTTGATGTATCTTCGGATGTGCTTTTCGGGCTGCCTGCGCATGCGTCTCTTGTTCTTTCTGTAGGCTCTCAGCGCCTTCCCAGCTCCTTTCAACTTCTCGTCTCCTCCAGATGAAGTCTCGAGGCTGCTGTCGCTGTCTTCGGAACGATCTTCCAGCATAGTTTTCGACTTTGCTTTGCGCCCTCTCAGTTCTTTTAGCAGTTCCATCTGAATCAAAGCATTCATCTGCATTGGATCCACCACGGGCTCTGCTGAACTGGCACTTTGCATCATCCAAGCCAACGGGTCGCTTGCAGAGAGATTCTTCGCCTTCTCCCCCGTTCTCGCAAGCAGCGGGTATCGGCTCTTTGTTTTTGACAAACCCTTTTTTGACTTGTCTTTGCCAGTAACCATTCCTGTTTCTGACTTTGACGCACGCTTGAGCATCTTGAGCACATGATCTGCATCGCTCTCTTCCGATTCTTCTTCTTCCGAATCGGAAGACACCAGCTTTTGTCGATGAGCCGGAGGCTTCGGAAACATTGTCCCTCCTGCATCGGAGAGGTCCTCTGATGCTGTGGCATATTGAATGTTGTCGTCCTTCAAGGTTTCCAAGGCACTGCTCAAAACCAGCGCATGGTCCACTTCTAGCGAACGATGTGCCTGAGTGCATGCTGGACGCAATCTGTCCAAACTGCCCTCCACCAGGATGAATGTCTCACCTCCAACGGAAAACGATGTCAATAGGCCAGCCTTGGTATCTGCTTCGTTTGCTGTCACACGAACGCCCAGCCGCAAAGAACCGTTTTTCTTTCCAGCTACGACAACCGCTTGTCTCCAAGAAGGATTGAACCCTTCCAGTCTTAGGTAAACACAATCACCAACATTCATTTCCAGAAAAACACTCGATCAGCAAATTCAGTGGACACACGCCACCGGGATGCTTGCTCCAGAAAAATTGCACGCCCTGCAACCAGCGTGTCACACCTCTGAAAACGCAGCCCCCTAAACTGATCTTCGTTGCTTTCTAAAATCCCACGATATCCTCTGTTGCCGCAACCGCAATGCAACCCAGCAATGTCAGTTGGACTACTGGCGTTTCTAAGAGTACGCCACACTACGTAGAATCGAATGTCAATGAAAGATGTTTGTCGAGCACACCGCTCTGTTCCGGTAGATATTGCAAAGAGATGCCCACGTAAGGCCTCCAGGCCAAGGCCGCCTCAGGCTATTGCAAAGAGATGCCCACGTAAGGCCTCCAGGCCAAGGCCGCCTCAGGTAGCTGAAAGCACTCGGATGAGGAGTGGTAGCTATTGCAAAGAGATGCCCACGTAAGGCCTCCAGGCCAAGGCCGCCTCAGGTAGCTGAAAGCACTCGGATGAGGAGTGGTAGCTATTGCAAAGAGATGCCCACGTAAGGCCTCCAGGCCAAGGCCGCCTCAGATAGCTGAAAGCACTCGGATGAGGAGTGGTAGCTATTACAAAGAGATGCCCACGTAAGGCCTCCAATGGCTCAGCGGTGGGTTCGCACTTACAATTCTAAGCCCAAAAGATCTGCGGCCACATTGAGACATGAAAGGCCATATATGATTATATATATATATGATTATATATATATTATATATATATATGATTATATATATATATGATTATATATATATTATATATATATGATTATATATATATATTATATATATATGATTAAATATTATATATATATATGATTATATATATATATGAATATATATGTATATATATATCATTATATATCGATGATACTCGGGGTTTCATCAGAGTGCATTGTCGTCCCCCTCAATGATCCACTCCATTTGACACCTGTGCAGCTTCCCGTGGAAGGTCTAGGAATCAAGTCGTGTGTGCAGGGGTATCACCCTGCCTACCCGGTGGTGGGTGCTTCATGGGGTTTGTCTCAAAAGGCGGAAACCCATTTCATCCCACAATTCGAGACCAACCCCTCGGGGAAAATTATCGCTTTGGACCTATCCGAATCCCACCTATCTCCTTTTTTCTGTGTTGAGTTGAACATGTTGAACTGTCCATTTGTGTAGGTGAAACATGGTGAAACCGTGAAACCCCCGGTTCTGATCGTTTCTGTTGGTTAAGCCCGACCGGCACCAGGTGCCCAACTTGTTGTACGAGCGAAGCCTTTGAACAGACCTTCCTGGCAACACACAACGAACTCTCAACGAACACATTTCCACAAGTGGTGACTCGAGAAGTACTGAGGAGTACTGACTATTACTGTTACATCATGTTTTACATCAAAATTACATCTGCCATTTGAAATTGAACCTCATGACCCACAGTTTCAACAGTGAGCCAACCCGCCAGCGCAACCCTCCAATCATTATGATAAACGATCCCAAGTGAAGCCCCAAGTGAAGCACTAAGAATTCTAAGATTTCCAAAACTCAAAAAGGTTTGCACCACTTCGACATGTTCGAGTCGTTCGACCAATGCCAACCAGATCACCCCATGGATTCTGCTCTGCCTGCGGTGGCTCTAAGGCGTGGAAAGCCTGCCATGTGGAAGACATCAATGGTGCCAACCTAAACCTGTTCATCAAGAAATATCTACGGATATTTGATCATGAGATATGATATGAGAATCTCAAGGCTAGCTTGATGGATCTTTGCTGTTTATCCCAACAAGAGCAAAATGACTATCCCACAGTCCCAACATGTCCCAACACTAACATTCCACGAACAAATCCACCCCACCTCCCACAAGTTCATCACTTGGATCTCTGAAAGACCCACCACGACGCCACATTCGAAACCCGCCTGCGCGCAGCGCATTTGGACCCAAAGGTTTTTTGAAGAGATCCGGCGGCACAAGGTGCCCAAGGGAAGTTAGGAAGTAGGTAGGAAGCAGGTAGGAAGTAGGTAGGAAGTAGGTAGGAACTGCATGGAACGAAGTCTGATGGATTCTGCAGCTTTTCACGGGCTCACCTCGTAACGTAGCAGGCTGAGTCGATCTTGGACTCGCATGCACAAAGCCTCCCATACCATTTCTGCCAGTTCCCTCGGATCATCCACGATCCTGCCTCACAATTTTTGGTATTGTGAAGGAGGGTCTATAATTGATGCGTATAACTAGACCAAAAACAAGTACTATCAACTACTACATGGCCATATTGCTACAGTATACTATGGTGTAAGTTGATAGAAAATTGATATCAAAAAATGTTAATGTCTCTATCTTTATGTTAAAATCTTTCAATGTCTATCCTTTCGTCCATCCTTTCCTCCAGCCGCTCCTGAAAGCTCTGGAAGGTCAAAGCACCGTGGCGATTGACACCCACTGCCTGAGCCACGTCTGACACCGAGAAGATCCAAGAAGAGCAGCGGAGCAGCGGAGAGACCGAATAAGTCACAACGAGTTCAGATACGAGTTGAGTGCGAATACGTCGAATACGGGGTGAATACGTGGCGAATACGACGAATACATGTCGAAGAGACCGAGTTGTTTTTGAGTTGGCAAATTGATTCATTTTGATTCATTTTGATTCCTCTCGTGGACATCCTGAGTTGGCGAATGCGATGGATGTTTAGGCAGAACCTCAGCCAGGATGTTGGTGATGTCGTTCTGGTCCTTCGGTCCCAAACATTTCAAACCGTTTTCAGATATTCAAATGGACCTCCTACCCACGCTTCAAAACACAACCGTTTTGGCGGCATCTTCAGGTGGGGAAAGTAAGATAACAAACAATTGGATGCCACTGGGTGTTGCTTGCTTTGCCTTTCTGTTTGAGAAGGAAACAAACATTTCTGATCTGATTCCTGCTTGGGATGCCCGTCACTTGCCCACACAGCGCTGAAAGGTTCATCGACTGGAAGTCTGCCAAGCAACGGAAACGGTAGAATATCGAAACATCCTTGGCTGCATATTCTAAGCCTTTTATATACCCCCAAACATGGAACACATGGAACACAGGGCTTATTCTAAGCTTATTTGAGAAATCTCACATGTTCAAAAAATATGGTACTCACGCTGTCGATGCCCGTATTGCCTGTCCTCTCGGCGCACCGGGTTCAAGTGGAGTTGGGACAGCGCCTCGGCAAAAACATGGACTTCGTCAAATCGGCTGTAGACTGGTCGGATTGCCATGGATTGCCATGGATTGCCATTTGTAGATCTGGAGGATCTGTCCATTGCGGGTAACTTTAACCCATGATGAAAACCCAAGTAGACTTTGGTACCAATCTTCTTGTCACAGGTGCTCAGGAGCCTCTGCCTATGTGAGGAACGAATCGCAGAGAGTGAAAGCCAATATGAGTATCTTGATGCTTTCAGATCTAGTTTGATCTTTCACAGCACTCTCTGGCAAAGAACTAATGTTGCGGATATGTTGAAGTTGTTTTGACTGGGAATGTGCTTGGACCACTACTTTTTTGCGGGGAAAGCTACATCCGCCTCCAACTTAGTCTTAGTGGAAAGCCCCTCCGCAGCTAGAAGGATAATTTTTACCTTTCTGAGTTTAGATTGTGGAATTCTTCGTTCACGAATTTCTCAAGAGACTCCACCGACTGCATCCTGCCAAATCCTGCGAAATCCTGGTAAATCCCGCTACAACGCGCTGATGTGAGACCGCCATAAGTTTCAGACCTGCGCTGCCGCTGCCGGTGTGAGCGCGGGGGCACCACCTCTCTCAGACACTTGTGTCACCCCGCTCAGGATTTAGGCGTCCGCAGAGACCCGCCTTTCGCCTGATGGTTTAGCAAATTATTTTTTTTTGCTCATTGCTAAACCATTCAATGCCAACTCAGCAGTCCCTCTCAGGATTTAGGCGTCTACGGCGGCCGTGGGCAAAGACGCTTTCCAATTCCTGGCGACGCCAAAGGCTGGCGGCTTCAAAATGTGACTATTGACCCACAAACCTTGATCCCACTGTTTTATGAAGCATCCCCCTTTTTTGATGCTGTCTTTAGGCTCCAAATTTGACCCACTCAAATAGTTCCCACTTTCCGGAGGTCTTCACGAGCAACCCCATCGAGAAACAAACACGCCCCCCTAATTTTGCAAAGGACGCCAGTACAATCCAATCCATCAATCCAATTATGAGCCTCGCTGGGCAAAGCACATGGCTGTTTCTTTGGACTAAGGTTGGAGTCCACAAAAAATAACAAAAGAATCATTGGGTTTTGCCTCGTCCTAAGGCGTTTCGCTGATGTGTACTCCAACTTGATGGTAACTATAGCTTTGCCTTCGCCTTTGGCGTAGGGAGGGATTTCGGTCAAAGTTGCTAAGCACCAACCGTGTGCATTGTGCACAGGGTGCTAGCGTCGCAAGCAATCCTCTGGCTCTCAAGCTTGTTTCACCTGTGCTGGTGAATTTGGTGTCTGCTGTGGATAGGGCTGGTGTGCATTGCTGCACTTTCTTGCGCAAGTAGGCCACCAAAATATTGATTGAAGACAAGTGGAAGTCGGATGTGCACAGTGCTATGAAGATAGTACTTTACCATGAGCCTGCCCATCTCAAACTGCAAGCTCCCAGCATTTTTGATTGGTGCCTCAAATTGTGCCCTCCAAAGTTCAAATGCCCATCCACTCATCGAAGCCTCAAATTCTGCCAGTTTCTCATCGTGCTCAAACCTTGGAATGGTGCGCCAGGTTTTGGATGCATTATGAATGGACCAATGGCTGGTCATCTTGAATCTACCATCGAGTTTGGGCCATCAATTGTTCTTACCCACTACCAACATTCACCCGACATTCACAAACATTGCCCCTGGAAAGACCTGCAGGTTACCTGCCATGACCCTTGAAATTTCAGGCAGGCTACTGATGGATCTGGCTCTTCCTGCTGTGTCTCCGATGTCACTGATGTCACGCACAAAACAAAGCCATGAAACGAGGAAAGTGGAAAAACAACTGGATTAAGAATTTATCAAGTATTCAACACATTTCAACACACCCACTTGATTCGAATTGATCCCAATTGATCCCATGCTAGTCATCTGTGGGATGGATGGCAACATGCCGACGCAGAGTCGTTGCCTTCTTCTCGGCCAGTTCCTGTCTTGCGCGCAACTCGTCGTGCAGCTCTTCCAGTTCTTCTTCTTTCTCCTCCCGCATCGCAAGATGTGATACTTGACGGGAACATTTGCCGGAAACTGCATTCATACGACCAGTCTGGATAGTATTTGCTCCTGATCTCTTGTTCTCTGCCTTGAACCAAACCGGTCTCTGTTCCTCAAAAGAATCCAAAACTAATTTGGTGGTGAGTCGGGCTTCAAATTCCCTTCTTTCCGAGATGTTTGACCTTTTGACCTATCTTACGATAAATGGATATACCCTCGGTAATCAAACACCATGGGACATTCACCATTTATAGATGATTTGCCCAGCTACAAACCTCCATTTTGATCGAGGATCTTCAAATCTCATTTATATGGTGACACCGCCGTGGAGAAATCCCGAGAAATCCCGGTGGAGCTGAGAATCTCCTCGGCTGCCTGCAGAAGATACACGGCGTGTCCGATCCGTGCGAAACGCCAGAAACGGCCGATGATGAGCAAAGCTGCCCTGGGCAAAAATGAAACATGCTCCCAAGATATCCCAACCTAACGACATACATACAAGTTATATATATAATATTGGCCTATCACATCATGCATGCATATGTATACATATATATATATACGTATATATTGGAATATCGATTATGTGTATATACAATATATACATATTACAATCTCATTCAATATCATAATATCCAATCACTCTCATTACTTGACATTAACTCTCTTAGTTGCTTCTCAGGGAAGATGCAGGTCTTGTTGCAGAACAAAATGAGTTCTGCCAAACTGTTGAGGTCAACGGTAGAAAAGTCAATCAAAGAGTAGAACCTAACGATTCCACCCGCATGTCCCAGATCCACCCATGAAAAAACATGTCAAATGTGACATCCCACAGTCAAACGAAACACCTATCTACTTGTAGAAACTTGTACCCTGCAAGCAGCTTCCTATCACCATGTCGTACCATTCATCCTCACATCCTCAAGGAAGGGCGCAATCAAATGTTGTCAGAAACATCTGGGACTTGACAGCAAATCTAAAGAGTAGAGATGTAGGAATTCGAAGGATCAAGATCTGGCCCAAATCCACAAATCAGCACAGTTGCCTATGGTAAGCCGTGCTAGTGGCAAAAGCCAATGTCGGGCCATTTCGAGCCAGCCATGTTGGTCATGTTACATCATGTTACATCATGTTGACCAAATGATCATCCCTTTGCCATCAGATGCCATCAGATGCCATCAGATGCCATCAGATGCCATCAGGGTCCATACGAGTCTCATCCAGTGCCGAGGAACACCGGTGAACCGCCGCGGTAAAGACTCGAGGCTGTCCCCAAGGATGCGGTGGTGTTTACGTCTGTGTCATCTTTGTCGTCTTGGCCGCTCGCTTCCCGCACACGCAAGAAAAAAAAACTTACCCTGTGATCAGGATCCTTACTTGGGTTCCAGTAGAACTTATGACCGTTGGGTTTCGAGACTGGTACGCTGTCAACGCTGTCAGGAATCACCAAAACAGTCACTATGCAATATGTCAAAGTGCAATCCTTTGCGACCAAGTGACGATGGACTATATCCAAGATTTCAGTGGCCATAGACACCAAAACCACGAAGAGATCAAACGGAAAGTAGATGATTTTGAAGTAACCTCTTGATTGCAAAAGTTGCAAAAAAACACACGCATGTTCAGCCCATTTTCCAGAGACCGATAATGCCAATACTGTTTCATTCCAAGTGGCTGAGATGAAAAGCGAACATAAACATGATATTCTCCACCAGAAAGATGACGAGGATGGAAATGCTAGCGATGGTGAAGATGTGATCAATCCCTTCAAGCACAACGGCGGTTTTATGTTCTGGATTTTCCTCGATGCATTCTTTCGCTTCATCGACAGTCAGAAAGGTGTGCCTAGCACCACAACATCGCATCAACATCACAACAGACTCAGCAACAATGTGCAGACGATTTCAACAAAGCCTGAGATTTTGGATCTACAAGCAGTTTATCATAGTTAATCGCTTGCAAAATTTACAATGGAATTTAATCTGACACAGTTCAAGCGTGACAGCAGACTACAACTACGCAATGCAGTAGAATTAGAGTCTTACTCAATGAGACGAAGGGCCACAACAAGAACATGTATTTCGGAACAAAACCCAAGACATGCACAGACAAGAGCAACAAACATCTGAAATCTAATGCTGCAGATCAACAGCAGCCTCCTAGATGACACGCGTGGTGGCACAATCATCAACTGTTTCCACAAACTATGATGAAGAACAGGCCTGATAGATGCAGATTCAATTCACAACGGAAAAGGAAAATACAAAGGAAGAGGCAAAAGTCAAGAAAAGAAGGTGGAGTGCAACAGCTACAAGGCACAAGGAAAGCAAGAAGGAAAGCACAATGCTCAGCCAATTGGACAATACCATCCATCTGCAAGAAAAGGATGAAAAGGAAGACAAGGGAGGATGAAGGGCAAGCAAGTGACACGCGTTTGGTTTCTGGAAAACGGGGTATTTTAAAAAAAATCCACAATCTATATAAGAATGCACAGTGTTGAGTATGGTTTCGCACACTTTGTCGAGATTGTTTGCAGTTTCCAGTTTACCAGTGTTTCAAGCTAGGAAAACAAATTTGATTCAAGGACAGTGATGACAGTCAGAAAAAAGTAACCAAAATGCCCCTGGGACCAACAATAACAGCGAACCCTGCGGGCTAAGAGTATATGTATATGTGCATCTGCAGAATGTATATAATATACAACTACTAGTGCCCATACAATGTGAAATAATACATATATATATATACAATATACAATATCCAATATACAAATATTTTTTGCAATGGTATACAAATATTGAGTCTACAATGGATATGGCGATAGGCAAATACATGCACGAGTTCAACATTTCATGAATCAAAACTCAAATACTACACAATTTGTACCAGTAGTACCGCACAAGGCGGTGGCGGAAGTTTCAAAAATAGGAAACCTATACAAGAGATTAGTTGTTGTGAATCAGGGATGGCAGAGCGAATCCACTGATGGACCGAAAGGTGCTTGAGGTCTCCTCTCTTTCTCTCTCTTTCTCTGACTATCTACCTACCTACCTACTTATCTATCTATGTATCTATCTATCTATCTATCTGTCTATCTATCTATCTTTCTATCTATCTATCTATGTATCTATCTATCTATCTATCTATGTATCTACGTATCTATCTATCCATCTATCAATCTATCTATCTGTCTATCCATCTATCTATCTATCTACCTGTCTGTCTAGCCATATAATTATATCTATCTATCTCTCCGACTCTCTATCAACCGAACTGTCTCTCTATCTATCTGTCTATCTATCTATGTATCTATCTATCTATTTATCTATCTATCTTGGTATCTAACTATCTGTCTATGTGTCCATCTATCTATCTGTCTGTCTATCTATCTATCTATCCATCTATCTATCTATCTATCTATCTATTTTTCTATCGATGTATCTATCTATCTATCTATTTATCTATCTCTCTCTCTCTCTCTCTCCCTCTCTCTCTCTTTCATCTGTCTATCTGTCTAGCTGTCTACCTGTCTATCTGTCTATCTGTCTATCTATCTATCGGTCTATCTGTCTGTGGTGCAGTGTCATTCAGTGTAAGGTAGTGTAGTGTAATGTAGTATAGTGTAGTGTAGTGTACTTTAGTGTAGTGGAGCGTAGTGGAGTGTAGTGGAGTGTAGTTGTGTAGTTATAGTTGTAGCGTTGTGCAGTGTAGTGTAGTGTAATGTAGTGCACGCCAGAAAGCTCTTGCTGTCAGTAAGAAGTCTCTTAGAAAAAAACCATTGGGCGCAGAAACTTTTGCACACAGAAGCTTGAGACACAGATGCATTTACACCGAAAAGCCTTTACAAAATACTTTGTACTACAAAGCTTGCACAAAGCACTTCCCAGTATTACTTTGTACTACAAAGCTTGCACAAAGCACTTCCCATCACTACTTTGTACTACAAAGCTTGGCACAAAGCACTTCCCAGTACTACTTTGTACTACAAAGCTTGCACCCCGTCCTACAAAGCTTGCACAAAGCACTTCCCAGCACTACTTTGCACTACGAAGCTTGCACAAAGCACTCCCCAGCACTACTTTGTACTACAAAGCTTGCACAAAGCACTTCCCAGTACTACTTTGTACCAGCTTGCACGAAGCACTTCCCATCACTACGTTGTACTACACAGCTGGCACAAAGCACTTCCCAGTACTACTTTGTACTACAAAGCTTGCACAAAGCACTTCCCAGCACTACTTTGTACTACGAAGCTTGCACAAAGTACCCTCCAGTACTACTTTGCACTACAAAGCTTGCACAAAGCGCTTCCCAGTACTCCTTTGTACTCCAAAGCTTGCACAAAGCACTTCCCAGTACTACTTCGTACCACAAGGCCTGGCACAAGCACTTCCCAGTACTACTATGTACTACGAAGCTTACACAAAGCACTTCCCAGCACTACTTTGTACTACAAAGCTGGCACAAAGCACTTCCCAGTACTACTTTGTACTACAAAGCTTGCACCCCGTCCTACTTTGTACTACAAAGCTTGCACAAAGCACTTCCCAGTACTACTTTGTACTACAAAGCTTACACAAAGCACTTCCCAGTACTACTTTGTACTGCAAAGCTTGCACACAGCACTTCCCAGTACTACTTTGTACTAGAAAGCTTGCACAAAGCACTTCCCAGTACTACTTCGTACCACAAAGCCTGGCACAAGCACTTCCCAGTACTACTATGTACTACGAAGCTTACACACAGCACTTCCCAGTACTACTTTGTACTACAAAGCTGGCACAAAGCACTTCCCAGTACTGCTTTGTACTACAAAGCTTGGCACAAAGCACTTCCCAGTACTACTTTGTACTGCAAAGCTGGCACAGAGCACTTCCCAGTACTACTTTGTACTACAAAGCTGGCACAAAGCACTTCCCAGTACTACTTTGTACTACAAAGCTTGCACAAAGCACTTCCCATCACTACTGTGGACGAGAAAGCTTGCATCCAGTACTACTGTGTACTACAAAGCTTGCACAAAGCACTTCCCAGCACTACTTTGTACTACAAAGCTTGCACAGAGCATTTTCCATCACTACTTTGGACAAGAAAGCTTGCACAAAGCTTTTACACACAGCAAGTTCTTTCGCAGAGAAGCTTTTACACACAGCAAGCTCTTTAAACAGAGAAACTTTTACACACAGAACCTTTTTAATCAGAGAAGTTTTTACACACAGAAGCTTTTACACCGAGAAACTTCTACACACAGAGAAGCTTTGACACACAGCAAGCTTTTACACACAAAATCTTTTACACGCAGCAAGCTGTTACAGAAGAAAGTTTTTACACAGAGAAACTTTCTTGTACGTAATGACAAAAGGAATTGCAGCTCCAAAACCAGATGGACCTAGGCGCCAAAGCCAAAAAAAAACACGATTTTGAAGCACTTTTTTAAAGGAATTTTACAAGGAAAATCAGCAGCGCCCAAATTGAACTAGACGACGGATGGCCCGAGAGCGTAGAGGAGCAGGGTCTTCTGTTTTTAGTATTGAGACACTATATTACAAGGCAATATATTATAGATGTATTATAGGCAGATGAGAACCTAGTTACACACAGACGCCTTTACACATAGACGCTTTTACACGCAGACACTTTTACACGAATAGGCTTTTACACACAGACGCCTTTACACACAGAAACTTTTACACAGACACTTTTACACGCAAACACTTTTACATACAGACGCTCTTACACACAGACACTTTTACACACAGACGCTTTTACACACAGACACTTTTACACACAGACCCTTTTACACGCAAACACTTTTACATACAGACGCTTTTACACACAGACACTTTTACGCACAGACGCTTTTACACACAGACGCTTTCACACACAGACACTTTTACACACAGAAACTTTTACACACAGACGCTTTTACACACAGAAGCTTTTACACACCGACGCTTTTACACACAGACGCTTTTACACACTGACGCTTTTACACACAAACACTTTCACACACAGAGGCTTTTACACACAGAATCTTTCACACACAGAAGCTTTTACACACAAACACTTTCACACACAGAGACCGGACCCGTGAAATCGCAATTTTACCTCAGTTTTTGGCGATCGAACCTCATTTCGCGCGAAAGGGTTCGCCGGCACTTTTGCAAATCGCAATTTTTCCGCAGTTTTTGGCGATCGAACCTCATTTGGTGTGAAAGGGTTGCGATCGGACCCGTGAAATCGCAATTTTACCGCAGTTTTTGGCGATCGAACCTCACGCGACAAGGTTCGCCGGCACGTTTGCAAATCGCAGTTTTACCACAGATTTTGGCGATCGAACCTCATTTCGTTCGAAAGGGTTTCGCCCGGACCCGAGAAATCGCAATTTTACCTCAGTTTTTGCCTATCGAACCTCATTTCGTGCGAAAGGGTTGCGCCGGACGCTTTGCAAATCCCAATTTTGCAGTTTTTGGCGATCGAACCTCATTTCGTGCAAAAGTGTTGCACTCGGACAAGCGCAAATCAAAATCGCAATTTTACCTCAGTTTTTGGCGATCGAACCTCATTTCGTGCGAAAAGGTTGCGACGGGCAGCGAGAAATCGCAATTTTACTTCAGCTTTTGGCGATCGAACCTCATTTTGTGCGAAAGGGTTGCGCCCGGACCCGAGAAATCGCAATTTTACCTCAGTTTTTGGCGATCGAACTTCGTTTCGTGCGAAAGGGTTGTGTTTCGCGCCGTCTCGTTGGCACTGCCCCGCGCCTTCAAGAGAGAAAAAAAAGGAGAGAGCAAGAGGGCAAGAGAGCAAGAGGGCAAGAGAGAATGTGAAGATGTGAAGATGAGAAGATGTGAAGATGAGAAGATGTGAAGATGTGATGATGTGAAGATGAAGAGGGCAAGAGAGAATGTGAAGATGAGAAGATGAGAAGATGAGCAGATGTGAAGATGAGAAGATGTGAAGATGAGAAGATGTGAAGATTGTAAGATGTTATGTGAAGATGTGAATATGTGAAAATATTTGACAGACCCCCACTATTTGAACAACCCTTCGCTCAGACGCTCTCGGGAAAAATCTGCTGACAAATCTGCTGACAAATCACTGTCGCAGCCGTGATGCAGCCACTCCAATACTATTTACAAGACCCAGCTGCAAAAGACAATCGCATTACGCATGCAGCCGCGCAACCTTGACGCAGCCACTACAATGTGATCTGCAGACACTGAATTGCGAAACACAATAGAACTACGCGCAACGGCGTCGGAAATTGCAGCTCCAAAACCGGATGGATCTCGACGCCAAAGCGAAAAAAAGACGATTTTGAAGCACTTTTTAAAAGAACTTTTAAAAGGAAAATTATTAGCGCCAAAATTCAGAAAATCTGCTGACAAATCACTGTTGCAGCCTGGATATACTATTTACGAGATCCAGCTGCAAAAGACAATAGTATTACGCATGCAGCCGCGGCACCAAGCAACCTTGACGCAACCATTACAATGCGATCTGCAGAGACTGAATTGCAAAACACAATAGAATTACGCGCAACGGCGTCGGAAATTGCAGCTCCAAAACCGGATCTCGACGCCAAAGCGAAAAAGCCAATTTTGAAGCACTTTTTAAAAAGGACTTTTACAAGGAAAATTATTAGAGCCAAAATTCAGAAAATCTGCAGACAAATCACTGTCGCAGCCTTGATGCAGCCACATTCAGCCACTCCAATACTATTTACGAGATCCAGCTGCAAAAGAGAATAGTATTACGCATGCAGCCGCGGCGCCAAGCAACCTTGACGCAGCCATTACATTGCATTTCGCAGCATCACGTCGCAAACATGCACATATCTACGCACACGGCAACACCGGGTGACAACAATCATGCAGATATTCCAATGAGATCTGCAACCACAGATTCAAGACACGCATAGAACTACGCACACAGGAACAACCACTCGTTGCAGAACACAGAGGATGAACACATTCGCGGATGAAACGACCGCAGCCGCAACCGCCGCACACACGAGGTACCTTTCATCGCCGGCCGAAGCCACTTTACACGGAAAAACACAAGGTTTCGTGCTCCGGCTTCCCCAACACAAGCCTCATGCAACATTCATGCAGCCATTGCAATGCGTTTCGCAGCATCACGCCGCAAACATGCACGTATCTATGCACATGGCAACACCAGATGACAACAATCATGCAGCCGCTCCAATGCGATCTGCAACCACAGATTCAAGACACGCACAGAACTACGCATACAGGAACAACCACTCGTTGCAGAACACAGAGGAGGAACACATTCGCGGATGAAACGACCGCAGCCGCAACCACCGCACACACGAGGCACCTTTCATCGCAGGCCGAAGCCACTTTACACGGAAAAACACAAGGTTTCGTGCTCCGGCTTCCCCCCCTCATCACCACTTCTCTTCGTCACCACCTCCCTTCCTCACCACTTCCCTTCATCACCACCCTATGTCATAGCCTGTTCTTGTTTTGTGATGTGTTGTTATGTGATGTATGGTCTCACACCACCCTTCTATGTCATAGCCTATTATTGTTATGTGATGTATAGTCTCACACCACCCTTCACAGGGTGCATCGTTATGTGATGTAGAGTCTCACAGTTTTATTTGTCCGTAACACGGAAGATTGCTTCCCAACTTCCTTTGACAACTACAACTACAACTATAACTACAATACGTTACATAACACTACACTACACTGCACTACAACTACACTGCACTAATTGCATTACACTACACCACACCACACTACACTACACTCGATTACACTACACTACACTACCCTACCCTACATTACATTACATTACACTGCACTCACTACACCACAACAAATGCAACTGCGAAAACACTACACTAATTACACTACACCACAACTACAATTCCACTACACTACAACTACAGCTGCACTACACCACACTACGGGTGAGGTGACCGACCAGTTGACCGCTGCAACCATTGCAACCACCCCAAGTACACAGCTCCAACCACCTTTCGGTCCATCAGTGGATTCGCTCTGCCATCCGTGATTCACAACAACCAACCTCTCCTATAGGTTTCCTATTTTTGAAACTTCCGCCACCGCCTTGTGCGGTACTACTGGTACAATTTACAAGTATCAAATTATATCATATAATATCATATTGTGTTGAATTGTATTATATAACTTAATCTTGTTATTGTATTGTTGTTTTAATTCAAATCGTATCCATTGTTTTGTAGAACCTTGGAGTACCATAATTGTTCATCACATAAAATTGTCGGTGTTGAAATGTTTCAAAATTGCAGTATACATATATATATATAAATATATATACAAATACATATTATACACTGTAGAGATATCATAAATATTCATCTGTGTGTATTGGCCTACATGTTCTCAAATCACGTTATTACGTTGTGTAATATATGATTACAAATGCACCTGCAAGAGAATATAAAGTGCCCATGATGGGGTATATATACTTATGTATACTTGGTCACATTGATATGAGATCTGTCCATCTACCTGTCCGTGTTCCCCAGGCTGGACAGGGCGTTTGCCAGGACCGTTCGGGCAATCGTTCTGTCGAGCTACTGGACTTCGACGTTGCCCGACACGTTGCCCGACGGGATAGCCAGTCCAAGACATGATGCGATCGCATTTCCTTCCAATGAAGCCACCTCGATCTTCAACTGCAGACCTCACACCAGGCAGCATCTGGCAGCATCAGGAAACAAAGATCAAAGATCCTGCGATGCGATGCAAAAGTTTGTGGCAGAAAAAAAAATGGAAAACTGTTGCAACATGTTGCAACTCCAGCCTGTGATGACCAGCAGGACGTCGAGACACAACAAGACAATCAAAAACCAGTGCAGGGGCTTGCTGAAGAGGAATTTCACCAAACCACCACGGCAAGACTTCAGATCCACATCCACATCTGGAAACAAGTGCACCATTTCGGGAAACTCGGGAAAATGAGCCTGAAGTGGTGCACTGATGGTCACGGTGTCAGGTCGGTGCCAAGACGTTCGCTGAGTGGCGCGCTGCCACAAAGATGGCGAGACTTCTTTGCATGCAATTTGATACAATTTGATACAAATCCTACGCTTTACGTTGGGAGTTCTAACTTGCTTTGTTCGTTTCTGGAAGCCATCAGAGACCAAGCATGACAATATTGGCAAACAAAATGCAAAGATAAAATCACAAAAGGTTAAAACAGAAACACAATGCGTCCACGGAACATTTGACAGTTTGGACCCGATCATCATTAACTGTTCTCGAGCGCTTGCATCATGCAATCGCACCTTCAGGGCTGCAACACCGGCGCTGATTTTTCAGAACCCATTGTTGCGTGGTGTGCAAAAATTCTAAGCCATGATAAACCAACAAAAGACATGTACATGTTCAACATATTCCGATATGTTCAGTCATTTTGAGATTCAGATTTGCTGTGGAATGCAATGTAGCCTTCAAATCTCGCGTCTTCTCTTTTTTTGATTTTGCCGGAACTGGCACGGTGCTCATGGCAGGACTGGGCACGGGCACAATGTGCACAATATCTAGAACAGAGCTGGCTGCGCAAATGTTCCACAAATATGGCCCAAGATGAAACTGATCTTTGCATATCCTTGCTGGCGCTTCCCTGCAGTAGAAATGCCAGAAAGGTCAGAAAGGATGGCTCCTGAATCAGATGTTACTCTTCTGAATCCAACTGCGTGCCCTATCGCACACTCTTTTTTATCCCTTTTTTGGATCAGCGCAGAAGATGAAGCCAGAAGGTGACACCGCGCACCTAGGTACTGTGAGCGCTGACAAGAATCCTTGAAAGACCAAGATTGTAAGCTCAAATGTCTTGCATTTCGAACGGTTCTGGATGCGATTAGAGAGCCAAGATCCGCTTCCTGAGTGACGCATATCTGATATAGAAACTTGTGAAAATGTTTCAAGCCGTTGTTTGAGGGCAACATATATCCCGTTTCATCTTCCCTAACCTAACTTTAGTGACCCTCAATTTCTCTGTTCTCACAAGCTCCATCTTGGGCTATCCTCACCACCGACAGTGGATAGTACGAGATGGTAAAGTTGGTAAAGGTTATTGTTGGGGGCCAGTGTCAAAGATGATCGGGACAATGGGATAACCCAAGCTCAATCTCTCACCGCGGCACCAGCAGCCCAATGCCAGCAGCACCCACCGTGGCACGCAGCCACCCAGAGAACGAGGCATCCGATGTGCAGCTGGACAGCATCTGTTGCAAAGGCGAGTCTGGTTCAACAGGGCTTCATATTGGGCCCCAAAACAATGCCAGAAATTTGTTGCTACCACTTAGGTACATGCTTTATCTGTTGATCTCAAAAAATCGAAAACCACAAATCACCCAACACTCTGCAAAATGGATCAACATGGTTGTTCAATGGACCATGTATTTGGCTGAATGATTTCCAGTACATTGATGGAACCATTTCGGCCCCGCCTCATTTCATCCGTTTTCATGCCACCGTTTCCCATTTTCCAAAATTCAGCCCAGAAAATTTCAATACAAAAAATGAAGAGATTTTTCCAGGGGCTGCCAGAGGTATCGGAGGGCGTGGCACCTCAGAGAGTTTAGGAGTTTTCCCATCACATTCACGTGAAGTCCAAAGCCAGGCCCAAACCTTTCACGGGGACCGGGGACGATGTCATAACTATGTTGTGTTGGTCACTTATGGGTGGTCAGAGATGGTCAGAGAGAAATTCTTCACTCGCCATGACACAGCAGCCCTTCGGCCGTCGCAGTGCGGATCTAAAAAGTTGGCCAAAACTTCCCATCTTTTCCGATGCTGGCTATGCTGGCAGCTCTGGCATAGGCATCATATGCTGGCATCATTTTCAATTTTGGAAATCTCTCGCCAGGTGGCACAGGCGGCGGTGGCGCCGTAGAGGAAAAAACGGTGAATCGTAGATTGATTGTCTGCAGCGTGGGATGCTGCGGGTCATGGGGAACGGTCAAGCCACTTCAAAGTTCCAGCGCCACATTGAAGAGTGATGTGACAAAAAGATGCAACAAGGATCATGAGTTTGATCACAATATACTGTCTGACAATGAAAATGGACATGGAAAACACCCACTTCTTCAACATATCTTAACTTGCAACGACTGGGTGACTTTCTATTGCAAGGTCCCACCAGGATCTCGCAAGGCAAGACATGAAGAATCGACTGGCACCTTGCTGCGCTAGCCAAGTGCGCACACGGCGCAAAAGCAGCAGAAGTTGATTTGAGTCATCCTGCCGTGTGTGATGCAAGGTGAGTTGAATGTGGGGCACCTGTCCAAGAATATTCAAAAAGGGTCGGTTTACTGATTTACCCGTGATGCATGGCAATTTCATTGCGGAAAATGATGAACTATGGGATGGAATGGGATATCCTTGTTTCAGACAAACAAATCTGGGGTCCCAATGATACTCAGAAACGTGCAGGAGGCATGGCAACACATCTGAATGGGCTGAGAAAGCCCCATCTTCAATTCCTCCAAGATTGAAAATTGGGGCAATGGAACCATTAAGCTCATATTTGAATGTCTTAACATATCTTGACTCTCATTAACTATCCATCTGTGGGGTCACACAATCATGACCCATGTTTCCATTCTCGGCATCCTCCACCGAATATGCAGCCAGGCAAATCTCGCAGTGGTCGCATGCACGGGAGGCAAATCTCCACTTTTCTAAACACGTCTGGTGACACAGCGCCAAACTACCTGCCGGGCGATTCGGAAGGGGTCACCAATGTTCATCCTCACTGTGAATCCTCATTGATCTGATCCTCTCTGACCAATACCTGAAAGAACCCAAAGGAAATGTCCTAAGAAACCCTGGAAACCCTTGCTTGGGTCAATATCAACTCATGAAGTGATGGCCCATTTCTCTGATTTTCCCTGTACCACCCTATACAATCCCAACTCAGCCCTATCAAAAACAAATATACTAGTATAATGAATTGAGTATATTGAGTTTGCACAAGAGGTGCAGTGAAACTGTCCACCTTTTGAAGAGCAGTGCACATCACTGTTTGAGCCTCTGCATTCGCAGAAGACTCCAAGATCATCCTTCTGACCCTTCTCTTGGCATATCCGACACACGCCATCCTGCGACCACCGATTCACCAGGCCTACCCAAAAAACCTCTTGTCACAAGTAGGAACGGCCTGTTTCTGAGCCGAGATGGGCAAACGAACAAAATTGTTCTCATTTAGGCAGTGTCTAAAAACCAAACGCAGATCTGCGCCAAATCGTGATGTTATTTTCAATGGCAGTTTTCGTGTCCATGTCGACACTTGCAATCTCCTCGTCAGCTGCTGTTTGTAGCTCTTTAGACATCTCACGCCGCCGTAATGGTGGTAGCAACGAGAACGTCCATGGGTAACGCCGAGGGGTGATACGAGGAATCCTTGGGGTTGGCGGCACAAAGCTTGGAAATCTGAAAAAACATAAAGTACGCTTAACAAATGTCCGCCGACCCCGGCCGGCAGCAAGGGGGATGGCGCCAGGGAAAAGGATGCTTCCTCCACTAGCAGCAACAACGATCACCACAACAACAACAACAACAACAAGAACAAGAACAAGAACAAGAACAACAAGAAGAAGAACAACAACAACTACTACTACCACCACCACAGCTACAACTACAATTGCAGCTACACTACGTTACACTACAATACACGAATTTAACTGCAGTACATTACAGCTACAAATACAAATGCAAATACAACTACAACTACACTACTTTACACTACAATACACTAGACTACATTACACGATACCACGCTACGGTACACAACACTACAGTACACTTCAATACACTACAAACAAAAAAACACCACACCACAACTACAACTGCAACTTCAACTACACTACTCTAGTTACACTACATTACAACTACAACTTACAACTACAACTCCACTACACTACAACTAGAACTACACCTACAACTACAACTACAACTGCACTACACCACACTACATCCAGCAGCTGTGGTGAGATGACCACTGCAACCATTGCAACCACTCCAAATACACAACTCCAACCACCTTTCGCTCCATCAGTGAGAGAGATTGATAGGCTGCAGCCTTACGCGGGCCAGCAGCCAGACTGCCGCAAAGAGCTCAGTCCTCAGTCATCAGGGGGGGGGCCCCCCCCCCGCCCCCAGCACGGTGGCGGGTTTTTTCCCTATAGTCACACTCAAGTGCACGAATCTGCACCATCTGGTGAATCATGGTGAGAGAGCCTACAGAATGACTCCATCCAAGTCGTTGCATAACCGGACACTCCGGCGGACCAACTGTTCGCAGGGCCTCAAAGGCCTTACATTCCCAGAGCACGTGAAAGATGCTAGGGACTTTGGGTTCTTTGCAAAGACTACAAACATGAACAACCGGAGACCGATCAAACTGACAAGTGACCGCTTCCGTCAGCATGCCACCGCACAAGATGGCGACGGTGTGACCGTCAGCTTTTTGGGCAATCTTACGGACCTTATCCAAAATTTTGGGGGTAAAATTAATACCATGTTCCCTGGCCAGCGTCGCGTCCCGTCTCTTCGAACGCTTCCAAGCGTCAATTTCCGCCATGCGCCAGGACGTTCTGACATGATGCAGGGTCTGTTGAAGAGTAGTCTCATCGCTAGAAACATTCCAGTGACACACATCGGGCAATGTCACCGAGTCGCTGCGAACCGTCCAACCAAGAGGCTCAAGGAAGGTGGTTAAGGCACTAACATGCCTTTCAGTCCAAGACACACCAAGTTGCAGCTTAGCCCAAGAAGCCCTAGCTCTGAAGAAAGCCTGAATGCCAAGAAGCGTGATGTTGCAAGGATGGCCAAGAAACAAAGCCCGACGCAAGGCAGGCGATGCTCTGCCCCCCGGGTACTTCGGTGACTTAGTGGCCTGGTCAAAAGCCTTAGCAAAGCATTCGGTCTCAGCTTTGGTGGGACTGCGTCCATTAACCACATGCCCCCAAGAAGCTTTAGTACTGGCGGTGGCCTGGGCCACTGCTCGTTTAAGTTGGGCACTCCCAGGTAATATAGCAATGCGACGGCACAGGGCCGTGCTTTCCTGCATCCTGTCCACTTCCTCCGGGGAAGGTTTCCTATTCACAGGACCAATAGTACATCCCAAAACATGCAAATAGTCCTTAGTGGAATAGCCAGCTTGCCTACGTTGCTGAGCGGCTTGTTCAGTCCTGGTCCAAATCTGTGTTTTAGAGGTGTTTGTGCGAAGACGAGTCAACCGCTCAAAGACCGTGACCCACTGTGCCTGAAACGTATCAAGACCCTCCAGCGTTCGGAAGAGCGCAGACCTGTCATCCATGTAACAAATGCAATGTGTTCCAGGCAGTTCAGAGGCCTTTCGCAGCGGCCCCGCCAAGAGGCAAGCTAAGGTGAGGGGCCCGAAAGGGTCCCCTTGAAGTATTGCTTTGCAACCAAGAAGCGGTTCCGGGTGCACATGACCACCCAGTGAGATCCAACGGCGCTGATGCCGCCACATGTCACCGAGGCAAGCAACCACTTTAGATGGGAGCCCAATTCTGCCAAGCAACGGGACAGCAGTTTCCCAGTCAATGCTGTCGAAAGCCTTGGCGAAATCCCAAGAGGCGGCTATAGGGAAATCTTCCCTTTCCATAGTTTCCTGAAAATTGAGCAAGAGCGTATGGGCATTGTGACCGGCCAGCCCCCCAACTTGGAACTCAGTGAGCACAGGGCCCAATTGAGTAGTAGCTTGACTGTAGCGGAGCTTAGCCCAACTTCGAAAAATAACACTGCCTATAGCAATAGGTCTAGTTTTCAAAGCGTTGGTACAGAAGGTGGAATCCTTTTGTTTGGGTAAAAAACTGATGCGCCAATGGTGCAACTGAGAAGGCCATTGGCCCTGAGCCTCGATCCGGTTAAGGACTTGAATCAGTCTTTCCAAACACAGAGTCGGCATCTCGAGGAGCAGTTCAGCACTCCAGCCATCCGTCCCGGCTGCTTTGTGCTTCATAGTTTTCAGAACCTTAATAAGGTCATCGGAATTGAGATCCGGGACAGTGACCGGTTCAAAAGTAGGCAACCAAGGGCCGTATGTTTCCAAGAACTGCGCAACCTGTGGAACATAGTCACAGTCCCCATTGAAGACAGGCTTCCAGGCTTGGTGCAACAAGGCCGCACCCCCACTCCGACCCGTGGAGACCCGGCCCTCGTGTTCAAGAGTCCAGGCCGGAGGACCGTGTTTTTTGACCCACTTGCAGGCACCTGACATAGTGGAGACCCGTTGACGCCAAGAGGCCAGAGCATCCTTCTGGGCCTGGTTGAGGTGAATGTCAAGAAGATCTTTGGTGTGTGTTCGGAGCCTACCCCAATCCATCAAACCAATAGGCTCAGCCTGACCAAGGCATCGGCACATGTGTTTGACTTTCCTAACAAGCCTGACATCCGGCCTTTTCCCATGTTGGAGCTGAGCCAGAATTTCATGAATACGGCGTAGGTGCCGCCTCAACTGTCTTTCCCGAATGGATTGCCCTGATCCAAGATTCGAGGGTGCTGACCACAATTTGGGTTGGGAGCCACGGTGTTGGTAATGTGTTCCTTTGGCCAAGATGCCTGAAAGTTGCAGAAACTTCTCAGTGTCTGCACTCCACTGTGCCCAGAGGTTATCGATGGAGGCGTGTTGGCAAAGCTCTTGCCATACCTCCGTGTGGCAAGCACATCGTTCCCAGTTCGCTGGCACGTCACTTTGAACCTGGGTATCTTCAGCGCCTGGACAAGAAATAGGAGCATGAGGACGAAACATCCAGTTAGGGGGGCTAGGCAGTAAGTCGACTTTGTCAACATGAATCAAGGATCCGTCATGGTCGGAGATTTGCGGCATATGCCGGATCTTTTCCGCAACCAAACTCTCGGAGACCCAGACAGTGTCGATGTCTTGAGTGCTGCTTTGGTGACCTGACCCACCCAGGTACCTACCACCAACCAGGTTCATGATATCAGTAAGGGCATTAGAGCCTTGGGGCATGTTCCAATCCAAACAAGTGATCCAATGTTTGTGCTGCACTTTGGTAAAGGTTTCAGCCAGGGCCGTGGGGGCTTCCTCAACCGTAGGAGACGGATTTCTGTAACCACAAATAATGGAAAAAGGAATACGGCAACCCAAGACCTCACAAACCAAGATTTGGCCCCAAGAAGAACTGTGAGCCAAAACTTGGGTGAGAGCGAGAGGCTCCCTGGACAAAACCAGAACCCCTCCGTGAGTTGCAGCCACAGAGACCGGTATCGCCACACATTGCCACCCCTTCCTGTGACAAGTATTGCAGAAGGAAGGAATGCTGTTATAACTCAGCCTACTTTCCTGGATGCAGACCAGCTGCGCGGCTTGCTCATTAGCAACCCTGAGAACCTCATCCAAGTGTTTTTGAATGGAATTGATATTATAAGTGAGGACTCGGATGCTCTCCGGCCCCGGGTGGGAGGCCTCTCCGATCCTTTCACCTCGGTGACCTCTGCCGGTGGCAGTGCTTCCATCGGCCTTTTTGGACAGAGCTCGGGTGGCCTCTTGGCGACAGCGACCCCACAACAACTTACGCTTCTTGAGGGCTGTAGGCCTACCTGAAAACTGTGGGCAAATCACAGCAGGAACTCGGTTTCTTTGAACTGGCAAACCACAGGTGTTGCACTTATGGTAAATGTTGACCTCTTGCTTGCCAGTCTTGGACTGATAAGGTCGAACAAAGCAAACGTCTTGTTGGATGTCATGGGCACCCTTCCATTTATGTTTCTGAAACTGCTGATACTGCAGCGCCCATCTTTTGTCGAAATATTCTTGGCAGAACAAGACCCGATGGGGGGCGGTCAAAGGGTTACCCGTAGGCAGCTTCTCAGCTTTCACCCCATGAAGTCGAAACAAGTGGGACTGACGTTTGGTAGTTCTGGTGGAGCCAGGGTCACTGACCAGAATCTTATAATCACACCAAGGGCACTTCCACCAGACCGTATCTAGCGCAACAGGGGCACAAGGAATGCCTTTGAGTCTGCTACGGGTTTCTTTATGTCGCAAGTTATTATGCTGCCAAAGTTGCTGCTTTCGGAGGGCCGTGTCCCGGACAGCTTCCTTTCTCTGAGCCAAACGCTCCTTTTGCGCCAAAGTTTACTGCGTTGTGCACGAGTCAGGGGCTGCTTGTTTGGAACCACATCGGCACTGCACTGAGAGCCATAAACACTTTTTTTGGATCTGCTGTTGGCAAGCTTGACACTTGAAAGGAAACCCGGAGCCGGTAGCAGAAAGAGTTCCAGGGTGCCTGTGCATCCCAATGCTTTTATGTTTAACTAAAAGAGGCAACACATATTTCCAGGTCAATTTCTTTCTGTTGGCCTGAGCCTCTCTGACCACGTCCGAACTATCGGCCCTGGGAATATCAGCAACAGGAACTTTGTGTGTATTCCGCAAATGTGTCCATTTGCGACTGGTATGATGGTGACTTCCAGGAGTACGCCACACTTCGTATTTGCAGCCGGGGAACGTACAGGTCCACCATAAAACTTGGTTACCGGCAGAGCCGGTCCCATGTGCAGGAGGTACCTCATCCAGAACCTCAGCCTTTCTTTTCTTTGAAGAGTTGTTACCAACACGGCCACCCTGACCGAAATCGGACCCCTGAGATTTGCAAATACCCAAACTGGTTTCGCTCCCCGGGGGGAGGCTAAGGGATGAACCATCCTGAACACTCTTCACACAAATTCGAGACCGTTTGCGGGCACTCCCCGCAGCGGTGCCGATCTCGGACCCAATCTGTGAATAATCTAACCTAACCTTCTGACTCAGTGTAGAACTAGAAGGCAACGACAAAGCAAAACCAGTGTCTTTGTTAGCTGACTTCCGACAGTTAGTGTCCCGTGACTTTTTCAGGGTACGGAACCTGCGTGAAGGAGACATGGAAGGCAAGTTGAGACGGGAAGGCGCCTGGGAACCTGACTTTTTGGAAGCATTGTGGGAAGGACGGGATGAAGGGAGACTCAACGCGGACCGACCGGGGACAGACGGAGCACTACTGCATGCCAGGAAGACTAAGCCGACTGACAACTGACTTGGAGCCTCCACCACGGAAAAACTTTCTGTCCTTAGTGTCTGTCTGTTGTAACCAAGCAGCTGGCACCTCAGTGGTATTCTTGATCGGGCACAATGCACGATAATAGTGTTTCTGGCTTTGCATGAGAATCATAGGTCTGAGACTCTTTTTTCCAACTTCAGCCGATCCTTCAATGAATCGATTCGCCACCACGGTGCGTTCCCAAACCTTCCTTTCTGAACTCCAGGCAAACACAATGATGGGAGTGGCCAATCTAGCAGCTAAGGCCGTAAGCAACAAATCATCAGCGTAATAGCCCCTATTGCTAGCGGCCAAAATATAGTCCGCAAAATCCTGAGGCACATTTTGAAAATTGCGCAATTGCGCTTCTTCATCTGGATCTTGGGCCCAGAATGGTTCAAAGTAACTTCTGTTGGAAGTCATGTGGCCTGTGGCAAGCAACCTAAGGCGGCTGGCTTCACGGGTTCGAGCCTCAGTGTTCAAGGTTTTCCCTTGGGACACGGCAATACAGTGAGCAGCACTTTGGAAGGCGCAGTCGCCTGCGCCTCCGTTGTCAACGAATTCCCAATCAGGGTTCTGAGCAAGAAAGACTTTGTCAGGGTCGAGAACTTTTTCAGTTTTTTGACGGCGAGGAGACCTTTGCTTGTTATCGGACGGCTGTGTTGCCGGGTCATCCATGGTGAGATCATCCAGCTGGGTGGCAGCTACTTTGGCGACTGCAGGTTTGTCAAACCAACGCTTTCGGGGTCCAGGGACCTGTTCAACAGAAACCACTTTGCGTGCCCTTGGCCTGATGGGGGCTATGGTCAAATGCAAAGTCTGATCCTGGTTGGTATAATACCAAAAATCATTTTCACGGTTCTCCTGAGCAGGGGCTGCCTTGGCTTTAAACAACCAAACCTGCTGAGCACTTCTCCGGATTTTGTTGAGCACTTCAGTTTGCGCCCAATTGTTTGCTTCAAGAAATTCAGACACTTCCTGATTTGTCCAATGACGTGGACAGCCGTGGAACTCCCACGTTCTCACCAAGTTGGCCGAAACCTCTCGTTGTGACATTCCGACTATGCCTAAGTCGCTGCCCCCACCCTGCCTGAGCACTAAAGGCATTTTTGCAGCCTGAGCGCGAGTGAGAGATTGACGGAAGTAGGCCTCAGTTTCTTGTTTGGCCCGCGGAAGCCAAGCGACTTCTTTCTGATTCGTTTGGTTCAGGACAGCAACAAAAAGGGCCTGAGTTCCAGAAACTTTAGCCAGCCTCTGAGCAAGCTCCTCAGTCACTTTCAAGTGTCCTATAAGAATCCTACCGTGCGGGTGGGTGGCAACTTCCCACCGACCACCTGTGAGCAATGAGGCTTGGCACCCTACAGTGGACGCTAAACACCCAATAACCGTGGCAGGGTCATCTTCTTTGGACACACCAGGGACATGTTTACGATAAAAAGCCGGGGCAAGAAATCGAACAGTGACCATCTTGGAACCCTGGGTTTGGGAATATTGGTGACCACAGCAGTGATGGGAACTGGGCCTGGGCTGGTACCAATTTGGCTGAGTTGGAGCTGGACCCTGTTTGGAGGTCCAGACGCATTCTTTCCCGGTTCCTTCCACCAAACAGAGACGCTGGCGGAGGAAGAGGGTTTGTTGTTGATTGTTGCAATCGTCAGTTTCTGAGTTTTGCAGTCAAAGGCAGCCCAGAGATTTTTGGCCTGAGCAACGATCTGCGGATCGGCAGTAATGATCAAATTTCCTGAAGGCTCTTCTCCTTGCGTCAGAGCCTGCTCAAGTTTGGGCAAGGTGGTTAGGCTAGGTTCACCTGACCACTCAGTAGGGTTGATTTTCACAGCAAATCGAGGACCTCGCACTGGCTCATGACCTGTGCCCTTCTGCTTGCCCTTGCCCTTGGCCTTGCTGGAGACCTGGGGTGGCGGTTTGGGCCTCACTTTGTCGGCCCAAGTTGCTTGCTGCGGCGGTGACAAGGTGGCTACGGCTTCTTTGACCTTAGCCTGCAATTCAGTGTCACTGCCAAGGAGACTTTTGATCGCATTGACCGGCATTTCCAAAAGCATGCCAGTGACTTTGCCAGCATGTTGCGGAGTCAGTGGTTGAACTTTCACAAACAGCTTTTCCCCCAAGAGCCTCTTAGTCTTGGAGAGATTGGGAGCAGCGTCATTTGGTGTCTTCTTTTCTGGTTCGATGCTACCAGCTGGGGCATGCCTAGTGATCTTGTTAACAAGACGTTGGGCTACCATCTCGTCTGTCCATTTATGTGTAATTGCAGCCCGAAGTGTCTGTAACAGGATTCGTGCAAGTCGGGACTCACCACTTGGAACAGGCGCAGGTCCTCCTTTGCCTTTCTTGTTTGCAGGAGGACCTGCAGCAGAAGATCCCATGTCAGCTTGACCTCGATGAGTTTGGAGCACCTGCAAAATGACTTGAGCCAAACTGCTGTCAGCGTCATGTGTCCAAGCTTCATCACCGGTGGCCTTGCGTTTTTTGTCACCTGGTCCTGGGTGACTGGCTTCGCCGACACGTATACCTAAATAGCCACAAATCCACTGACTGATCCGAGGGCATCTATTCAAGTGTTTGCTAGGCTGACTCTGTGGAAGAGAGTGACGGGTTCTAGCCCATCTGGCTCTTCTAAGATTAGTCAGCAACAATCTGCGTTTGTGTTGTCCAAGGTGCTTATACCTACGGTTAAGGACACGAAATCGTCTTCCATCAACCTTTTTGCAGACCCCTACAAGTCTACGTTTTTTCAGCTGCAGGGTGCCCAACGGGCAAAGGTAATTAAATGCAGCCAAGTTGCCGTCACTCACGTCATCCTCCCCAAAATTCCCAAAACGTTTAGGGGGATGTGAGGGGTGACCGGCAGCAGTGCAGAAGCAAAAGCACAGCATCAGCAAGAGCAGTGGGTAAGAAAGGGGTTGGGGTCGGGTGGAGTGCCCTCTCCTCTGGCCCATTTCACACTCTCTCAAGTCATTTTCATTGTTTTTGTAGGGCATCTTGGCAGCCAAATGGCTACTTCTTTTCTGGGTCTTTGTTCCCTCTTGGGATGTCTCTATACTCGTTTGTTCCACACAGGTGGACTGAACCTGCATGGATCGCCAGCACCTCGAGGAGGTAGTACACGACTGGCTTCGCTCCATCAGTGGATTCGCTCTGCCATCCGTGAGTCACCCCTGCCTATAGGTTTCCTGTTTTTGAAACTTCAGCCACCGCCTTGTGCGGTACTACTGGTAATTTACAATATGCTTGTGCCTGTGGCATACTTCTTGCAACATGCTGAAAACTGCGTAAATACATGTGTTTTTGCTAGGCACTAGCCAAAAAAACACTGTAAATACCGTGCTTTTTGCTACCAGCGGCAAAAAACATCATAAATACTGTGGTTTGGGGCTTCCGAGGCAAACAACATCGACATTTACGGTGTCTTTTGCTTGGAGAGTCTCAAAAAATCTCAAAAATATGCGAAACACCGCCTATTTGACGATTTTTAGAGGTCCACAAAAATGCGAAAATAATATGTGTTGCAGGGAGAAGAAGAAGAAGAAGAACAGCAACAGCAACAGCAACAACAACAACAACAGCAACAACAGCAACAGCAACAACAGCAACAACAGCAACAAAAGCAACAAAAGCAAGAAGAAGAACAAGCACACAAATGCAACAAAAAGATATGTGCTAAGATGGTTACAAGCTGTGGTATGAAAAGAACATCGCACTGTGCTCTGCACCTGTATGCACGTGCAGAGCACATGAACTATACATAAACCTTATTTCATCGCCGGTGCGCGAAGCTCTACGATAAGAGTAAAGGCAACAGTGAATTCCTGAATTCCCGTCCCTTCCCTTTCCTTCCCTTTCCTCTCTTGTTTTGGAATCAACTTTGCAATCACAAGATCTTAGAAACTGTGAAGAGTTGCTCCAGGAGGTGTTTGACTTTCAGGACGCGAATATGTTCAGCTTCAGCAAAATTCATGCTTTCACCTTTCGCAAAACAGGAGGAACATGTTCAGTTTCATACGGTTGGAGTTTTAACACGGAGCCGTCCAAGACACAAGAAAAAGTAGACTATGATGAAGGTGGCACTAAGCATAGTACCAAGTAGGCCATAGACTTTCGCAATGAACTCCTTTTCGATGGCAGGTTGGAGGATTGCAATGTTTCTGAATGCACGGAAATGAAACACCCAGAAAAGTTAATAAGTCGAGATGATACCTCACACAACAACCTTGGGCTACCTTCAATTGTGTCTGTCTTTTGCCCCTCGCTGAACAAGATAAGGGTTTGCATCGTCCATTCCACCTGCTCAGAACCGTTCATCTTGACACGGCAAAATCCTCTGGTTGGCTCATTTTGGATGGAAACATCAATGCCTTGCAAACATAAAGCAAAATGTCATTAACCTCTAGGATTCCAAGGCAACCCACATCCAATAGGGGTCCCAAAGGAACAGCAGCCAATCACTGGGAAACCATCGGTTGCTTTCCGACATCTTTTGTTTTTTTCCATGCCGACATCCAACATCCAACATACAACTGCGCCAACCATGGAACTGGAAATGTGACTGGTTTCCCAAGGCTCGAGTCGTTCAGGCGACATGTCTCGCGGTCCCAACTCCATGGCAGGCACGACTGCACTTTTCTTATGCCATATTGGTTTCAACTGAGTCGTAAGAAATTCAGCTGGAAGTCATGAGTCTGAAATCTACAGTTTGTAGATGTTTGCAAACATGTTTTGTGTGCAACATAGGATGTTCATGGATTGTTTCTGGGTTTCCACTTCCAAGTTAGTTTGCCAGAGAATACATCCTGTGAGCTTTGTCAGAATGAACTTTATGACTTTATGATGAGAAAAGGAAGAATGGATCATGGATCCTGAGCTTTTTGACTTACCTGACTTGCTGGTCACAACATCCCGCGGTCCCAGTGAGAGGCACAACTTTGGTGCTGGATGAAAAGGCTACTTGACTCATCTTGACTCCTGCTGGATATCTTTGGGAAACTCTTGCCATGTGTTGCTTCAACCAGCTATCACTGCATACCACTGCACTACAGTAGATGGACAAAAATTGACAAAATATTCAAACCCTGCAACAACACTATGCTGAACCCCCGCACCATCCCGCACCCCCAAATCTCAATGTTTCAGCGCGCGTGTTAACAAAAGTTATGTTAGGGGTTTGATTTCTTTCGTACATTCGGGCTAACGCACTTCAGATTACATTAACATTGAACTTTGGAGGCGAGGGGGTTGTATCGGACACAAGGGTTTTGAATATGTCGTCCATCTACGGTAGTTCCAATCCTACAAATGGTCATAGCAATGTCTTCCGCCCGTCTTAGACCCTGTGTTTTTGAACTTGTGTTGTTCTGTTTCCGCGCATCGGTCAAAATTGGGAATTCAATAGAGACACAAAATGACACAACCCATCGATTCTGATATTCTAGTAATGTGTCATATTGTGTCATGTACAAACAAAAATACTCCTCAAATCTCCTCAATATCAACGAGTATCAACCCATCCATTCTGGTCGAAATCACCCGTTCATACCCGTTCCGCCTCCTGGATGAACTCTAATCTGCCCTGCCGTTGAGTCTCCAAAATGCGGTGAACACGAGCAAAGCTGAACCTGTCGGCAACAGTTGGCATCCCATGGCACCAAGGTCATGAATGCATGAGCTGCGATGCTTTGCAGGAAAACCTGGCAGTTTAAAGCAGAGGATCCCTGATGGTTATTGCCAATCATTTGCCGCATTTCAAATTAAGGCATTAAACGAAGAGCGCTATCGGATGATGGCATTCTAATCTAAAAAGTTTCGATCCAGGGAATTCTTGTACAAAATTCCCTGGAATGGACTACGGTCCGCGTACTATTGAAGTGAGTGAACACAAGAAATTGCTAACATCACTGACTTCTGATCCAAACTTGTGGGTAGGTTTTGGCTCACACTATTGATTGACCGGGAGGAAATATCAATAATCTCAATCCCAGATCATGATGCTTGGTCGATTTAACAGGGAGATCTCTTGAAATGGCAACCCTTCATCAAACAGCCCAGATGTCAGATGGATGAAACTGGCAAAAGATGTGTAAAATTGTGTAAACATGTTCAAACCAGTTCAAACCAGCTCAAACCAAATCAAACCAGTTCAAACCAGTTCAAATCAGATCAAACCAGAGTTCAAACCAGTTCAAACCAGTTCAAACCAGTTCAAACCAAATCAAACCAGTTCAAACCAGTTCAAACCAGTTCAAACCAGTTCAAACCAGTTCAAACCAGTTCCAACCAGTTCGAAACAGTTCGAAACAGTTCGAAACAGCTCGAAACAGCTCCAAACAGCTCCAAACAGCTCGAAACACTTCGAACACTTCAAAACAGTTCCAAACACTTCGAAACACGTCCAAACACTTCCAAACACTTCCAAACACTTCCAAGCACTTCGAAACACTTCCAAACACTTCCAAACACTTGCAAACACTTCCAAACGCTTCCAAACACTTCCAAACACTTCAAAACACTTCAAAACACTTCCAAACACTTCCAAACACTTCAAAACACTTCAAAACACTTCCAAACACTTCCAAACACTTCCAAACACTTCGAAACACGTCCAAACACTTCCAAACACTTCCAAACACTTCCAAACACTTCAAAACACTTCCAAACACTTCCAAACACTTGCAAACACTTCCAAACGCTTCCAAACACTTCCAAACACTTCAAAACACTTCAAAACACTTCCAAACACTTCCAAACACTTCAAAACACTTCCAAACACTTCAAACACGTCAAACACTTCAAACACTTCCAAACACTTCAAAACACTTCCAAACACTTCAAAACACTTCAAACACTTCAAAACACTTCAGAACACTTCCAAACACTTCCAAACACTTCCAAACACTTCCAAACACTTCCAAACACTTCAAAACACTTCAAAACACTTCAAAACACTTCCAAACACTTCAAAACACTTCAAAGCACTTCCAAACACTTCAAAACACTTCGAAACACTTCAAAACACTTCAAAACACTTCCAAACACTTGCAAACACTTCCAAACACTTCCAAACACTTCCAAACACTTCAAAACACTTCCAAACACTTCCAAACACTTCAAAACACTTCAAAACATCAGTCGCACCTGCGACCGACCTCCATCATATCCAGGTGCAAGAATTCACCCAGGTCTGGGGCCTGGACATGTTCAATGAAGAACCTTTGAACAGGGATTTCACTTGTGAAACTCAAAACAAAACAAGTTTTTTTGTCAACAAAAAATCGGATTTCATCAGAAACAAAGTCAGATATGTTGAACCCAAAAGATGATATGGTGTCTGGAAGATGATTTTCGGATCTGAAAATTGCAAGTTTTGAGCTGGAAGTTTTCAGGGGTCTGAAACGAAAAGAGTTCGGAAGTCGACTGATCTCTCACAATGCGGGCCGCATCTCAAGGCAAGTCAATTGCGCTCCCATTCCCCCCAGTGGATGCTGATTAAACAGCGCCTGGGCATCGCTGGGTAGCAGCCCCATTTCTTTGAACAACCGAAAAACAGAGTCCTTCATGCCACGGCACCATGATATCAGTGTTGCCAAATGGGTGTCAAAACCTGATTGTGGGTGACTCATCCCCGGGCTTTGGTGAGTTTACCAAAGGAAGTTTAGAAGTCAAACTTCCGACAATATGGGCAGATGAAAAGCAGAGATGGGAAGAGTCAGAGAAGAGAAGAAAAGAAGAAAGAAGATCAAAAAAGAGAAAGTCTCAGAAGAAAGAAAGCCCAGGTGCGCGAAAAGGTAGGAAAGTCGCAAAACACTGTGTTTTTCCAATGATTTGTGACTCCGGAGGGTCGAAAAGTAAGCTCGCTAAAGCGGCGGGTGCGGAGCCAGCTGGCCAGATGAGAGATGAAAAATGACGCGCAGTTGTGGCGCGAAGCACATTTCGATGTCAAAATGTACAAAACACCTCAGCTTCGGACCACTTTTAGAAAGTTGCGATGTTGAAAAAGTGCACGCCGTTGTGGCGCGAAGCACATTTCGAAGTCAAAAGTGTTAAAAACTAACGGGTTCGGAGCACTTTTGGACGCTCAGATGTCATTTTGGATGGCAGGCGCAAGGGATTATGCACCTTGTCAAAAGTGAGCAAAATGTGAAGGTTTTGTGGCATTTCCTAAAACTATGGCAGGCATGGGGCATATGCAGAGGATCTGGCAAGATGTCTTTCGCGTGGCAGGCGCAGTACAAGAGGCATGTTCATCAGAGATGTTAGGAGGTCCGGACGCTGATTTCCTGAGAGGGGCTGCATTTTGGAGCATCAGATCTTCAGTTTTGGGAAGATGATTTTGCGTGACAGGTGCAGCACTTCGTATGACCTGGCCCCACTTTTTCGTGGCAGGCGCAATACTTTCGACAGGTGGAGTGGAAAAATCGCAAAACGCATTGGTACGAGGCCATCAGCTCTGCACTGAACTTTCCATTTTTGTTGGAAGTCTCGCAGAATTGTTTCATTTTTGAAATTGTCAACTCCGAAAATTGAGGAAGTCTCGCAGAATTGTTTCGTTTTTGATGTTGTCAAGTTCAAAAATTAAAGAAGTCTCACTGAGGAAGTCTCGCAGAATAGCTTCGCTTTCAAGCTTGCAGACAGACAGACAGACAGACAGACAGATAGATAGATAGATAGACAGCTACAACTGCAACTACAACTACAAGTACCACTACACTACACTATTTCTACATCTACCAGTACACATGTACTACGCTACATTACACAACAGTAATTACACTACACTACACTACACTGCACTGCACTACACTACACTACACTAATTACATTACACTACACTACAACTGCAACTACCACTACATTGCACTACACGGCACTACACTACAACTACAACTACACTACTTTACACGACAATACACTAGACTACACTACACGATACCACGCTACAGTACACAACTCTACAGCACACTGCAATACAATACACTAATTACACCACACCACAACTACAACTGCAACTGCAACTACACTACACTAATTACACTACATTACAACTACAACTTCCAACTACAACTCCACTACACTACAACTACAACTACAACTGCACTACACCACACTACATCCAGCAGTTGTGGTGAGGTGACCACCGCAACCATTGCAACCTCTCCAGAAAACACAACTCCAACCACCTTTCGGTCCATCAGTGGATTCACTCTGCCATCCGTGGGTCACAACAACCAACCCTTCCTATAGGTTTCCTATTTTGAAACTTCCGGCACCGCCTTGTGCGGTACTACTGGTATATGCTGGGGATGTGCCAAATCCAATTAAAAACCATGGCTTTCACATCAAAATGTGGCTGCTTGCCATGGATATAGATTCCAACATTCAGATATAATATCATATCCCTAACAGTCAGTTCCTTCAAATTTTGAAACAAAAACCACAGTTGCCATGGAAATACAGCGAAGGCACACCACACCCGCAGCTCCTCACCGATAACCTCGGTCTCATCTGTCCTGATCGATGGAGATTGGTGGATTAATTGTCGACTCTCAATTCTCAGTTCTGAAACGCTCGTTTTAACATGCTTTAACCATTGCAAAACGTGCCACAATCGACAAGGTTGTAGTAAAATCTTCGTGAAATCAGTAGCTTTGGTTTGGACCTTTCGGGGGGCAGCACGGAGTAGGCTTGTCTCAAATCAAAATCGTGGATTTTGCACCCAATTTATAGCCGTTAAAGAATGAACAAATAAAAGATAGAGGACCGTTTAGTTTGTGCCTAACTCCCAAGCACATGCTTTTTTCGTTTCTGTACACAAGAACATTTCCTTTTTTTTAAGAGCGGTGAACACCACGATGTTCCATCGAGTATTTTTTCTGCCAAAGTTTGGCGCATTCGCGATGCAGGTCTTCCTAACCGCAACTTTCCATCAAAGCGTGGTAACGAGCCCGTTTATGTTCTTTTCGGCATGTTTTCCCAGGCTGTTCGAAAGTGTGCGTTCCAGGATTTTTTTGGGCAAATGATGTTCTAAAATGTTCTAAACTCTTTAAACCATCAAATTTGGCGGTTCCCAACCAATATCCGATATCCAGCAACTTGGAACGGGAAAAACATAAACGATCGTAAGTCGAAAGCAACAGGTTTCATGAAGCCATGGTATCCCATGGTATCCCATGGTCCTGTCTGGCTCATCTCTGACACGCTCCTGGAAGCGCAACTGAAGCTCCAGCAGATGTGGCCTCACCAAGAACTTCGTGAGTCGAACCCAACCCCAATGGTTCGGGGAACGAATCCGAAAGTCGAATCAACATAATGAACCTCCAATGAATTTGAATCGTTTTGAATCAACCTGAATGGGCTTCGTTTTCGGCTCGGGGGGAAGACGGTCTGGCGTATGGAATGAGCAACCTGTTTTAACCTGTTTTCAGACAAACCCACATATCCAAAATAAATCAAAATAAATCAAAATAAAAGCTCGAAAGTCAGTTTGGCAAGTATCTATCGATTCAGATCCCATACCTGGACAATCATAGACACATAGACTTTCATAGACCATATGGGCAGATCGTAGGCACACCACATATCAACAACATATTCAACATATCACAACGAAGTTGAGGCTCCTGGAGCTGATGATCTTTGCTTCCGTCATGCAAAGCTCCTGGGCTCGGTGTTGCCGCACAGTCCATGGCTTTGACAACATCGCCCAGCCATTTGGATAACTTTTGAACAATTTGAAACTAGGTGATGGTTAAAACTTTTTACATACGACCATCCCCTGGTTTTGAGACATTTCCATGCATTTCCCAACCCAGAAAACTCATCCAAAGACCAACTTGAAAATGTCCCCGTGATGTCCCCGTGATGTCCCCAGTGCCCTGTGCGTCACCGCTGCACCTGCTTCAGTGGCAGCTCTCTTTGTCGCAGCTTCCGAGCCACGCGCTCACGGCAAGCCACCATGGCGCGGGCCGCTTGCCTTCAAAAGCCCCATGGGATGCATGGCAATGCATGGGAGGCCCTGATCCCAATCTTATCGTCTTGACTTCGTACATAGCATGGATCTGAATGGCGCAAAGATCTTGGTTTCCATCTCTTGCTCTCTAAATCTGGACAACAAGAAAACGATCCCTAAGCCAACAACCCCCTAAGTTCATGACTCCAGGGAAATGTGCACGACTTCTGTCCTGGCCAATACATAGTGCTCAGGTGGAATTTTGCACCTGATTCGTTTTTCTACCAAAATGTTGTTTTTGTGATGAACGAGACTGTAACAAGACTTCAAGTTCACTGGCCTTGCTCGCTCCAATCAGAAACACACTTGCTCAGACACAAACCCACGCGGTCTCCTGGAATGACCTGCCAAGCCAGGAAAACGGAATTGGTCCACCGGAAAACTGGCCTTCAAAACGGTTCCAAGATGTCCCAAAAAGCGTAGGGCACAAGCACTTCAGTTCCTCTAGATCGACGCCTTCGGCTTGTGCGATCTCTTGTGCCATTCTTGTGAAGAAATGGATGTCTACGCCTGCCGTTGGCGGATGCCAAGCGGAAAGTGCCTTGCACACTTCAGCACATTTGCACAGGCCTACATTGAGCTTCCACCTACTGTATAGTTTCATCATGCCATGAAACAACAAGAGCATGTACCCCCAAGCTGATTCACTGCCTCGATTTAGGACCTAGGTTTTCTCAGGTTTTCTCAAATCCTTTCTCCCAAAAAAGAAAATCATATCCGCCATATCCCCACGAGCCGCTGAGACGGCCGACCCATCAGGCGCGCAACACGTGCGCAGAGTTTCACAGGCACAGCACTTACATCTCGGTCACCACCTGCGCGAACCGGCGCGTGTGAACCGAAACATGCTAAAACATAGGAACAAGATGGAACAAAATGAAACATCGCTATGATATCAATGATATCGCTATGTTTTGGAACATAGTGACAGGCCAACAAGACCCGTTGACCCAAAGTACTCAGGTCATTCAAGACGGTCTCACCATCAAGGCGATGAAGCCGCTGATCCATCTCATCCTCCACCAATTCCTGGAGAATTTGGATGGAAACATGTGGAACTGTCGACAGTTCATATGGAAACCACTTGGATATTCGAATGACATTCCAATGATACTCAGGACATCACTGGGATACCGAGAGAAACCAACCTAAACCATGCATTCGGGACATGGAGGGTGTCGAAAATGATCTGGGGAAATGATGGAATATGATGGGATATGATGGAATGAGGTTCCAACTTGGAGACAGCCCATGGTGAAATGTCCTTCTAAATCTAAGTGCCGCTGATAGCAACAGAATTTCCACGGCCTGCAAAGCAAGACGGATTGCAGGCATCACGTAGAGGATCAATTCCTCAAGCTGGGGCAGGGCAGTGCTACAAGGCTGCAGGGACGATGCCAAGCAGGTGGAACAACCCAGGACCAATCCATTCTGATAAACCATCAATCATATTCAATCATATTCAATCATATTCAATCATATTCAATCATTCTCCGCCATATCTTCGGGTACAAAAACCAGGGAATGTCCAACGGAGATGTCAATGACGTCAAAAGGGCCTAAAATGATTAAAATGCCTCGCCTGCTCGCAAACCCCATCGCCTTGTCTTCGGACCAGGCCCTGGAGCATGTGACAATGTGTCTATGAAATCTATGACCAGGCGTATCAGAACCCCTGACCTCCCAAGCTCCCAACCTGGAAGCCTGGAAGCTGAATCTGTTGCTGAATCTGGTTTAATCTGTTTTAATCTGCTTGAATTTGATCTAGAAGTCAGATCCTATCAATAGATATCAATAAGTTCCATGACCGGCAGGTAAGAAAAGTTGGAGGAAAAGGTAGGAACAGCTTACTGGGAATGAGCCACTCGTCTGCACTGTAAGCCCGGCAAATGCTTCAAGAAGCTTTCAACTCTTGTAGGTAGGGTAAAAATGCCTTAAGAGTTTCCTTGTCAGGCCACTGGCAATTGACAGTTCCACTTGTGTGAATGGCAACGACCCTGACACACGTCTTTGTGCTAGAATCTGCTAGAATGATACGGAAAGCAAACATCGGCAATTCAAGTGAACAATTCTTTGGAATAGGAATTTGGCCTCTGAAGTGTCTGGCTATCACTTCCACATGTATCCACATGCTGAATCAACTTGACCAGTGAAAACACGAAGAGTCTGTACACCCTGTGTCAGTGCCTGCAACTTGTCGCACTCGTGCATGGTAGCTGCATCCACCTGAGCCAATCCGCAGGAAAAAGAAGGACATGCTGAACTGGGCTAAGCCGCAAAATCTGAGTGTCTACACGTTGCTTTCTCATGTGCATAATTCTCATTAGCATAAGTCACTGCGTCCATCTGTTTGCAACTTTACTTCTCGAAGCAGCACCATTCTCGCCATCAAAAGGTCAAGAATTGATAAGTTTCTTTCCAATTGAGTTGAAATTGAGTTGAAATTGCGGCTTTGATCCATGGGCAACAAAGCCTAACAAAGCCTAACAAAGCCCAACAAAGCCTAACAAAGCCTAACAAAGCTGTCAAATCTCGTCTCGTCTCGTCGTCTCGTCATCTCGTCGTCTCGTCGTCTCGTCTCGTCTCGTCTCGTCTCGTCTCCCGCCTCTTCTTCACAGGCTGGTAGAGGATTTCCGAAGGCCACCGCAATTTGCCTCCAAACCTGAGCCAAAACGGGACAGTCTTTGGATAACTTCGGATAACCTTCGGATAACCTTCGGATAACCTTCGGATCAGAAAACATTATGTAACAAGACAGACAAGACACATGAAGTCTATCCAAAATTTATCAATCTATTCAAACTCGATCAAAACACCATCTGAGATATGCGATTCTTTATGGAATGCAAAGATCCCTTTGTCCACAAATCTCGGTGGCTGTGTGGCATATGCCAAGATGCATGTATATTGGATTTTATTCTACAAAACATATTTTACATTGAACTCTTCAACATCCGGAACCATCCCGGAAGCATCCCAGAACCGTCCGGAACCTCCTGCTTCTCCGCCACAGAGGTGCCTCTGCAGTATTCTCCAAATCTCATTGAGAGATAAGTAAGGTAAGAAAATGTAAGTAATAAGATAAGTATAGATAAGTCGTAAGAGTCGTAAGGTAAGTCTATGAAGATGACAATGAAGTGATCATCTCAGCGCCTGTGAGGCCCAGATCCACCAGACAGGAGAAGAGCGCATTCTCGCTGGCGAGCTCGGATCGCTGTCCTGGGCACCCCGGTTCTGGAGACTTTGCAGAAATCCCGGTAACCATATGTATCCATATGTAACCATCATAACATATCATAACTATTCAAACATATTCAAATTTTTCATACATTTTTTGACGGTCACTGCAAATCAGCATAAATCATCCAGATCTCATATTTCATACTTTGGCATGTTGGACCCAGCCTGCACATCGGACGAAAGCAGCGTGTACGGTCTGCGCCTGAGGCGAGACTTCGAGACTTTGGCAGCGTGAGAACAGCACGTCCATGCAAAAAGCGCCCGCATATGCTGTTCTGGCTAGCAACCACAGATTCGCTTTCTGCACCCGGAACATCCCGGAACCAACTATCTAGGAATGAAGTGATACAATGATACAAGAGATTCAAGAGATTCAAGAGATTAAAAGATTCACCCGTGTGCTTTCAAAAATAAAAATCACAAAGGGCTTTGCGACACCCGTGTGCCTCCTCGTCAGTGAAAGTCTTGCGAGCTCTTTTTGCCAGTTGCACCTGTGGTGAGAATTCAGCGGAGGGAGTAAACACAACACAGGTTGGGAATCTGGGACGCCAAGCATCATGCGAACCGGATGGGAACTGCATGGGAACATGGGAACTGGGAACCGATGGGAACCGATGGGAACCGGATGGGAACCGATGGGAACCGGATGGGAACCGGATGGGAACCGGATGGGAACCGGATGGGAACCGGATGGGAACCGGATGGGAACCGTGGGAACCGGATGGGAACCGGATGGGAACCGGATGGGAACCGGATGGGAACCGGATGGGAACCGGATGGGAACCGGGAACCGCGGATGGGAACCGGATATGGGAACCGGATGGGAACCGGATGGGAACCGGATGGGAACCGGATGGGAACCGGGATGGGAATGGGAACCGGATGGGAAACGGATGAAACGGATCGCGGATGGGAACCGGATGGGAACCGCATGGGAACCGGATGGGAACCGGATGGGAACCGGATGGGAACCGCATCGGAACCGGATGGGGATGGGAACCGGATGGGAACCGGATGGGTGGGACCGCATGGGAACCGGATGGGAACCGCATGGGAACCGGATGGGAACCGGATGGGGAACCGGATGGGAACCGGATGGGAACCGGATGGGAACCGGATGGGAACCGGATGGGAACCGGATGGGAACCGGATGGGAACCGGATGGGAACCGGATGGGAACCGGATGGGGCATGGGAACCGGATGGGAACCGGATGGGAACCGGATGGGAACCGGATGGGAACGCCATGGGAACCGGATGGGCGGATGCGAACCGCGGATGGGAACCGGATGGGAACCGAACCAAATGGGAACCGGATGGGAACGCCATGGGAACCGGATGGCGGATGGGAACCGGATGGGAACCGGATGGGAACCAAATGGGAACCAAATGGGAACCGGATGGGAACCGCATGGGAACCGGATGGGAACCGGATGGGAACCGGATGGGAACCGGATGGGATCCCGCATGGGAACCGGATAGGAACCGGATGGGAACCGGATGGGAACCGGATGGGACCGGATGGGTACCGCATGGGTACCGCATGGGAACCGGATGGGAACCGGATGGGAACCGGATGGGAACCGGATGGGAACCGGATGGGAACCGGATGGGTACCGCATGGGAAGCGGATGGGAAGCGGATGGGAACCGGATGGGAACCGGATGGGGGAACCGGATATGGGAACCGGATGGGAACCGGATGGGAACCGGATGAACCGGATGGGATGGGAACCGGATGGGATCTGCATGGGAACCGGACGGGAACCGGATGGGAACCGGATGGGTACCGCATCGGAACCGCATGGGATCCGCATGGGAACCCCATGGGAACCGGATGGGAACCGCATGGGAACCGGATGGGAACCGGATGGGAACCGGATGGGTACCGCATGGGAACCGGATGGGTACCGCATGGGAACCGGATGGGATCCGCATGGGAACCGGACGGGAACCGGATTCGGAACCGCATGGGATCCGCATGGGAACCGGATGGGAACCGGATGGGAACCGGATGGGAACCGCATCGGAACCGCATGGGATCCGCATGGGAACCGGATGGGAACCGGATGGGAACCGGATGGGAACCGGATGGGAACCGGATGGGTACCGCATGGGAACCGGATGGGAACCGGATGGGAACCTCATGGGAACCTCATGGGAACCGGATGGGAACCGTATGGGAACGGCATGGGAACCGTACGGGAACCGTATGGGAACCGTATGGGAACCATGATCCACCCATGAGGAAAGCGAGAAACCGAGCCTGGCAACTCATGGCATCAAACACCCCACGCAGTAACTTCTCGCGGCGATGCGACTGCCTGGCACAATTTTTTTCCCGGGATGCCCTTGGGGATGGCTTCGATCTCCTTGAGCTCTGGGCAAACTGCTTCATATTGATGCGGGTGTGGATTGATGTGGATGCATGCGACGTCTCAAAATACATTACATCTGGAATTGACTGAGTAAAACAAGGCCAACCCGTCATTGCATGCAACAAAGCCAGTTGGCAAAAACAAGTGAAACAAACAGGTGTGTTTCGCTGTGTTTCGGTGTGCTTCGAAGATTCGAACTGTCTTTCCACTTTCCAGTCACTGCCTGGTTTTGACCTCCAAGTTCATCATCCGAAGCAACATCTTCGCACCATCTTTAGGAGCGTCCTACTGGAAGCTTCGTTCTGTCCGCACTGAGTGACGATATGAAAAACTAGCCAAACTCTCAGAGGAATCTGCGAAATTCAAAATTAGCCCAGCGAACTCAAGATTGTTGAACATTATTGACAATGGTTTCCATGTCTTTATTATGTAGCTGAATGTAACTGCTGGGTCAAATTTTTAAAGCCGAAATGGATTGTTCATGACAAGTTCATGACAAGTTCATGACAAGTTCATGATCGTTCATGACAAGTTTGATGGTTCATGATGGTTCTAGATCCTTATTGCACTTATGACCCGGCCATTTGTACGTCCTGTTCGGTGGAGTTGACATCTTTCGTGGACCTGGCCAAGTCGGCGGTGGTGAGTTTGTACCCAAAATGGGTATTGTCCGGTAATGTGGGTGAGTGGTTATAAATGTCATTAAAGTTAAATACATTGGCTACATACATACATTATTTGTATATATATATATACAGATACATATGATTATAAAAGCATGGGGTACCAATTCACCCACAACAACTGGTCATTCTCAGGTCTAATCCGCAATGGGATTCAGGAGTACTCTTGACCCATACCAACCTATTAGAGGAATCTTTTGGCAAAACTTGCCACCCTCTCCCTCTCTCTTAATGCAGCCCGGCAGAAATCCACCATGAAAGTAGATGATTTACTTGTTCATACTGTTCAACTTCAGGACTTCTCAGATAGCCATTTTGGATTAACAAAGTGTATAATTGGTATTCTGACATGTGCAATGATATTAGACAAATCGCTTGCATGTGTCTATTACAGGTGAGCAGCGACTCGCTTGCAGCTTGAAGCGAATTGACAATATGGACAATGGTAGCAACAGCACTGCTGAAACATCACATGTAGCATACATTTAGCATACGTCTAGCTTAGCATTTAGCTGCATTTTAGATGCATTTCGGAGTATCAAATGAGTGCCTAACTTTTGACGAACCCATACTGCGTGGCCCCGTCCCCATGGCGCACCCTCTCTCGATAGAGCTGCGGCGCCGCTCCAGCAGTGGGTTGGGATTCGACTTGATGCTGGTCACCACCTTGGGCCGCTATATGCCGCATGGCCGCTACCAGCGTCATCCAGCGTCATCCAGCGTCACCAAGGCAGCAATAAGTCTGCAGTATTCTGCAGTCAGCTGAGTTCGAGATATTTAGAGATTGCAGATTGATGCAGATTGGCTCCGCTTAATTGGATTGTGCATTGTGCTATGGTGACTCTCAAGATGAACTTTGAGCCTTCACCGGCCACCAGTTCGGGGGATTCTTGGACCAGATCCCCAGGGCTGTAAGGATCACCGCCTTGTCACCCAATCCCAGGTGCCGAATTCATGGAGGACATCTTCCGAAAGGCTTCCCGGAGCTGACCCAAGGGACCTGAGACGGGATTCCTCTGCACAACTTTGACTTGTTGCCACAAGTGCCTTGTCAACATCTTGTCAACATCTTGTCAACGCTTCGACCCTTGAATCTTTAGATTGTCCCGCTGAAGTGTACAGAATCCTTGGCTCATTCTCTTGCGGAAATAGTGTGGAAATGTGCGGATCAGACCACATTGACTCTGAGCGCCAACTGCCTTCGATCATTTCCTCGTGGTCAGAATCGTGCCCTCCGCGGAGCGAGGGAGCAAGGAGGGAGCAAGTGTGCTGTATCTTCAGTGGTTTTGTCGTTGGGATCTGTCATGAGTTGCTTCCTGTACTCGGTTTCAAGGCTCCATCAAATTTCTGAACCCATTCAAGCCTAGGCGATTCGGGTTTGGCAGAGACTTCTACAATCTTGTGACCGTTGAGAGGGGCTCAATTTCGCATCCAAAAACATAAACTATCCATTGAACAAAATTATACTCCCGTTTTATACTCCTGTTTGTGGGCAGTGCCCACAACCACAGTGATCACAACTTCTAAGAGCTCTGTCCTATACTCAGCTGAGGAAGTTTCAGACCATCTCATGAGACACAGTGACATGGCCACTTACTCCTGATGTGGCTGAATTAGGTCGTCCCAGTCGTCTCATCAACTCAAGTGATCCATGATTTCCGCAACTGACTTCATCATCATCAAATTTCCCTCCATCCACCATCCACCATTTTGGCGCCATGGTGGTGCCGCTGGCCTTGGGAGCTGCGCCGCGTGGGCGTCTCTGCGGCTGACGGCGATGACACCGGCGCCAGCTTCGGCTTCGCGGCCGGCTTCGTCGAGGGCGACGGCCGCGCGGAGGGCTCTAGACGCGGTGCCAAGGGCGGCAACGTGGAGCCGGTCCTTGGGCCGCGGCACGGAACAACGGAGCACAAAGAAACAACAAAGGGCCTCAAAGGGCCCATAAATTTTCAGATGGATATCGCAACAGGGTTTGATGTCATAATATTTCATGTCGAGATATGCACTAACAGAACATTGGTTGATTGGTTGGCATACCACACGTCCAGGACGCGCAGCCAAGAGAGAAGACTGTGAACTTAGCAGGAAAACTTGGCAGAATTTCCACCATTGACCCATTCCCATCCGAACTTGAACCAGCTCCATTTGTTCTTTTCTACACCCAAACGTCACCATCTTTCAAACGGCTTGGCCGAAGATGAAAAACTCAATTCGATATAATTGGATATAATTGGTGCAGTTTGTGCAGACATAATCCTCGATATGAAGATCGCAGATCGCAGATGATCGTAGTGGTTTGATGACCCAAACAGTCTGCAGTTCGCCACACACCTGGTCCTGGGCTTCCCAACATGCTTCGTGGGGGACGAGTGGCTTTGACTCCTGCGTTCTGGTGCCCGTGGCCCGTGTGAGTCCAAAAGAGACTGGAGATATCTGGAGATTCACCGGGATTCGTATCTGTATTCACTGCATATTCACTGTATATTCCCTGCATTCGTTCATGACAGCCACCTGTGCTGTGGAAGACAGGTGCAGGACCGCACTTGTACCTCTGAGTCAAGGCAGTTGAGACAGTGGGTTACTGGGATACTGAGTATCAGATACCGGGCAGTTGCAAAAAATCTGCGCGGGGATTGGGGACCCTTTGAGTCTCTTTTGAAAACGTTCATGATGATGCATGATGTGTTTATACCTGAAGCAAACTGTGAATAGTGTAGCGCAGCATGATGATATGGGTGGAACTTCTTTTGAAACTTCTTTTGGTCGGCGTTTACACCGCCAGAATTGGCAAACGAATTCCCAAATCTTGACATCAGGTACTTTAAGTACCTTGATGAGCCCAGTGAGCCACCCTTCAAACTTCTCATGGGAGAGCCGACACAGGACTGTCCAAACCGTTCTTGGACGACCCAGGCACAAGAAAAAAGCTGAAAGTACGACTCAGGCGGCTCAGGCTCCAAATGTATTGCAAAACCAAATCAAGCGGTGGGATTCTCAGGATTCTCGTGTGAGTCCAACATAGTCCAACTATATGTTATCGCAAGCTATCCACCTTGTTCATAGCACGATCACATGGCTGCAGGATCCCACATTCTCAAGATTTCTCAAGTTTGATCAGCAAATCCCTTCTGTCATCATTCCACTTCCAGATACGAGAACCAACTTGTATCAAACAAGGAATCAAGAAGACACCAGAGGCGGTTAAAAACCACGAAAAAATCCTTGGAGCCTCATGATCTAGCAGCTACTACTAAACTTACTAAACATTAAACAGGGTCCTCTTCAAACGAATGCCGTAACCGTAACCCTGACACCAACATAGCAAGACCTCGCACTTCAAACGTAACGGTTGCCACAGAGTCTGTGGGCACGGTCGCATGGTCTGCACCATTCGCTGAGAGGATGAGGACGGTGAAGAAAGCGGGGCACGCTCCTCACAGCGCTGGACACAACCAGGTACTCACTTTTTGTGCGCACAATAGATTTGATCGATACTATTCAGCAGTTTGGGCCTAGCAACCATAGCACAAGCAAGTTGTGTATATGTATATATATGTATTTATTTATTTGCTTATCTTAAATTTGTGTGCTTCTTCATTTATCTATTTGCTTACTTATCTATCTATATATGTATCAGCCACGGCCATTTCCCAATCTCCTCCCGTGGCAGCACACACAGCCAGCCCACCGCTGGCAAAATGCCCTCAGACCTGGTGCAAATCGAGCGTCACTCGAGCGAACTCGCTTGAACTAGACTTCAAGTTTCAAAAATGAGCAAAGTCCCTCAACAAACTTTAGTTCAATGATTCAATGATCATGAATCGATCTTTCAATTTCTTTCGGGTCCCGGGCTGCTGCACAGTCTCGAGCGCTCCACCAGGCCACCAGGGTTCTGCCTTGGACCCGGAAAAAATTGGGACTGCGGAAGCTGTGGAAGTTGTGGTAGTTGCGGTAGTTTCTCATAGAATGTGCGTACTCAGTCCACTTGTGGTGTTTGCGGCGATCAAAATCATTCAGATATGTATCTATGGATGGATGGATAGACAGACAGACAGATAGACAGATAGATAGACAGATAGATAGACAGATAGACAGATAGATAGACAGATAGACAGATAGATAGACAGATAGACAGATAGATAGACAGATAGATAGACAGATAGATTCAGATAGATAGACAGATAGATAGACAGACAGACAGACAGATAGACAGATAGTCGCAAAAATGGATGGATGGATGGATGGATCGGTGGATGGATAGGTGGGTAGGTAGATAGATAGGTAGATAGATAGATAGATAGATGGATAGTTTAGTTTAGATAGATTAGATAGATTAGATAGATTAGATTAGATTAGATTAGATCAGATCAGATCAGATTAGATTAGATTCGAATAGATAGATAGATGGATGGATAGATAGATAGATAGGCAGAAAGATAGATAGAAAGAAAGATAGATATGATTCATTGTATGTGTATATGAATATATACATATCACTCGCCTTTGTTTTTTTCTTCCGGAACTCTTTCGACCTTCCCTCAACACAAGTCATCGTTTCATTTGTTCTGCATTTTTCCAGTCCACGAAGGTATGCCGCCAAATGAATTTCAACGAGATCCATCAGAAAGGTCCCTTTCAAGAAAAGTGTCCCGGGTCACCCGCTCCCAATAAATTTTCCAAAAACCCAGCGGAAGTCCAAAACGCCGTGGAACCGCACAGGTCTCACCGGCCACTGTGCACGTGGCTGTCGCAGAGCGCTGCCGATGGCAGGTGACTCTCGGGGCGGCAGCGGCTTCTTCAACCAGTGTCGTGCAGCCTGGGAAGCAACAGAAAGATATGGAAACAGCACATTCTACCGGATTCACAGAATTGTCACACGCTACCGGATTCTACCGCTGCCATTGACATGGGCACTGCCATTGGCCTTCTTGTTCTTCATATCAAACTTATCCGCCACTTTATGTCGTGCCTGCCACAGGGATTTGATGTTACACCTGTCGGCCAAAGTTTTCCTGCTCAGCGTAGAAAAAAACAGCTCCCCACAGACCTTTCGCACTGTCGTTCGCGCCAATTCTGGGCCACCTGCTTGGAAGGAAACTGCATGATCTGAGGGTTTAGGTGATCATATCACTGACAGGTTTGGAAATACCATCATCTCAAAATGTCCAGGATTCCTGAAGTAAAATTGCATGGGGTTTCTCGCAACTTTATTTTGGCTGTCGAGTACCGCAGCTCATTTCGACTCGACAGGTCCGGAGTGAACAAAAAGTTGGGGTTGCGCCACACGAGTTTCAACTGCACAAATTTGGGTTGGTTGGCAAACCCTGCCTTTGAGTAATATTATTGTATTTTTCGTATATGTATGTATGTATGTATGTATGCATGTATGCATGTATGCATGTATGCATGTATGCATGTATGCATGTATGCATGTATGCATGTATGCATGTATGCATGTATGCATGTATGCATGTATGCATGTATGCATGTATGCATGTATGCATGTATGCATGTATGCATGTATGCATGTATGCATGTATGCATGTATGCATGTATGCATGTATGCATGTATGCATGTATGCAGGCAGGCAGGCAGGCAGGTAGGTATGCCAATGTATGTCAATGTATGTGAATGTATGTCAATGTAGGTGTGTATATATATATTGATTAGATTAGATTAGATTAGATTATATTATATTATATTATATCATATTATATTATATTATGTTATATTATGTTATACTATGCTATACTATGCTATACTATGTATATATATATATACATATATCAGAGAGAGAGAGAGAGAGCAGTGTGAAGAATCATATACAAGGCAAAAGTTGGCAAATATAATTGCAAAATGATCATGTTTATGTGTGGTCCTTGACTACAACACATCTCTGTGTTCGTCCAATCCTTCCCATGGCAACAGCATGTAATGGAAAAGACTGTTGAAAAAAAATCGTTCATGACTGTTGGAAGCAGACTGTTGAAATGAATTCAAAACCATGTTGGGAGAGGTCTTATCAATTTGAAGTTGAGGAGGTTGAGGAAGGGGTAGCACCAAAATTAGTGTCAGGGATGTAGAGAGGTCGCCAGTGGACCATTGCTCTAGATCTCGATGGCAGAAGCATTGATTCGTGCTGATTGGAAGCAAAGCAAAGAAACGATGGGATAACAAAATTTAAATTTCATTTTGGTGATGGAACACCTTAAATGCCATGAGCAACCAAAAACCAAAGATTGCTGATGAAGTAACAAATAAAGTTGCATTGAAATCGAATTGATTTCGATGGCCACCAGGTACTCCCAAAATAACCAAAAATGCGGTGTTGAGACTGTTTTGCAAGGACACCATCAGAAAATTTGCAACACTCTGTGTTTCCACAAAAAAATCGACTAATGACTAATACGATGCAAAGGTTTGCAGTTGGCCCCAAAATTTATGCCACGTCACCTCCATCACCACGACCCATTGCGTCCTCTTTGAGGCAATCCGAAGAATTACAAAACCGGCTGCAAGTGTTTCATTCTTCGAGTTTGGTTCTGTCTGCAACATGATATCGTCGGTGCCGTTCCAAACCTCATGGTTCTGGTGATCATGGGTATTCAACTTTCATGGTCCTTGAACAACCAGAAGGATTGATGACTCGAGTTTGCGCATGTGTACCATACCCAAATACCAGTGTGTTTGCGGACTGGTGGTTGCTGTTGCAAGCATTCGCATTCGTTGTGCCAATCTGTGACCACAACTCATTAAGTAGATTTCAAGTATTGCACTAGCCACACATTCAATTTTCAATGGATTAAAACCTATTATACATTATTATACCACATTCGAGGGGATGAACATCATTTACCAACTAGTTTTGATGTTCACCAAGGTAAAAGAGTTTTGACCCATGGCCAATTTTTTGTTTAGGTTTGGTTTTGAATGTTTTGCACGTGTTGGAATGGTTGCAACCCATGAAATACCCAATTTTAATGTGTTCGGACGTTGGTTTATGAAAAAAATGACAATTTTAAGATACCTCACGCGCCACCCTTCCTCCATTTTTAAAGGCCACATATTGTTCGCTGCCTTCCATTGCCTCATGGCCTGCAATTTTAAACACCCCAATGGAAATAAATTCCAACTTCTCAAAATCCGCGTTGCATTAAATTCCGCAAATCAACCCCGTACCTCCCACCGCACATACCCACTGCAAAGGGCCTGTTAAAAGTTGGAGACGCCCTTTTTTGTCCTTGCTTATTGAGTGACTTGAGCCACTGCACGCGGCATGAATCGCATATGCTACATGCTGTCATGGGTGCAACTATATGTACTAAAGTTTGACACCCGTCCTTCAAAGTTTGCGTTTTGCACACTTCGACCTTTACATGTTTGACAGCATTGTTTGTTCTGATTCTATTGGCACCGCAGGATTGCTACAAATCCTTGTTGTTTTTCTTCTGGGTGCCCCTGTGCTAATCCTAAATTCCTAACTCAGCCAGCAGCGCGGCGCTCCAAGATCTGCCACCACGCGCTGGTCCTTCTCGATCTCCACCATCGCCATTGGATCTTTCATCTCTGTCTCTATTTTTCTGTTTTCACCAGGTTGGAAATCATCGTCGCCTGTCCTTTTTTCTTCTTCGCCTTCTTCGTGAAGCGAACTGCCAGCAACTGCATCTGCCTCCTCAAAGAAATCAACGCTTCGGTCATCATTGACCCAAGCACGCACTTGTTCACCTGTTTCTATCCAAAGCTCTGGTTTTCCTGATTGAAATATGATAAGCAAATTTTGAAGACTCCGCAAAAGTCGTAGTTGACGATTATTGTTTCTCTTTGACCTGGTTCTAGCGGAATTCCTTGTGAAAGATTGCGACACTTGTGAACCACAAGATTTTCTGGTCCAATCCCCTGCATCAAAAGATTCCATCTGTAATCATTCAGTGCCACAGGTTCACGTGGCACCGGAGAAATACACCAAAAATTCGCCATAGGAACGCTGCTGAGGAAATAGTCTGTATCTGTGCATTCAACAATTTCCGGATCTGCTGATGAACACGAGGGTCCACCACTGTTTGAAATTGTTTCTGCCATATCCATTGCAGTATCCATAGCATTACGACGTGCACCTTGCTTTGCTAAAGGCATAGGCACAGATTTGGGTTGTGGTTCTTCATTTCTTTCAACCACGCGATCTGGATCTTGGTGAAATAGTTCCAGATTTTTTTCCTTCTCCTTCATGAACTGGACTGACTTGAGTCGCATGTCCATAATGAATGTCACACCAATCGTCAGGATCACTGACTTCCTCCATTGTTGATTGTAGATATCGTTGATAGCGATTTCTCGGACTTTCTTCTTCTGCAAAACTCTCATCTGAATCCGCATAATCTGCTCCCTGTTCATCTCCATCACGATTGGCTGCTGTATGCTGTGCTTCTTCCCGAGCAACGCGATGACGGATGATACATCCGCTCATCAGTTCGGTATCTGACATCCTCACATCCTCATCAAACGGATCTTCTTCTTTTTCTTCTTCTTCTTCTTCTTTTTCTTCTTCTTCTTCTTTTTCTTCTTTTTCTTCTTTTTTTTCCTGTTCTTCTTTTTCTTCTTCTTCTTATTCTTCTTCAATGTCTTCTCCTCTTTGTCGAAAAATTCCACCTTCACTGCACAAAGGATCATCTTCCTCGTTCATGATGATTGCCTCTTTCACTGTCTTCAGAGCAAACTTGCATCTCTCCAGCTCTTCCATCTTGCTCGCCAGCTTGAGAAAAAGTCTCATCACCAAAACCAAAAGAATAATGATTACCACACATGCCCATGTCAAAGTCCGTGACATAGTTCCAACGCCAGCTTGATCTCTTTCACATCCTTGCAAACTGCTCGCCACGATCATGTTGACCAAAGTTTCACTAGCTCCTTCTTCTTTCCATTGTAGACCACATCGTCGTTCTCCTCGAAGTTTTGGCTTTTCAATCCGACCCTCTTCATCAAGAACTCGCGCCTTTCCTTCGATAGCACTTTCCTGTTCAAGTCAGCTGGGTTCTCCTTGGTCGAAATACGATCCACATAGAACCACTATTTTCTCATGACTTGTTGCGTCCAAAGAAGGAGTCGGGTTGAAAGATGTTTGGCTTTTCCAGGACCCAAACGAGAAAAGAACGCTTGAGCACTCGTAGAGTCCAATCTCAGTCTCATCATCACCTTCTCCTGGTTACCAAGACCACCAAAGTCATTGACCAAAAATTGCTTCAAGTAGGTTGCTTCCGTCAGCAAGCTCGTAGCTGCAAGAATCTCAGCTTCCATTGAACTCAGGGAAACCGAAGTCTGACATCGTGAATGGCTGTGTACCAGGCAAGAATTCAGGAAAATGAGTCCTGAACTTGTGCTCCTTCTGCTCACCTTGCATGATGCCCAATCGGAGGCACTATACAGCTCCAACATGTATGGTTTGGAATCTCTTTTCTCCTGGCCACCATACCATTTCTGCAGCGTAGTTTGATGCATCTCAACCTTCGGGTAATGCAACTTCATGTCTTTGGTCTGAATAAGGTAGCTTGTCAGCTTCTTGAGACCATTCATTGCTAGTTGAGCCGGTTTGGCCATGTAGGTCGCCAAGATTCGAACTGGATGTTGAATATCGCATCTCTCCTGACTCACATAGATGCAAATTCCGAGTGCCGATCTGAAAAGTTTGGCATTTTCAGCATCAGGGTCATAGATCTGCAAACATCCATGAGGAGGTACCGCTCGACCTCGTCTGTCACTCACCTTCAGCAAGTCAGCCAACTTCGGAATGTACTTTGAACTTGGGGTCACATCAATGCCGTCCTCATTGAATTGAAGTTCACGTTTGAGGTAAAAGATACTTCCTTCATCTCCAGGCACATGCTTCAGTGGTGGATTCTTTTTGGAGTTTCAATATGGCAGTTGGTGTTTTGCTTTTGCTTGCAACAATGGCAGTTGTTCAACCTTGAGGGAACAAGGTAGAGGTCTGAGTTCAGCAGAATTCCAATTGGCAGAGCATTATGAGTATGCTGCAAACTTGGCTGAAAGAATCAAAGGTTTGGAGACGACAACAGAGAAGACATCCACACTCATGTATCAGATGGAAGCTGAACTACATGAGGAGGTCAACGCTTTGGATACCAACTTGCAGTGCTTGCGACACACCTTGATGGAATATGGAGGTTTTGTGAGAAATGATGGGCTCAGCAGTGAGCACCGTCGACACATGTTTGTGCAAGAAAGAACCAATTACGTCTTGTGGCAAATGAAAAGCAAAGCTGGGACAACAGACCCAATTCCAACAGAGCATGCAGACATTGAAGAAGGTGAGGAGGAGTCTTTGACAGAAGACGAAACTATTAGAACGCGAGATTCCCCTGGCAGCTATGAAGCCTAGCTGGAAAACTTGCGTTTGGATCAGGGAATAGCAGTTTCAGGTGGATACAGGTGGATTGCACACAGATGCATCAAACATACAACAGGCAATGATGATCCTTTTGGAATCAAGCTCAGATACCAATGCTGGAGAACTGGGAATGGAGACATTGAACCACATTCGAAACGTTTTCCAACGCTTGCACCGATGGCACAGAAATCGTGGAAGTGGTGAGAGGGCACAGTGATACAGATTGTATTTTGAAAACATATTCAGTCTTTTGTGAAGGCAGGGGCAAGGATAACGTGGATCTTTCCTAGCCATTTTTCTTTTCTTTCAGAGATGTCTTGCCAGAGACAATGTCTGGCAAAAGACGTTTACAAAGGTTGAATATCAGAATATCAATCTAAAACTCTTTTTTTCCGTCCAACGCCAGATGGCTCTCGCCAGGTCGTTTATCAAGCCGGAAAGACAATTGTGACAATGTGATACAAAAGAGAACTGAATTGGATCGATACATAATCCATTCAGCTGTCACCGTGCGAGACAAGAAGCAAACACCAAAACCCAAAAACAAACAAAACAGACAAAAACACCAAAAAGCAAACAACACCAACCAGACACAAAAACAAAAACCAGCACGGTTAGTGGTCAGCTGATCAGTTCATGGACAATTGGAAGATGCACGGAGAGATGATAACATTGTATCACCTCAGGGATTGGTATGGCAATGTAAAACAAAGGCGAAACAACAGACAACAAAGTGCCATACAACAATCTGTGAGCCAGGAAGCAACAAATGCACTATGCGGAAACCAAGGCTCCCCCCAGCCAGGAGCCCCGAGATCACAGAGTGCAGCCGCACGGGCAAGAGCCAGCAAGAAGCTGTCTTGTCGCATCTGATAAGAAGACGCTGAAAGGTGAAACGTGTTGTGAAAGCGGAGCTAAGGTGAAACGACAGAAACTAACAGCGCTCAGAGCCACTCAGAGTCCTCTCACGTGTACTTTGTCTGTCATCAGACTTGAGTGAGTTCTAGTGCTCTTGCAGGACATCTTTGTGAGTGAGTTCCGGCAGATTGGCATAATGTTCTTCAGAAGACGTGCTAGATCCTTTTTCGGTACGGGGCAGTAGCAAGAGAGCTTTCTGTGCTTGACTGACTTCATAGCTCGCTGTGATCGTGCAGCCATCCAAAATGCAACTAAGTTGATGTAGTTGCCGCGTTGCATTGTCAAGGTCAATGATCCGCTGGGGCGGAACTTCAGTTTTTTTTTCCTCGAGTTTGGCCGATGTCGCTCTGAGGCTCGGTCCTTACATGAGCATAAGCAGTGAAAAGAATTTGTACAAAGGACACAGTTGGTCCAAATGAGCAGGCAGATCAAACCACAGCGGCAACAATCACAAAACCACCAACACACGACGACCCGCAAATCCCCCAGCCAGACTTGCGTTTCGTCAGAGAACGCGGAAAACAAACCAAAAACCAAACCAAACACAAACCAACGGGGCCGGAGCCCAAAAAACAACACCCACGAGATCAATCTGCCAAGGGACACAGTGGTTTGACCACTGCATCACTATCAAAAACATGCGACCTGAATTGAGATCACGACATTCTCGCCGACATGAAAGCCTGGCCTGCTAGCCTATCAGCTCAAACATCGAAATGCTAAAACCTGTACATGAGCACGATCTATAAACTGATGCCTCTCTCAGTGTCCTCTCAGATCAGCTTGTCCAGCAGGCCTCCATGGACAGAGTCGTCACGAAGAATCGATGTGCGCAGGAAAGTCGTGGCGGTCTCAATGTCAGGCACCCCCCCCTGGCGGGCAGGGATGGCACACGGAAGGCATCACAGACCAGCGAAACAAAGTTCCTAGTTGCCATCGCACATGCCATCTAGTTACACAGGGGAGGAAAACAAATTCCTGCAGCGTGATGGATCTCAGCAAGCGAAACGTCTGGGCAATGCTCGCCAAGATGAGGGATACGCAGCAGAGTTGTAGTTGTGCAAATAGTATGAAGACAAACATAGGGGCGGTCTCCACGCACAAAACTCAAAGGGGGCCTGAAACTTAACCTGACTGTACACGCAAGTTCCGCCAAGCCAGCGCTCCCTTCGGCAAAGTTGTTCTCGTTGTGACAGGTCCGTCAACATGCAGACCACAGAACTGTTCAAGACGTTTCAGGATGTCATCGTCCCTGAAAGACCTGCAGTGCTTTGCAGTACGCACAGTAGTAGGTTGCAGTCGACTCAAGTCCGTAGCGCTATTCACCCACAGAATAGGCAGGCTGAAGAATCACCACATATACCGTCCACCAGCTGACGAACCATGTATGCAGTCTTGTGCTGCGCGCGGGCGCCCTAGGCTATTCCACAGGGAGCACCACTGGATAGCACCAGTGAGACTCGCTGCAGAACAGTCTAGTCCATGGCATCGGCCGGCTATCTACTGCCCCTCTCGGTTAGCCCCGACCAATCGTGCAGTGCCAACGGACAAGGGGACACCCGAAAAGACTCAGACACAGCAAAAAAACGAATTCCGAAAAGAAAACGAATTACTCCTTCAGAGGAGGACAAAGGAAAAGGACAGGGGAGGGTGAAAAGTAAGATGTGCAGGGATGCAATGGTGAGTCACCACAAGACTAGACCTCAGTTGGGCAGGGGGAGTACAAGTGCACCTGTCACGTCTATGGACAGATACACAAGTACAGTAAATCACAAAGAGGTAAGTGAGTGAGAAGTTAGTGCAGTGTTCCTGGGGATTCACACAAAACTAGAATTCAGTTGGGCCGGGATAGTACAAGTGCACCTGTCACGTCTATGGACAGATACACAAGTACGAAAAACGGCCTTGGGGGGCACCAAAAGATAAGTCCTGTCCTTAGTTGACATGATTGAATGCTGATGTGTCAGTGTCTCTTAACCTCAGTCAGCAGCCAATCACACAAAACGAGCAACAATCTCAACATCCACTCTAGGCTCCAGGCGTCTTGTGCCTAAGTGAGGGCAAGGAAGAGACATGAAGGAGGCGGGGGGCACAACAACAGAAAAACCACACAAGAGAAACAACAACCCAGGAGCAAAACCCAAATCAACCGGACAAAGGGCAAAAGCCGAACCAAACCCAGACCAAACAAGGAAGGGGGAAGCCGGGAAGGCAAAGGAGGACAGGGGCGGAGAGGGCCGCGCCTACCGCATTAGAGTAGCAATAGTGCAGCTTAGCGGAGAACAATGGGGGACCAGGATCATCAGAATGATGAATACCTCAGTGTGGTAAAACTGAGCGGCCTAACAGCACTTGCAACATGGTGGAGAGGGTGCAACACACCCCACACAGGGCCAGAGGCCTTTGCTGCCATGAGGCAAAGTGAAGTGAGGACAACAAAGCACTGCCACACTCCCAGCACGTAGCAGGGCAACCAGGCCGTCACAGATGCAACCAGATACCCAGAGGGAGGGACCAGCGTAAGGACTGGGCCAGGGCACCACACAGGTCTAACCGCGGGGGGAAGGGAAGCAAAGAGGGCAGCGGGGGAGCCGACAAACACCAAACAAGCAAGACACAAACACAAAGGCCCAACCACACCGGGGAGCAAAAAACAAGGGGAAAAAACACCAAGAGGCACAAAAGCGAAAGCCTCACACCGACCGCACCGCGCACCCAGAGAGCGAAGCCCGAAAGGGAACGAGGCAACGAAACAAGGACGAAGGACAGAAGCGACAACACGACCAAGTCGAAGCCGCCCCAGAAAAGCAGAAAGCGAATAGGGGGGCCGCAAGAGCAGGAACCCCGCCAGGGTGAGAAAGGGCCCCACACAACCATAGCCGATGGGAGTAAGTTATACTGCGGCGCCCAAGGGAGGAGGGCAGGGTGAAACAGGTCAGCAAATCAAAAAGAGGGAGGAGGAAGGAGAAAAGGGGAGATCGCTACGTCTGACTACGTGTAGTATATTCTAGGTAATGTTGTTTGTCAGCGCGGAGAGTGTCATTCCAGCTGTTCCCAATCGCAAAGGATGCAGGGTTAGCCCTTTCTGTCCCTGCAGCAAGGAGCCGAAGCTCATTGCATTTGGCCTGAAAGGCAACCTGGTCAGTATCTGGAGCCTTCCTGCGCAATCTTCTATCAGGGAAGGCCCGTTCTGTCACATGTTGCCGAAGGGTCGTTTCAGGCAAGTAGTGGGCTGGTCGTTGGAAAAACACTCTGCTTGCTAACTTCGCCGGGTTGACTTCCCACTGTGTAAACATGTGCCGATGCTGTTTTTGCTGCTTCAGTTGTGCAGCGTACTGGTGGAGACTTTTATTCGAGTGCCACAATCTAAGGAGGCTATAGTTGGACGGCCACTCAAGTGGGCACAGAGTAGCTGTCTGCTTCCACCTTTCTGGAGTGAGTCCTGTTGGGGATGGAACAATTACTTCCAAGTTGACCCTCGTGGGTCCAGTGGGCTGTAGGCCCATCATGATGTAAGGTTCCACTACACCCATTGTGTACCCACGGATGAGTTCCGCGAAGCAATTAGGTGCTTGGAATTCCTCATCCAAAGCCAGACTCAGTCCAGGGGCGTTTTTGTCAGTGAACTTAACTGCCTGCAGTACTTGGTCAACCGCGTCCCTCTGCAGCCCTTCAAAAACTCGATGGGGGCAAGCAAAGGAAACCTCTTGCGGGGCTTGTACGCCTCCTTCTTCTCCTATGAAGCACGGTGCAATTTTGCTAGCCCAGCTAGCAGGAAACCATGCCAGCAGGGCCGAGACTCCACTGACAAGGTCAACACCAGTGTGGCGCCGAGAATGGGGCTGATTGGTGACCACGACTTTCACGGGGCCACTGGGGGCACGTTCCCGGTTCACGTCTGCACTTTCTTTGGCTGCTCCAATTAGCTCGGAGAGAATAGGGCGAAACCAATACGTAGCATACAGCAGACATTCAGTCTCAGGGGTTGCCAGAGACTCTGCTCGTCGAGTAAGCGAGCAGATGTACTGCGAAAGTGTTTCAGCAAGCCGTAGCGTGAAATTACGGGCTGCATGCGTAAATACTTCTTCTACAGTATCAATGGCATCCCTCAGCCACAGTTCAGCCGCTATCGACATGAAAAGGCGGGCAAACTTCTCCTGAATGGACGTTAAGGAGATGGTCAATTTTGCCTGCAGCCACAGGTGCGGAAGGGCACCTAGGTTGTCAGGCTGAAAGAAGACGTTGGCTTGGGGCTGAGAACTGCGCATCATGGTGGCCAATTTGTCAGCTGCACCTTTGATTTCCATTTCCGTCGGATCATCAAGTGCATCTGGGATTGGCGGGCACCATGGTTCTTCAGGAGACAATTCCGCTTCATCTGCTTCCTCCTCTTCAGATTCGCCCTCAGTGGTAGCTCGCTCTTCGTCTGATGAGGGATCCTCGACAGTCTCACCAGCCCCTTCAGGTCCTATCAGAGGGCTCGCTCTCAAATGACCTTGTAAGGCAGGATCCTGCAATAGCAGTGGTTGCAGGCGGTGAGCATCAAAATAATGGATACCAGGGATGAGTAATATTCGCCGGTCTTTGGTGGCCTGATGAAAATGTATTTTACTGCCCCTTAGCCGGTGAACAAGGACCGGAGAGCCATTGTGAGAAGCACAAAGCCATAGTGGAGATCGGTATCCATCCCCTGCATAGCCATACAGGTACTCACGATCAATAGAACACGGGAAGAAGCTACTCGCCGTGAGACGATGGTCCCGACTGTGGGAGGCCAATGCTGCAGTGACCTCCTGCGTAAGGCGCAACTTCGACTTCTGCGCGAGAACCAATCGATATCTTCTCAGGGAGCGTTCCCCATTCACTGTTACTACCATGGCAATGGCCAGTGGTGGTTTGTCTTGTGACTTAAAGGGTGTGTTGAGTCCCCACTCTAGGACCGCCTCTGCGTCCGAGGGTACTCGCTTAGGCTCATGGTACTGGACAAATCTGTTTTTGAGGGTATAATACCCATAATGATAGACCGCTAACGTCTGAGCCATCCCAATCATCCCAGCCATATCAATGGGAGAAACAATGTACGTGTGTTTGATTGCTCTTGTGAGCGCTACTGTGGCTCGGCCAAAACAGTCTTCCCTGTCTTCCATCGAGGCTCCTCGGCGACCCCCGCTGAGGAAACCACACCCTGTTTGAACAACCACTGCTATTCTTGCGGTTGCCGGAGCTGCCGACGAGGTTGTGGCAATTCTGAGTCCTCCAAACCAGGCTGCCTGAAAACCATGTTGCAGGAGTTGGTTGTGTACCGCTGTGCGGTTGCACATAACCAGAAGTTGTGCTGTCGCTCCTTGGTTGAGGTCCCGATAACACTTTTGAAGATAATTGAGGAAGACTACGACATCTTCAATAGCTGCAAGGAGGTCTTTGGGAACCTCTTTGGGAACCTCCCACAGCACCGTTCGGAAGCCTCCGTGTTCGGCAGTGTGGTCATGAGGTACAAAGTGGCCTATTTGGATGGGATCCTGGTCATGCAGCACAAGTTCTGGGTACCTAACTGCGACGATGGCTTTGTACGTCACCAGAGACACCCTTGAACTGTTGGGCAGTATGATGCCCCATCTGTGTGGGCCGTCCAAGCCGGCTGCTTCCACCGTAGTTGTACACTCAGGGATTCCAAACTCTTCTGGTGCGGTAGCGATGAGCAGGACCGCTAAAATTGCAGAAATCAGGCAACTGGTGACATTGAGATGGCGGAGCGTTTCATCGCTGAATAGGCGTGCTAGTGAGGTTGGCAGGTGTGGTATGGTGGTTGCGGCAGTCCATACTCCGGTATGAGGTGCTTGTCCAACTTTGAGCAGACACGCAACATCCGAGTCATTGTCCTGGCTCGCATCCGGCCAGAGGAGGGCTATAAGTTGGGTGAGCCGGGCAGGAGGTAGATAATCTCCAGGGCGGTTCAAGGCTCGCAGTCCGAGAGGACGGTGGAGGAGCTTCTGCCTATTTGCTGCGGCAGCTCTTCCTTTGGATATGGCCCCCGGGTGTTTGCCTATGGTCACCCACGAATACGATAAGTGCTGGCTGTTGGATGGCGGCAAGTGCAGCAATTTCGTGGTAGTTGCCATACTGTTGGCTTTCATCCATAAATGCTAGCCACGCTCTGGAGAGCCATAGACTAAACGAGGAATATTTCATGGCCATTTCCGCGGTAGCAGAGCCTCCAGTCGCAATCAGAATGCGCTTCTCCGCAATGACTCTGTTGCGATCGCTGCATCGAACATCAATTTTTGCTGCATAAGCTTCGCCCTTTCCTTCCTCAATCCGACCTAACAACCGTCCAAAGGCTGATTGCGTTGGTGGGGAGAGATCACTGATCTGGTCAGCAAGGGCTTTTGCAGCAACATTTTCTTTGGTGTAGACAACAGCGTAGAAGTCATCTAATTCGCAACTGAGAGCGATTATCTATAGAAGAACTGCTAGGGAGCGGGTTTTCCCAGCACCAAATACACCTGCAATGCAGAGGTCAGAGCGACCAGTGAGGATTGCCAGGAGCAATGCTACTGTCACAGCGAGGACATGTCCATCTCCATGCCCTGCGAGCGGGAGTAGGCAATCTCGCAGGTACTCATCATGTGCACCTGGCAGTGCGACCCCAATGGGTGTCAAAAATCGGCATAACACTCGGACCAAAGCATCAATTAGTTTTGTCCTGCGCTCACTCGGCATTCGTCGCACTGGGATATTGGGCTGGAGAATGCCCATTGTCAGTGGGAGCCGCGCCGGGTTGGCCTGTGCAAACACGAGCAGTTCGCATCGACTTCGCGTGTCACCCAGGAATGCCATTTCTTCCAATATTATAGAAAAGTTTGCATGGAAAACAATAGGCTGCGGCCAATCTCGCGCAGGGTCAAAATAGTCCACCTCTGCTGGCTGCTGCACTAACAGTCGTCCACAAAAGGCAAAAGCGACAGGCTTGGAGACTACGACTAGCTCAAGTGACTTTGGGGCAATCCGTCGATAGGCTCGATAGTCTGCGGCACGGCTGGTGCCTTGCATCACCTTTTCTTGGACAAGGAAGATGGCACAGCGGCGCAGGCCATCAGGGAGCTGGAAGCGCCCAAACAAAGCTCTGCCTGCCATAACATTGGATTCCATGCTCCCAAGATTGCCATTAGCGCATAGGTGCCAGGGCGACACCGGTGGGACTGCATTCGGATCGCTGAAAAGCAAAATGGGCACACCCTCCGTGAGCAGCTGGATAACATGAAAGCCAGCGAAGGCCTCATATCCATATCTGACCATGAGCTCTACACCCGGTTCACCGCGTGCTTGTCGTTGCAGATGTTGCAGCTGACGACCGGCATGGTAAGCGTCCAGTTGTGGCAGCACCATATCAAGTAGAAAGATCAACGTACGCAGTGAAAAACCACGAAGGAATTCAGCCAATAGGTTCCTCATGAGTCGCCCTCCTTCAGCATGAGCCTTTACAGGGATGGGGATCATGTCAATCAGCAACTGGCGTAGATCGAGTTCAGTAGCAAGGGGATCATCCCTGATATCTCTGCCATCAAATGGTACTGTATGCAGGTCAGGGCATCCATTTCCAGCGGCCTGTAGCAGCGCACTCAGGGTGTGTTTACAATGATCTGGGAGATCAAAACTAACCCAGGAGAGGACTTGCAAGAGCCCTTCGCATCGTATCCCATGCGGGATGACTTCAGGCGTCGTAATTTGGAGATAGTCTATGTGATGGGTGCCTTCTTCAATTGGAGTAAACAAGAGGTGGCCATATGCATGTCTGGCGCGGCCACTCCACGCTGGATACCCGTCTATAAGGACAATATTATAGCTCAGGTCTGTGAGAGTGTCTGGACGCCACACACAGAGCCGGTCCTCAAGACAGTGCAAGAGCACTACCTTTCGTTCCCCAGTTGCTAAGTGCAACATTTCAGGCGGAGAGGCAATTGCTGCTACCTTAGTAGTGCCTGGGAAACAGTCAAATTCGTTGAGCACTTTATGGATTGCAAGTCCAGTGTACGGGGGCAGTCGTGGAGCACCCTTCGGCGAAGGTACCTTAAGTCCCCTTCGAAGGTACCTTAAGCCTTTGCCGAAGGGGGGACGGGGGGGAGGGGGGGGGTGAACGAGGAACCGAAGCCCCCTTAAGGTACCTTAAGGGGGCTTCGAAGGCTTCGAAGGTATCTTAAGGGGGCTTCGAAGCCTTCGAAGGTACCTTAAGGGGGCTTCGACGAAGGTACCTTAAGGGGTCTTCGCCGAAGACTTCGAAGGTATCTTAAGCGGGCTTGGACGAATTCTTCGAAGCCCCCTTAAGGTGCCTTCGAAGCCTTCGAAGCTCCCTTAAGGTACCTTAAGGTGGCTTCGAGCGTTGAAGCCTTGGCTGAAGCCTTTGAAGGTACCTTAAGGGAGCTTCGAAGGCTTCGAAGGCACCTAAAGGGGGCTTCGAAGCCTTCCTCAACGGACCTTCAAATTCAATTTCTCAAGCTCCCCCCTTAAGGTACCTTCCTGAAGGGCCTCTCACCGACTGCCTGGGGGCAGTCGTGTGGAAGGCAAGAGAATTAGATTTCAGATCATGGTATTGTGGAAGGCAAGGGGGGAAGTTTAAATAAAAGTTAGAATTTAGATCATGGCATCGTCGAAGGCAAGGAGGGGGAAGTTTAAATAAAGAGTTAGATTTTAGATCATGGCATTGTGGAAGGCAGGGGGGTGAAATTGAAACAAAGAGTTGGAATTTAGATCATGGCATTGTGGAAGGCAAGCGGGGGGAAGTTTTAAGTTAGATTTTAGACCATGGCATGGTGGAAGGCAAGGGGGAAATTTAAATAAAGAGTTGGAATTTAGATCAGGCATTGTGGAAGGCAAGGGGGGAACTGAAGAGTTCGAGATCATGCCATTGTGAAAGGCAAGAGTGGAACTATAAACAAAGAGTTAGATTTTAGATCATGGCATTGTGGAAGGCAAGGGAGGGGAAAGTTCATAAAAAGTCAGATTTTAGATCAAAATTTTAAAAACAAGAGTTGGATTTTAGACCATGGCATTGTGGAAGGCAAGAGGGCGAAGTGTAAATAAAGAGTTGGAATTTAGATCATGGCATTGTGGAAAGCAGGGGAGGAAGTGCAAATAAAGAGTTAGATTTTACTTCATGCCATGTGGAAGGCAGGGAGGGAAGTTCAAATAAAGAGTTGGAATTTAGATTATGGCATTGTGGAAGGCAAGCGGGGGGAAGTTGAAATAAAGAGTTAGAATTTAGATCATGGCATTGTGGAAGGCAAGGAGGGAAGTTTAAATAAAGAGTTAGATTTTAGATCATGGCATTGTGGAAGGCACGGGGATGAAATTTAAACAAAGAGTTGGAATTTACATCATGGCATTGTGGAAGGCAAGCGGGGGGAAGTTTAAGTTAGATTTTAGACCATGGCATGGTGGAAGACAGGAAGGAAATTTTGAAGAGTTCGATTTTAGATCATACCATTGTGGAAGGCAAGAGTGGAACTATAAATAAACAGTAGATTTTAGATCATGGCATTGCGGAAGGCAAGAGAGGCGGAAGTTCATAAAAAGTCAGATTTTAGATTCAAGTTTTAAAAACAAGAGTTGAATTTTAGATCATGGCATTGGAAGGCAAGCGGAGGGAAGTTTAAATAAAGAGTTTGACTTTGGATCATGGCATTGTGGAAGGCAGGGGAGGAAGTGTAAATAAAGAGTTGGAATTTAGATCATGGCATTTGTGGAAGGCAAGGGGAGAAGTTTAAATAAAGAGTTCGATTTTAGATCATGGCATTGTGGAAGGCAAAGCGGGGAAAATTTTAATAGAGTTAGAATTTAGATCATGGCACTGTGGAAGGCAAGAAGGGGGTGGAAGTTTAAACAAAGAGTTTAGATAGAGATAGAGAGAGTTAGATTAGATAAGCTTAGAGAAGAAGATTTTGGTTTTAGGCGAAGATAGAAGATGTTAAGCAGAAAGATTAGATAGAGAAGATAGAGAAGAAGATAGATAGAGATAAGAGAAGAGAGCAGCTTTTAGAGATGGATTTAGAGAAGATTTTAGGAGAGATTTTATGATCAAGGAAGATTGTAGATCATGGCATTGTGGAAGGCAAGCGAATTAGATTTTAGATCATGCTTCTAAGAACGTACCTTAAGGCGGGCTTCGAAGCCTTCGAAGGTACCTTTAAGGGGTCCTTCAGCGAAGACTTTCGAAGGTACCTCAAGCCTTTGCCGAAGGGGGGACGGGGGGGGAGGGGGGCTGAACGAGGAACCGAAGCCCCCTTAAGGTACCTTATGGGGGCTTCGAAGGCTTCGAAGGTATCTTAAGGGGGCTTCGAAGCCTTCGAAGGTACCTTGAGGGGGCTTCGACGAAGGTACCTTAAGGGGTCTTCGCCGAAGACTTCGAAGGTATCTTAAGCGGGCTTGGACGAATTCTTCGAAGCCCCCTTAAGGTGCCTTCGAAGCCTTCGAAGCTCCCTTAAGGTACCTTCAGGTGGCTTCGAGCGTTGAAGCCTTGGCTGAAGCCTTTGAAGGTACCTTAAGGGAGCTTCGAAGGCTTCGAAGGCTTCGAAGGCACCTTAAGGGGGCTTCGAAGCCTTCCTCAACGGACCTTCAAATTCAATTTCTCAAGCTCCCCCCTTAAGGTACCTTCCTGAAGGGCCTCTCACCGACTGCCTGAGTGTACGATGCTGCTGAGAAACTAAGGACATCAACGTCTCTGATTCCATCTGGGACAGGTATTTTGTGGGAAACATGCCCTGTGGGTGATAACATCGGAACATATGGCGAACAGCAGTGACCCACGTGGGACGGGGTGGTCTTGCATGTGCTGGCCGGATTGTAGCAGCAGTCAACAACCGGATGGCACGAGTGATCAAAAGCTTCTAATTGGCAAATCTATCCGGAAGAAATTCCTCCACGCACTCCATCCTATTGCAGTGGAGAACAGCTGGTAGATCGCGTACTCATGTGTAGTTTTGGTCAACCCTAGTTGAGTGATGCGCTGCTCCAGTCATCCGTCATTGCAAGCGAGGGACCATAGACTTTCATTTGCGCATGATTCTGAAAGAAAATGTCGTATTCATGCTCAGGGCTGAGCAGTCCTCCACCTAATCCACTGCAATGCACTGTAAGGACTCGATCCGGCATGGGGGAATCCTCTTGCCATACATTTCCCATTGAGAAGATCCATTGCGCCCATTTCTACGGCCGGTCAAGCATGACCTGCGAAGTACGTGCGGCTTCCCCGGTGTAAATACGCTGGGAGCACTTCACTAGATCAAAGACTTCGCCCTTCATTTCTGCTTGGCAGTCCTCTGGGACGCAAAACACTGTTGGGAGACCGAACGTGAGTTTCGCTGCCTGGGTGAGAGCCCTGCACTGGATTCCCATTGCAGCTCTTCGCTCCCACAGCACAAGCAACGCCACGGTCTGCTGATAGGAGAGCGAGGACGGTGGGATTTTCGCATGGACATGTAAGCCAATGACAGAGAGGAAGTTGTGGTGTAACCATTGCGGCTGCGTCTGCAGTCCCAAACCTGAGCTGCCGCTAGTGGTAGCCACCCAAATTGAGCCAGCTCCTCAAGTCGTGATGGCAGTCGTTGCTTGGCCTTGTTCCAAATCCATGTAGAATCGCAGGTCGCATGAAGTTTGGTTCAATTTCCATGGTATATCTTGTCTCCTGGTAATACTTTTATCACTACCTCGCCCGGGAAAAGGCTGAGCGTTGGCAGAGCCCCTTGTTCATATGCGGGCCGGACCCACTTGTGGAAGTTCGGTTGTCTGCCTTGGAAGCCGTCAAGGATTCCTCGCAGGTGTCCATGACGCAGCTACATCCCTGTTGCAGGAACCGGGAAAGTAACCAACCCTGACCATTGTTCCAATAAGCTCCAGGCATGACACCAGTCAGCCGCACATTGAGTGGCGGTGCCTAGAAGTGGCGATCCTAGTAACCCACTGGAGACAGCAGCCTCTGTGTTACAAGGCGGTTGGGTGGTTGAGAGGTAACTTTCAACGTGTTCAAAGTAGGCTTTGCTGGCAAGGGAAGCGAGCTCATCTGGGTCTCACTCAGAATCCACAAGTTCCGACTCCTGGAGTGGACTAAGATGTCCGGATGCTAATACAATGACCAGTCCAGCGTTAATTTCTGTGAAGGCTTTACTAACCAGGATGACTCTTTGCTGGCCGCCAGTTGCGGTGCTGCAGTGGTTGACCTTTTGCTAGTTGACTAGAGTCTGATGATACGGTCACCAGCAGGTAAGCTTAACTATCACCCTGCAGATGCTATTAGGTTGTCAGGCTGCAGTAACTGTTCGACACGATCGTGTTCACCTCACAGTTTGACTAAGGTGTACCTCGCAGCATAGCTCAACTTTGTTTTGCACTCCTGCTCATTTTTGTTTTTCGGTGTGTCCAGGGGAAGCAACTTCCCACCTAGGGAAAAAGGTGGGGGGAAAAAGAAACCAAAAAAAAAAACCGGCTTCTCTCTGTGCTACAGTTCATCAGCCAATACAGGCGTCGTGCAGCAGCGTGCAAAACATCTTGCCCGGAGAGAATGGACTAGCTGGAGAACAATCATAATGTGTAATTCAGCCTCGGCCTGTTGGACAGTCCCGCTACACGAAGTGTCCTAGGAACGTGCAACCAAGCATCTTTGTTCATAGCACCCGTGCAACTGCCATACGACCCTTTCTTTTCCCAAGGGTACCTTGGGTAAGGGAAAAGGTTGCAGTGACCCGCAGAGAGCTGCTTAGACTCCTCCGGACTGATATAAGGTAAAAAAGCACAGCAGTGATCACTTGCTGTCCTGCACTCTCGTTTTCTGTCTGTCCTTTTTTTTTCTCCGGCTTGGCCGATTCGCACTAGGCTCGGTCCTTACAATTGCGTAAGCAGTGAAAAGCAGGAATGTACAAGGACACGTGTGGTCCAAAAACTTTGGCAAATCATCACGAAACCAACGACAAACAAAACAACAAAACCACCACAACCAAAAACGACCCGCAAATCCCCCAGCCAGATTTGCGTTTCGCCTCAAATCAAGACGCGAAGCAACAAAGAACGGGGCAGGGCCCAACAAAACAAAAAACACATTCAGATTTGCCTTAGATACACTGACCTTAGCCACCGTATCATCCTCAAAAACATGCAAACTAATTATCCATTGCGACAGTGCGTGAAATAGAGTACATGATCGCACAGAATGACTCATCTGAGAACAGACAAGAGAATCCAGTGTTGCAGGCAGACTGGTGTGTAGCACGACAGAGGCCGCTTGTATGGACGTCTTGTCAATATCAACTCCCGCATCGCTGCTGTTCATCCTGCATCGTTCAGCGTACGCAAGTAAGTCTGTTCCAGTAAATCTACACCGCCGCAAGGAATTGTGATCTATTGCCCCCCCTAGATGGGGAGGAGAACTGACGGCCTGTGAGACATGCCAGATGGTGTGAGCCCTCACAGGAACCGTCATATAGTAAAGGGCCCAAGACCCTAATGGGCAGTGGGTAAAAAAGTGGCAGAAAAAGCCTAAATGTCACTATACGGCCATTGCAGATAGACGAAGCTTCTGACCATAGCATGGGCTCGTGAGCACAACCAGTATGCTACTGCCGAAATGTACGCAAAAGTTGCATTCGCATTGCAGTTGAAATCATCCCCCTAAGCTATGAAGGTTGAAATGGTTCGCTGCGCCAGTACCAGATTCTCTGACAGGAGCCACTAGGCGTCATCGTCCCAGCAAGAGCCTGCGGAGAGGACCAGATGCACCGTAAGTTAGCAGTGTATTCCAGACCAGGCCACTCTCCCACCGAGTGGGCCATCTGCCAAACACTACAGAACATCCGCACAACGAACCATGTGGGCAGGCTTTGCTGCACGCGGGCGCACCAGTCTGAACTGCAGGAAGCTCAACTGGACAGCGCCAGTAAAGCTCACTGCAGTGCAGCCTAGTCCATGGCTCTACCGGGAATCTACCGCCCCTCTCGGAACAAAGACAGAAACAACACAAAGGAGAAGGGCCCTCCCCAATACGAAGCCGAAGAAGAAGCCACAAGAGGAAACAAACAAATACAACGTGAATTAAATGGGAGGGGAGAGGGGGGGGCAGTGAAAAGCTACCCCGCCTCGGACGAATCCTTAGTCACAAAAACATGAGACCAATGTAGCCAGGTGAAACGACAGAGCTATTATGTAGGGCAGTATCCTCGGTATCCAGGCAAAAGAAGAGAAAAACAACACGCGACCAAACAACAAGAAACCTGCCATCAAGGGGGGGGAAGCAGAAAGAGGGGGGCGGCCAAAGCACCACACACACCACACCACGAACAACACAGAAGAAGAGAAGAGAGGAGCCAGGAGGCAGCAGAGGACAGAGGGAGAACGTGACACACACGCACCAGAAGGGGTACGAACGTGTCTTAGCGGTGTCCAAAAAGGGGCCAAGGATCATACAATGATGAATACCTCAGTGAGGGAGCACACAGCACCCCAACAACACCGGAAGCATGGTGTAGAGGGAAAGATCCCCACACAGGGCCAAAGGCCTTTGTTGCCATGAGACACAATGAAGAGGGGAGACAATGCGCCACAACACTCCACGCACAGAGGCAAGGCAACCAGGCCGTCGCCGGAAGCAACGATACCCAGAGGGAGGGACCAGTAAAACCTGGGCCAAGGCGCCAAAGAGGACCAACCGAGGGGGAGGGGGGGCCACGTCAGGCAGGGAACAAACAAACAAAAACAGAACCATAAAACAAAGGCACCAACACCTAAGGTAGCTCTGCTAAGGGCAAAACCTAGGGATCAAAAACGAATTCAGATACCTTAACTAGTGGGAAGGGTGGGAGAATGGTTGTCTCGTCAATACTAAGTCTCGGAGTAATAACATCAGTTTCGTCACCCATCTATGATTGTCAGGCAAAGGATGCGAGAGCACGCGCCAGTGCAATAGGCTTCATGGTGGTAGAAACCCTAGTATAATCTAAGCTCTCGACTGGACAGCACATTCACAATACCAGTGCAAAGGTAATCCATACTGCCCGATCTGTTACACCTTAGCTGGCACTCACACCTACTACCCATGAGTGTGGCTACCAACTGTTTGAGCGGTCTGCATAGGTAGGGGCCGGGCATGCTAGCACGAGGAACCTGACAATTATAAATGAGGAAGAGCTGAGTCCCCTGCTGCATACCGGTGCACCTGTCACGTCTTTGGACAGACACACCGGTATGGCAGTAATCTTGGAACTGACGAAAAACCCGAGTAGAAGTAAGCCAACTCCCACCGAAATTGTTGATGAAACAAAAGCCACAGATTGTGTAAGAAAACAAGGAGTGAGACAGAAAAAGTGGGGAGAAGAAGAGAAGAGAAGGGGTGGTTACCAGAAGGTTAAGGGGGAAGTGAATTGGGGTGAGCGTGGGATCATGTCATATCTCTCGTGAAATGTTCCAAATGATGCTTTTTATCTGATGTAATAGTGTCGTGCCATTCGTTGGTGAGCCCAAACGAGACTGGGTTCCCTCTTTGTTGGGCAGCGGCACGCTGCAGAAGCGCTTGGATCGCCCTTTGATGATGATCATTCAGGTCTGTCGGAGGAACCCTCCTGCGGACTTTCCTGTCTGGGAAGTTTCGTTCCCGCAGGTTGGTTTGCAAGGCATGTCCCGCTACATAAACTGCAGGTTGCTGGAATAAGACCCGCTCTGCAAATCTCGGGAGATGCACTGTCCACTCAGCAAACATATGACTGTGCGACAGTTGATTCCTGAGTCGCGCTTCCGTTTGATGGAGGCTTCCATTGGTATGCCACAATCGCAATAGACTGTAGTTGGAGGGCCAATCCAGTGGGCACAGTGTGGCTGTTTCTTTCCACTTCTCGGGTGTGAGCCCTGATTGAGAGGGAATGATAATTTCAAGCGTAGTGCGACTCGGTCCCAGTGGTTGGAGACCTCGCATCATGTATGGTTCAACTAGCCCTGCTGTATACCCATGGATGAGCTCCTGGAAACATCCGGCCATTTGAAAGTCTTCATCCAAACCAAGGCGAAAACCAGGCATGTTTTTGGCAGCAAATTTAACTGCCTGGAGCACCTGCTTTGCTCCCTCCACTGGAGTTTCGTCACAGGAACGTTTCGGGCACGCAATGTTAATTGCTTGTGGTTTTTGCGCATTTTCAGGAGCATTCTCGAGAAGTTTGGGAGCAATTTTACTGGCCCAGCTGGCCGGAAACATGCCAGTGAGGCAGAGGCACCACTCGTAAGGTCCACTAGTCCATTCAGGCGTCGATGCGGTCGGTCTGTGACCAGGACTTTAACTGGGCCACTCGGTGCTCGACTCCGATTCACCTCAGCGCTCTCTCGGGCCGAGCCAATGAGTTCAGACAGGATGGGCCTAAACCAGTACGTGGCATACAGCAAACATTCAGTTTCTGGAGTCACCATGGATTCAGCCAATCTCATCAACGAGCTCAACGCCTTGGCTAGCTTCTCTGCCAAACGAATTGTGAGGGCCCTTGCCACCTGCAGAAGGACATCCTCAACCCTGGCAATTTGTCCGCGCAACTAAAGTTCACAGGCCACACTCAGCAAGATGCGCGCAAACTTTTCTTGGATGGCAGTCAGAGACAACGTCAATCTTGCCTGTAGCCATAACGGTGGGAGAGCTCCAAGGTTTTCGGGTATGCAAAAAAGGTTTCCGTTGGGTTGGACATTGGAGATCATGATTGCGAGCTGGTCAGCCGCACTTGCGATCTCATCTTCAGAGGGATCTTCCGCTGCATCAGGTATGGGTGGGCACCATGCAACTGTAGGGTCTTCTGGATCACTCTCGCCATCGGTAGAAGCCGCTTCCTCATCCGTGGAAGGATCGTTCACTGTGTCTCCTGCACCCTCGGGGCTTGCGAGTTTCATAGACCCAGGATCAAACTGACGATCCAATGTGTCCAAGAGTTCCGGTTGCAGCCGATGGGCATCGAAATAATGAATACCCGGTAATTGCGACAAGTTGCCGATCCTGTATGCCCGCGTGAAAGAAGACCTTGTGGCCTCGATGTCGATGCACGAGCGCTGGGGACCCATTGTAGGCTGCACACAGCCAGAGAGGAGACCTGTAGCCATGAGCAGCATAAACATACAAGTATTCACGATCAATCGAGCAAGGGAAGAAGCCGCTGGTCGTTAGCACATGGTCACGCGTGCGAGACTCCAGCGCTGCAAGGACCTCAGGGGGAAGGCGCAACTTGTCTCTGCATGCCACCACCAACCGATATCGTCGCCACACTCGCGTGCCATTGATGGTCACAATCATGGCAATAGCAAGAGGGAGTTTATCTTGGGAAATAAAAGGTGCCACTAATCCCCATTCCATTATAGCAATTTTGTCGGTGGGGTAGGCCGCAGGGCCATGGTACTGGATGTATCGGTTTTTCAGTGTGAAATATCCATAATGATACACTCCCAGTGTCTGAGCCATGCCATGTCAAGAGGCAAGACAATGTAGGTATGTTCAATGGCTCTTGTTAGCGCTACAGTTGCTCTTCCATAGCAGTCTTCACGCTCGTCTGCTGTTGCATCTCTGCGTCCTCCACTGAGAAACCCACAGCCTGTTTGAACAATGACCGCAATGCGTGCTGTTGCCCCCGCGGCAGAGGAAGTGGTGGAAACTCGCAACCCATCATACCACGTAGTATGAAAGCCATGTTGGAGGAGCAAGTTGTGCACCGCAGTACGGTTACATAAGACAAGCAGCTGCAAGGTCGCTCCTTGTTGCAAGTTGCGATGATAATTCTTCAGATAGGTGCAGAAAACAACGACGTCCTCAACAGCAGCTCTTAAATCTTTAGGGGCATTCCACAGTACTGTCCGGAAACCTCCTTGAGCTACCGTGGACTCATGTGGCACGAAGTGTCCAATGTAAACATAATTGGGCTCATGGAGGACTAACTCAGGATAGCGAACTGCAACGATGGCTTGGTAGGTCAGCATTGAGACCCGTGAGCTGTTAGGGAGAATGATACCCCACGATGAGGACCACAAGCCCGGCTGCTTCAAGGGTTGTGGTGCACTCAGGTACTCCAAACTCCTCTGGTGCTGTGGCAATCAGCAGGACTACAAGAGCTGCTGCAATTAGGCTGCTGTGTGCATCCAACTGGCACGAGATTCGGCGGTGAAACACCCGCCCTAGGGCGACAGGCAGCTCGTAGTCTTGCAGAGTGATGTCTATGGGCCACTATGAGGCTTGTTTGCAAGTCTCAGCAGACTAAAGAGATCTGACTCCGGGTCTTGGCTCGCATTAGGCCAGAGCTGAGCGACTAGTGCTGCCATACGTGCCGGTGGGAGATAGTCTCCTGGCCTATCAAGCGCTCTGAGCCCTAACGGCCGCTGCAACATTTTGCGTCTATTGGCAGCCGCAGCTCGGCCTTTTGACAGCCCTCCTGGAGTTTGCCTGTGATCGCCAATGAAGACAGTGAGGGTTAGTTGCTGAATGGCAGCGAGAGCTGCGATCTCATCGTAGTTACCGTACTGTTGGCTTTCATCCATGAAAGCTAGCCAGGTGCGAGAGATCCAATGGCCAAAAGAAGAGTAGCGCATCGCCATCTCAGCCGTGGCTGAGCCATCTGTTGCAATGAGCACATTCTTGTAAGCTATGATTTTGTTACGGTCACTGCACCGGACGTCAATTTTAGAGGCATAGGCTTCCCCTTTACCTTCCTCCATGCGACCAATTAGCCTGCCAAAACTCCTGATTGTGGGGGGCGCAAGATCACTAATTTGATCCGCAAGTGGTTTGGCAGCTACATTTTCTTTCGTATAGACAATCGCAACAAAGTCCTTGAGTTCACAGCTCAGTGCAATGAGCAAGACCGCCAGGGACCGCGTTTTGCCAGCACCAAAGACTCCTGCAATACATAAGTCAGATCTGCCTGTCAAAATAGCCAGCAACAATGCAATTGAGACCGTTAAGACATGTCCGTCACCGTGAGCTGCTAGAGGGAGGAGGAACTCACGGTAATAACTGTCATGGGCCCCCTCCATCGAGATCGTGGCTGGTGTCAGGAAGCGGCTCAAGATGCTGACTAATGCATCGGTCAGCTTCGTTTTGTGCTCGCTGGCCATGCGGCGAGCAGGTATATGCGGCTGTACGATACCCATGGCCAAAGGTAGGCGCGACTGGTTAGCTTGTGCAAACACCAAAAGTTCATGGCGGCTTCGTGTGTCACCCAGGAAGGCGAGCTCTTCCCACACTACGGCCATAGACACATGTTCTTCGATGGGTTTCGGCCAGTCCTGTGCAGGATCAAAGTAACTCATTGTTTTGAGATACTGGTCCAACAGTCGTCCACAGAACGTTCGAGCAATGGGTAATGAGACGATTACAAGCTCTAGCAACTTCGGGGCAATGCGTTTGATTGCTCGCTGAGCAGGGTTCTTGCTGGTTCCGCTGTGCATCACCTTTTCATGTACCAGTAGTATAACACACCGCTGCTGAGTGTCTGGCAACTGGAGTATTCCGAGTAGCGCTCTGCCCGCCATCACGTTGGCTTCAAGGTTGCCTAGATTCCCAGCTTCACAGAGAGCACGTGGCGAAGCCTGTGGAACATCCAAGGGTGCACTAAAGAGTAGGAGAGGGGCACCTTCAGTATGTAGGTGAATGACATGAAAACCAGCATACGCCTCATATTGGTAGGTGATCTGCATCCGCGTTCCAGTTTGTCCTCGCTTCTTCTGCTGAGCTAGTTCTACACTGACCCAGGGCTGAAGGTGTTGGAGCTGCCGTCCAGCATGATAGGCGTCAAGTTGCGGAAGCACCATGTCCAGCAGGAAGATGAGGGTTCTTAATGAAAAACCACGCAGGAATTCCGCCAGTAAATTGCGAACCAGCACCCCTCCTTCATCGTGGGATCCTCCTGGTGTGGGAATCATCGCGATCAGAGCCGCTTGTAACTCAGCTTTCGTATCAGGCTGACCATCCCGAATGTCCCGGCCGACAATGGGCACTGTTTGTAGCTCAGTGTTTCCTTCTCCAGCGGCTACTAACAGAGTGCTTAGAGTCGTCTTGAGGTGCTCAGGAAGGTCAAAGCTAACCCATGAGAGTACGCGCAGCAATCCTTCACACCGTACCCCGTGTGGAATGACCTGAGGGGTGGTGATTTGTAATCTTTGAACTTCATGGACCCCTTCATCAAGGTCAATGAAAAGCAAGTGGCCGTATGAGTGTTTGGCACGCCCGCTCCATGTGGGGTGCCCTTCTATAAGAACCACCTGGTAGTTGAATTCTGTCAGAGAGTCAGGTTTCCATACACATAGCCGGTCCTCCAGGCAGTGCACCAGGGTGACTCTGCGTTCGCCAGTGGCAAGTCGCATCATCTCCGGCGGCGTCGCAATTGCAGCCACTTTAGTGAGGCCTGGGAATGCAGCGAAGTCACTCAGGATCTCGTGAACTGCAAGGCCCGTGTAGGACCCTGCCGAGAATCCATAAATGTTGACGTCCCTGACACCTCCTGCAGCCACTGTAGTGACTAATTGAGGAAAGCATGACTTCAGGAAACGATGTTTGCCTTGTGGATGGTAACAGCGAAAGATCTGCATGATTGCTGTTGACCAGGTCGGGTGTGGGGGTCTGGCATGAGCTGGCCGGATATGCGCAGCCTGAATGAGCCGAATCGCTCTCGTGAGCAACAGTTGGTGATCGGAGAAACGTTCAGGGAGGAAGTCTCGCCACGCTGTCCATCCTTCTGCTGTGGAGAGTAGCTGGTAGACCGCATATTCGTGCACTGTTTTGGTTAGGCCCAATTGGGTGACATGTGCTTCCCAATTATCCGTCATAGCGAGCGATGGGCCATACACCTTTGTTTGTGCATGATTTTGTAGAAAAATATCATAGTCTTGTTCGCCACTCAGTAGGCCACCTCCTAATCCACTGCAGTGCACTTCAAGGGGTCGATCTTGCATTGGGGCGTCATCTTGCCAAACTTCTAAGAGGGAAAAGACCAAAGACGCCCAATCATCAGAACTCTTGAGTGCTGCGGGCAGCACAGCAGCAGGTGTGCTTCCAATCTAGTTTTGTTTGGACACTTCTCCAACATCTATGGTTTGCTCATTGACAGTGACGTCCCACTTAGCCATCTCTCTGAAAGGTAACAGAAGACCAAACTTCACGGAAGCTGCTTGCTGCAGCGATGTACAGGAGGGTTCCGGTTGTATCTTTCGTTGCCACAGTCCACACAGCAAAATTAGTTGAGCTTGGGAAAGTGGAGGAGGAGGTACTTTGGCATGTAGTCGCAGACCAAGCACTGGAAGGAAATTGTGATGTAGCCATTGAGGCTTCCATTCTTGTGTACCAAATAAAGCTGCAGCGAAAGGCAACCAGCCATATTGGGCGAGGTCAGCGAGACTGCCAGGCATTCTTCTCTTGGCATGGGTGCCAAACCCATGCAGAATAACAGGCCGCATGTAATGTGGCTCGATTTCCATGGCCTGGTACATCTTGTCTCCTGGTAGCACGCGTACACTGACCTCACCTGGTAGCAGGCTAAGGGTCGGAAGGGCACCTTGCTCGTAGGCAGGCCGAGCCCATTTATGGAAGTTTGGTTGTCTGCCTTGATAGCCATCAAGGATCTTCCGTAAATGACCATGGCGCGGCCAAACTCCAGAGGCTGGGACAGGAAACGTGACTAATCCAGACCACTGGCCTAACACACTCCACGCATGGCACCAATCTGCAGTAACACGAGTGGACGTGCCCAGCAGAGGAGAGCCAAGTAATCCACTAGCTACTGCCTGCTCCACATCTACAGGTGGATACGTGGTAGCAAGGTAGGCTTCAACATGCTCATGGTAAGCACGAGTAATGACATGGGCTACTTCATCAGGATCCGTGTCCGCGTCCTCCAAGGTAGTGACAGGTATGGGGCTCTCATGACCCGAAGCTAATACAATGACCAGACCCGCATTGATTTCAGTGAATGCCTCACTCACAAGGATGACTCCTTTGGGCTTGCACGCACTGATAGTTTCATCACCGTCTGATTTGTCCTTCCGGGTAGGTTTGGTTGACCCAGCCGGGGAAGAGTCATTGCTGCTAGACGTCGCCCGTCGAGACATGCGGGGACTAGGGTCTGGCGAATCACCATAGTCAACCTCGTCTGCCAAATTTGCACCGTAGGTGAGGGGAGGGACTCGTGGTGGGTCAGCTTTTCTGACAGCAAGATTGTCCGCACTATGCGATCTAGATAGCTTCGATGGTGGACCAGGCTGCTGCATGTCCCTTCCCGTGTCAACAGAGCGAGCACGCTTGTGCGATGACGCAATGGGGCTTGACTGTTTGCTCTTCGCAACTTTGCTGGATGTAGCTGGTCGGGTTGGGTCAGTGCTCGCAAGCCACAGTTCTCGTATCTCGAAGAGGGTCACTGGCACACAATCGCTGTCAATCAGTGCAAAATTGATGGTCGGAAAGAGGAACACACACGCATCAAGGATGTACGTTCCTGCCCATGTTGGGTGTACCTTATGAAGACCAGTGTCAGCAGAAATGTGAACAAATACTCTCGTTTTCTGTCTGTCCGTAGAAAAGCCCTGTACCGAGCCATGTCCTCCTCCGAGGTACCTGCGCATTGTAATCTATAATCACTAGTTTCTAGGTTAATTTCTAGTCTAGAGTTTTATTTGGTTCGAGCCTTTCTATCCGGTGCTGTACCAACTGAGTAGGTGCAGTATTTCTAGCTGTGTAACACTACCCTTCAGCGTTATGTTCCACACAAATTGGTAAGTTTGGCGAATGGAGCACCTCACAGTCAAAACGAATGGATGACACTTCCCTGTCCACGCTCAGAGGTCAGCAAATGTGAGGTAGTTATTGCTGACTCATATATCCCAGGGAAGGATATATCTTCCCTGCTCTAATCATTCTGGTAACCATCAGCACACTACCCAAGCGCACAACCTCTAATTCCACCTTAGTAGCCAACCCTATTGGTGGATGTTCCATACAATTGTCTCAATACCTAACGGTTGCTCCCAGGAATAACTGTTGTCCATTTGGCATACATCGCCATGCGGAGCAACGCCTATAATTAGAGTTGCCTCTCGCTATTACCTTACCAAGCAGTGCAGGGTGATAAAGTCGGCAGACAGTGAGTACCGCCCATCCCAGTAGTTAGTGCTCTCGCCGCTAATTGCACATCATGCCTAGAGGTTGATAGCCCAGAAGACAGCAGTGTTGGACAGCTGCTGTTCCCAAGGGCACCTTGGGTAACGGCGAGATATCCCTACTACTCTAATATGCGGCACACTGCCCGATGCCGGTGCCATCAGAGTGTCCTATACTTAATTCGCACTGAAACAGCCCTTGCCTTGCCCCATATGTCAGATGGCGAAATGCAGCTCGCGGTATTTTTGGCCAGCAAGTCCTAGCGCTTGTGTCCTGGACGAAGTTTCACCTGAGCATCAGGCATTGATTTGCGATAGCTTGTTTCCAGGTGCGCCAAGTAAGCAGCTCAAAAATTGCTTTTCACCGCATGGTCCCAATGTTCTTACCAAGTATCGGGCATATCCAGTTGGATTTTTCTTGATTGTGGGCCTCTTGCAAATACTGAGCTACAAAATAATTACTCAGTAAGATTGCAGAAGTTGATGAACATTCAGACAAGCTGACAAAAGCTGTTGCAATGACTGGTGCTCCCTGAATACCAGTGACATAGCTCCGGCCAGCATCTTGCCATTAATCTACCATTGCATGTTTCCGTTTCTTTGGTTGCGAAGCTCAACCAATTGATTGCAGAATAGTTTATCTCTTGTCACCTTGAAGGACTAAGCAGGACCTCAGCTACTTGACAATGATCAGGACTCAAAATCTGCGGGAAATGGAAAGTTCACTCCCTTAGAGCAGCCCTTTGTGCGTTAAGTAAGCAGCACACTCAAAGGACTGCTGGTTTCGGCCAAGGCCCATGGACTAAGGGAACAGTCTACTGGTTATGTGAGGGGCACCTTTGTGGAAATATGTCCCAACATCCAAAACACAGAGATACACTAACTCCATGGGCTTCTACAATTAGGGAATGGTAGCCAGTGGCTTATTCTACAGTTAAATTTTTCCAATGCCAGCCGCTATCCCCCTTGCCTCCATATATCCAACGTGATCAGTGGATATAGTTGAAGAGGACCGCCCATTATGCTTAACAACCGTACGCCAGTGTCAATTACTCATGCCATATTAGTGCGCCATCACCCCGAGTTCTGAGCCAAAGAGGTGTCTATCTAGTCTCTGACTGCCCTTGAGTAACTCTCTGGGTGATGGCGCGACGCCAAATACCATCATAATATAGGAACGGCTTAAACATCTTACCCATTACTACCTCAGCCCAATGTAGGTCCCCCAAATATGCAGGACGCTGGTAACAGCTGAATAACTACTAGGGCCCCAAAGAATATTATTGGCAGGGGGCAGTAGGAGATACTCCAAGTGCATATTCCTTGCGTATTGACATTACGTCCGTGAATTTTTGGCTAGAGCTTACCCGCCTCTGTGCTTCCAGTCCACTATCCTGTTTGCTGCAGGACGTTCATAGTGTTGTACAGCATTTCGGACCTCATCCATGCACAGGGCAGCACGGAGCGCAACTGTTGACCATGTTCGTGCCTTACTCCAGCAGCTTCTTTTTGTCCACCGTGTCAAACTTTTGGCCATGCGATTGCAGTACCAGTTGGAGGAAACCATGGATGACCTAGATGACATAGGGTTTGACGAGCAAGTACTTAGCGGCGTATTGCGAACCGCCCACCTCGAGATCAGTGGATTTATCGGCCGTTGTGACCGAACGATGCTCATGACGGAACAGCGCATTCTGCGTATACTACTGCGATGACCTGCTGAGCAGCAATGTACAGATAGAAGTTTTTAATTTGGCTGCGAAGTGCCCACTAACCGCCAAGAAACAGTCAAACAGTCAGCAATCCATACCGCCTCGATCGTCATGGAACCCCTCCAACAAGTATGATGTCACATGTAAGCATACCCCCATTCTAAGGGAACAGAGCTGATTGGAACTGCTTCATGCACTCACAACCATCTAAGTAAGTAGTCCCTTGTGCCCCCACCCCCCACTGTGCCCCACACATCCTGCATAGTAGGAGCATGACACATGTGTCTACCCTCCCTACTGTTCCCAAGGGCACCTTGGGTAACGGTGGGGGTTCAGCTCTGTTTTTACTCTACATGTTAATCATCTCACATGGTTCGCACGCTCGTGATTCTCACCCTGGTTCAAACATCCTGATGGTCATATGTCTTCTCAACGTTGCGTCCTCCTTGCTAACAATGCTCCTCAGAGTCCACCGTCTCTAGCATATCTTGTACCGATAGTCACTCACCTATGTCATGCTACACTGCCCATGCCACGTGCTCCGCTCCTTGCTACTCCCCCCTGTGTCGTATGCCTTGTCAACTGAACAACACTGCACCTCACTCCAACCTGACACCGGCAACATGTTGCATACACTTCCCACCCTTGCAATGTTTGTCCTTTGTTTAACTTATGCTTGTACCGAACATAACTCATTGTTCTCCGCCAGTAGCCTGGGCTCAAACTGCGAGGACACCGCATCTGCATAAGCCAGAGTTGCCTGGGTCCTCCTCGTCTCCAGTTTATTCACGTCGCTTCGCGACGGCAACCGCCCGCACCGCATCGTTGGGCAGCCGCTCGTAACTGCCAATGATGTCGGCCATTGAGACCAAAAACATCCGAAAGTACTGATTGTCGGAAAAAAAAACGCGAAGAATTTGATAGCCATGTATAGCGGACCAACGCAGTTCAAAAAATAACGAAAAACATGAAAAAACGGCGAAATTGCTGGTATTTACAGTGTTTTTGCGCGGTGAGAAGCAGAAACCACTGCAAATACCATGGTTTTTGAGGGTCAGGTGGCCAAAAACACTGTAATTTACAGTGTTTTTTTAACCAACGTCAAAAAACACTGGTATTTACGATGTTTTCATTCACACCGTAACATAAAACAGCGTAATTTACGAGGTTTTTGGAAGTTTTGAAGCTAGCCGTCAAGCATGCAGAAAACAGAAAAACACTGTAAAAACCAGTGTTTCTGCTATCACAAAACGACGAAAATCAGTCCGAAAACGGGTCCAAAAACTCAAAAATCCGCCTCCGGGCCCGGCCACCTGCGGAACCGCAAAAAAAGATGTTGCAAACCAAAAAATTGAGGTCAAAAAGTTGAAAAACACGGTTTTTTTTCACTTTTCGCTTGCCGATTTTGGACGGGCGCGTTCACGAACAGGTGTCTTCCGTACTGTTTTTTACAGTGTTTTTTGAAGGCGAGCGTCACGACCTATCAAAAACAGGAGGTTTTGGCCGAAAAATGCCCCCCCCCCCAGGTAAACCTGTAACCTTTTACGAGTGCCATCCGGAAGATCACGCCCCAGCACCTTCGGTGCGGGCGGATTTCATTTGCTCGCCCGTTCATTCATCCAAGCCAACACGGGGTTCTCGTTGTTTGGCCGCTGCCCGCAATAGTGAGTGGTTCCTGTCGTTTGGTTCAACCATCCGCCACGCAATAGCCTCCGCTCAGGAGAGTGCTGCCACTGCAGGGTACCTGTTGCTGGTATGCCGAAGTCAAATCCCTTTCCGTCTGGCGCAATCAGTGTTTCCGATCAACACCTACTGGACATATCAGCTGGAATGGATTGGGACATGGAAGATGCCAGCAACGTTCGATTCCTTGCAGTAAGGGGCACCATATGGGTAGGAGATTGTCATACAACATATAATTTTACGCTGGTGGAATATCAATTGTATATCGACGAGGTACCATGGCTCATTTTTTCGACTCTTGCTGATGCCCTGGAGAAAGAGTTTGAACCCAACTTTTGGGGTACCGTCAACTACGGTCGGAAAGAGCGGTGGGGTTTCCTGGAACCTCCCTGGGATGGAAAAGCCTACGGTGTTGCACCACAGTACACCAAAATGCGATTATCCATCTTTAATGAGGTCGCTCATACCATGCGGGTTGTGCAACCATTTGTGTGGAACCATACCCACCTGAAAGTTCACCCGAATGGAGCAATGGTCTTCCATGAAGAAAAAAGAATAGCTTTCCTGCTGCCTTTGATCGTGGAAGCCCATGAACTGCTACCGCCTAAACCACTGTTCTGGGTCAATGATGACAATACCATCCCATTGTGGAGAACCACCCTGTGGTTGCATGACGAAACTATACAGTGGTTAGCTGAGACAGGCGAGTCTTACCCACCGGAATTGAGAGATGAAATCCAGCCACGCATTGCTCAGCGCAAACCTCCTCAGCACGCGAAGCGTACGCAACCTCCGCCCCCACCGCTACCAACCAGGTGGACGGAACGAAGTGCAGCAAAACAGCCAGTACAAACATTGCAAACAGCCGCACCACCGGATCCTAAGAGTACTCAGAGCACGCCACAACAAGTAGCTGACCGTGAACGACAATATATGGAATTGCAGTCTATTATTCATCAAGCAAACCAACGGACGTTATCAGACAGCCGACCTGCGGATGTCAAGCAAATCCAAAAACCAGCCAATTTGCTGACCGCAAGTCAACAAAGCACAGACAACGCGGCAACTGTCGCACCGACCAATCCCAGTCCGAGCGTGGGGGCTGAAGCTTCGGCTCCATCACAAAGCAGTCCGCCAGCTAAAATCAGTGCACAATCACTCTTTAACCAAAGACCAGGCCCACCATCGATCCTACCCGCGAGCAAGCCGCAAACGGATACCCCGGGTACCGGCGTGTTATCCTCCGACCTCCACTCCGCAACTCACAGCAAAGATGACGGACAGCAGCAGCCTCCAGAGCAGCTCGCAGACCACGACGACGCACCAACAGAAGAATCGTCGCCTGCAGATACACCCAACGCATCGCCAGAGACTCAGGCAACTGACACCGCTGGTGCTAGCAGCCCGGAACCTGCCAGCGAGTCCATGCAAGATGTTGACCTTACCGCAGCGGACATCCCGACCTTACAGAACATGGAGAAGGCAGCCTGTGAAAGAGTGGTCTTCCATCAAACGCGGCTCATCAGTGCTCGCGAGCAACTGACGCGTATCAGGAAGCGTCTTAAAAGAATGCAAGATGATCAATCATCAGGCACTCCGCAAGCCTCGCCTGCCACAGATATGGACATGGAAATTATTGACTGATCCAACCTACAGCCAGCTAGCACAGCGTGCACCTGCCTGTCTGAAACTACCTGATCAGTGCCATTCCTAATGCCGCCTACCCTACAGATGCGCCAAGAGAAAAGCAGCTGCGTGCCAGGGTGATACCCCCTAAACCTACCTTATGGGAAAGTACCCATTCAAGCGTGACCCCCACAAATCAGAGTAAGGGGATTTATGGGGACTTTTTTCTACCAAGCTGTTTTGGGTAGGTATGTGCCCCGGGTTTGTCACCGTCAGTCATCTCAACTCCTGTCAAACCCACATCTGCTTTGAGTAAAGAAGGTTGCATGAATCGTCAAATTCAATTGTTTGCACTGCAGCTTTTGTGGCTCCACTAGTTTTTATAGCTTTTGTTCAGCCATCCGACATCAATTCGCATACCAAGGTGATAGTCCAACCTTGTTTGTTTTGTTCTCAATTGTTTCACTTCCAACGACTGGCCCCGCCACGGGGAACCCCGACCCCGGGTGCCGGGTGTTCGGGTTTTCCCAAGTTTTGCCAATCCAGTCGACACATTTTGCACTCCCTACCCTGAGAGTATCCACTATTTCCGGCTTGTCACTTGACACCTGACACCCGGGTACCGGTTGTTCAGGGTCAAGCTTGCGCCAGCATGTTACAGCAGCTAATGACACCGAACAGGTTCATTTCACTGGCGTCGCCTGACCCTGACGACTCAGACACAGATATCGAACCAACGGAACCAACCGCCCCAGACAAAGCAGTCGAGGATGTGTCAGTGGACAGCGAAACAGAATATTTTGACGCCCTCGAAACAGATGATGATGTTCCATATTTCCAGCAAGGGACTGAGCCTCCCCCAAAGGAGAAGTGGGAAATTGCCGCACCTATCGATTTCTGTAATGTGGATGGGGTCTCGCAAATGAGCCACCAGCTCGATGGACTTTTCCTCTCGGAAAAAGAAGTGTCAACTCCACTCGGCATGGACGATATCAAACAAAGGTGGAAATGGGCCGATGTCGGCTCTTGTCGCATGCCCCGGTCACCCCTGACATATCCAGCAATCATGGTGGACGAAGGAAATGGAATCCGACGACCAGCAGCCAGCCAGGTCCATCATAAGATACTCTTCCAGTGGATAATGGATAACCTCTCCTGGTTGCCACAGTATGCCACCGTGTATGTGTATGTGGACAACCGCAAACTGGCAGGCACTGATCCCCCAGCATACTGGCCGCATTTCGCTCCCTGGATTAAAGGCAGATGTGCAGTCACAGGCCCCTACCGGGAAAAAACCACCGCCATCCATCTTCCCATCCATGCTGACACAGGTTTGCATCAGGTCCACTATACCTGGGCTGGTGCTGCAGCCTTGGAGGCGCTGTGTCTAATGTTTCCCACCGTAAATTTTGCACTAATCGACTCCGACTGCGTGCCGACCTCGCTGTATAGCCGAACTAGTCAACCTTATGACGGACAAGGAAAGCAGAGCCGAAGCAATGCAACACAACACAATGGCTAGCTCCAACCAGTGCCCACCGGCAGTGCTCCTTTGCACGGAAGCCAAAGCTGAACTCAATGCCGGCTCGATCATTGTGACAGGGCATACCCCGACTGATAAAGTTGATGTTAATATGGACCAAGCCACCCAGGAAGCACCCATGCCACTGTCTGCTGCCCAAGGCTCCGCTCCTAGTGATGCACCCGCCCCGAAAGCAAGAAGAATCGCCCACCCCGCAAACCGCAGATCAGCAGATGATTGGGTCACTGCACTCCAGGATAGCCGAACCAGTTTCCTAGCCACAACCACTGTGCCAGAAGACCCCGCTGAGGCGATGAGAGGCGGACTACTCCTTACCCCTCTACTAGGATGTAAAGCCAGAACTCCGCTTGACTGGACACACGCATGGGCAATGCTAGGTGAATGGGCTGGAGCTATTGCATTCCCCATCCCGGAGCAAGGAGAATGGCCGCGTCATGGAGATGGCCGATACCTAAGACCGGACTTTGTTGAGCGAACCCCGCCCTTCCTTACCTGGGCGCGCCCTATATTCGAGCAAGGTGCACTCTCCCCAATGTCTGTTTTCCCCGCCGACTTTCCCATCCTCTGCCTCCCAGGAGACAAGCTGTTCCAGAGCAAAGAGCTAGCCATAGGGTATAGCCTGCCGCCGATCGTACATGCCTTCCATGGGAGTAAAGTAGGCCTGGGACGCCAACTTCAGCAGTGGCAAAACAAAGGGTTGCAACTGCTTGCTGTGTCGCTCATAGGAGTCGAAGATGCACCGCCGCTATGGACACACCCCACAGGCTGCGATTTCGTGAGAGGGAGTAAAATAGTCGCCAAGCCGCATGTCCCGCAAAACCGCAGTCTTACCAAGACGCAGGTGTTGCTGCTCCAGAGCCTTTGGACGCCAGTGGAAGCCCCCAATAACAACAATGACCACACACCCTGGCCCAAGGCTTGCGAACCTGCCCATGTCTTCTGCGGCCAGCATGCGAGCCTCCAGCTCCCTACTGCCCAGATCCTCCCTCTCCTGGAAGCACTGCAACGACGACTGGGTATTGACCCTAACAATGCAGAACTAGCCACCAATGAAGTCCTTGCTAGCCATGCAGATCCTAAATACACTGATTGGAAAATCATGGTCATGGATAACACCTCCTGGCAACTCAATGACGCTGACCCAGGGTCCCTGGACGTTCAGTGCACTGGGTTGGGTGGAGGAGAACTCGATGATGATTGGGACATACTGCTCGCCTGCAAAAAGGAAGCGCATGTGTATGGGCCATCCCTTAGCAAACAAGACGATTGGAATGCAAGAGCTGGCACAATTGCAGGCACTGCTCACACGCAAGAATACTTGCTGCTACACATTGCCATGTTTCCCATAGGTGCACACACATGGTGCCGTGTCTTAGGAATGCCTACTGCAGACCAACTGCAGGCACAGATCATCAGTCGAGCCATGAAACTGTTGCGTTTCTGTCCTATCACCCCAGCACATAGGAAACCGCCGTGGCCAGGGTATATGCATGGCCTGCGCCTTTTCACTAAGTTATTAGTGGCCCATCCGCTGGTCGGAGTATGCCTGCCCCCTGAAATCCGCCCGGTGGATCTTCTGAGATCAACAGGATACATGGTAGGCGCTCTCTTCATTCGAGGACACAGTGCTGGCTCGTACGCAGGGATGGTATGGGAAACCATCCTTTCGGAGTTCCCAGACATTGAAGGCAAAGCCGTGCTAGCAGCCATTGCTCTGCCACCATCGCTGCTTACGACGCACAGCATGTCTCAGCATCGACAGATCCACCTCATCCACCATACTGATGATAAGCTTTGTGTATGGAACCCGTCCGACTATGACATCAAACTGCTCAGGCAACGAGGCTTTGCAATCACGCATGTCACAGGATGGAGAGCATACCTAGGCACTGCACAACACAACTATTCGCACTGGACACGAGTTGCCCTTGCAGAAGGACGACCTGATATGGCGCAGCTGGAAGGCATCCCAGGCGTGCTCCCATTCGAAGTGTACTCACAGGCCCCTCTCCGCCTGATCTCATGGTGCAGCTTCGAGCTCCCAAAAACAGCCAAAAAACTCCTGCGCGAATTAGCTGAAATGTGCGAGCTACCTGAGACCACGACACAGGCACTTGTCAACCACATTGCTGTTCACAACTTAGAGGTAAAAACGGAGCAAGAGGCCACCCAATACTTAGCCACATTGGCAACTGTCACCATTTCGTCACGGACTAAGTTGCTCAACTATACCACCATGGTTCAACATTTCCTTGGCACCTTGCAATTGCCCATGGCCGTCTACATGTTAGACTATTACTTGCCCATGCTCAGCCCCAACGAAGGCTATAATGAAACAGGGTTAACAATGCAGAGTGCAGGACCCATCCGTCAACCTTGGCAACCCATTACCTTCGAATTCCTCTTTAAAGGTAGCGATTTGGACATTGGAAAGTCAAAGGCGGACAAGATGCATTTGCGTTCCGACATCCTAGCCTTGGCAAAACTGAAGTCTTCAGCCTCCTGGCCAGCGATGCGCACCATCACAAAGTTAGCCCCATTGGCACGGGCAGGCTAGTTGCCATGGTAGGCACGACAGAAGAGCCAGCCGATGACGATGGAGACCTTCAAGTACTATTTGGGTTAGTTCTTGCCATCACGCCACGCACATCCAAAAGCAAAGATGAGTTGCCTGCCTCCCGCATATACAGACAGTGCAACCCCAGATTCATCGAAATAGCCCTTCTCTCAGGGCCAGCCATTGAATTTTTCGCACAAGAACAGTTAGAAGCCCTTCAAGACTGGTATGAGGACTCCGGCCAGCTCCTGGATCCCATTGATGCTACCGTCCAAGGGCAGAAAAGCCCGGTCCCAGGAACCTTCTTCCTACACACAATGTGGATGTTCGGATGTACTAAGCCTACCAGAGAGGTTACCGCTGTCGCGCAAACCCCCCCGTGTAGATACCACCTGGGATTAGGCATCTATAATGTCCAAACAGCAGTGGAAGGAATGGATGGCAACAAAAGATCACATTTTTTGCATTTGTGCGGCCAGTTGCTACGCCTAGTGCTCATCCCATGTCATGTAGAGGGTGAACTTCACCCCTGGACCCGCTCCACTGCACTGTCCTTTGCCGCAGAGCTCGATGGACATGTCTTGGGCACACTCTGCGCAGTGACAATGGCGTTGCTCACCAATCGGTTAGACCTGTGTATCCAAGGGCTTTTCGGCGCAGGCAAGTCGAAATCGATGGCAATCCTCATCCTAGCTTTGATTGAAATTGATGCCACTGACAGCCTCAAAATATTATTCATTTGTAAAGAGAACTCCGGCACGAGATCCTTTGCTGACCTCCTCCTATGGCTCGACCCCCCGTCGGGGGTGTTTGGGCGCATAGGTAGGCTAGTGGGAGACCAAGAACGCAACAAAAGTAGCTACTCCCACACAAAATTCGACATACACCCGAGAGAAAGAAGGCAGATGCTGAATAAGTGTCAGTTAATTCTAGCCACTGGAGGAACAGTAGCCCAGGACCTGACCATGCAATGGTCCACCATGGGTGGTTTTATGCAAGAGCTCTCCCTCCTAGTCATTGATGAGGGCCAGCAATATGGCACTGACCGAGAAATTGCAGTCATCAGCTTACTGAGACAGCAACCCCTGGTCTTGTGGACAGGAGACTCTGAGCAGACACCCGGCGGAATTGATCGTGCAGCTCGCAACGCGAAACGATCACGACAGCTCCTGTTGGCCAAGAAGCATGGGCTACGAAGTGACCGCAATTATTATATGCCAGCCAACCTTGCTGATGCAATGATTCGACTACTTGATGGTTCGGCCAATGAAGGCTTGGCGGCCCTCAGTCAAATCCTCAAACGAGGACAGCCCACTCTAGGTCAGCTATGGACAAGTCACCTCTCCCCGCAGGATGCAGAAGACCTTAGTACAGCCAGCACTGTTCTCCCAGGCCTACGAGCCCAATTTGAAGCAGCCCCGCCCAACATGCAACGGTACTCCCGCTTTGTGGATTCAGAATTGCTGGCAGGCACCGCCATTAACTTTCCACGGTCCCTCGTACGCCTTGCCTGGATCCTGCAGCATGCCGCTACTCTCCTACCCATGGCCGGAGACATACAAGCAGTGTTAAATTCCCAGACCGCCGGAGTGAGTGACATCCATGCTTGGGGGTTAATGCTTCCCTCTAGCTCTCGGGTTAGCCCTGTAACATACCACGCAGTGGTTGCTGTTCGCTATCCTGATCTATGCAGACAGATTAATGGCCTGTGGGAACTGGGAAGCTTTGCCTCTGGAGGACTTCCCGACAAGCCACCAGGGTTCCAACTCGTGCTTTGGGATACTAATGCTAGGATCAACGGGTTGGTAGCGACAGACCTTGAGACTCTTGTAGGAGAGGTCCTCACTCCGTTCCCGCACAACGCTGGATTTGCAGTTGGACTTTTTACCATGACCACGGCTACAGACCACAAGAACAACTTGAACCGTTCCGTGCTTAAAAGGGATTACGTCCGCACCCTGCGTGTAGAAACAATAGCCAATTCAGCAGGAGGAACAGCACAGGTATCAATCGTAGCCCAGCCCAGTATAGGATTTTTGAATACCAAATACTACTCCAACGGCTCCCCTACGGAAGACACCGAAGACTGTCTCGGCAGAATCACGGTAGGACTCACTCGATCCAAATCATTAACTTTGCTTGTCTCCCCGCTAGACATGATGGGACTCATGGGCATGGCGCAGGTGATTGCGACAATTGCATATGGCATCCGGGGCCTCAGGAGAGGGCAAACGACATGGAGTTGGCCTGACTTTAACCCTGACCCAGCTCAAGAGAATCTAGCGCAGTTAAGCCGATGGTCACTCAACGCGGCACCAACCTGGGAGTTCCCTCCACTTGCAATCGCCAACCAATACTACGATCAGCACGACGAAGAAGTGAAGCGAGCGAGATACCGTTTAATTTTGGTGCGTGGATCGGACCTTCGCTGGTTAAACAGGGAGCGTCTCCAAGAAGTCCAAGCAGGCAAGTCGTCCTGTATGCCTACGCGGCTGATCGCACACCCTATCCCACCTACGTGTGTCTGCCCTCAGGACTGTACAAAGCCCGCACCGGGCAAGTAGTAGCGCAGACGGGCCCAGGAAAGGAGATCCTGTCCCTACCTGGTATATACTTCTTTTGATGGATGGAGATTACACCCTAAGCTGCCGATTCCAGACCACTTGCCACGCGCAAAAGAGGCGCCAGTTCAAGGTACCGCTCTAACTGCACCCGCACCCGGTACGGAACCCAAAAGGTCGCCTGAAGAAGAAGCGAGAGACATCCTTGCAGTGGCTGCCAAGAATCAGCCCGAAGATGGGCCAAACACAAGAAGAGCAGCCGTCCGCGCCTGTAAGTACTTAAGAGCTATGGTCAACCAATATGAGTCCACCATCACTGCAGTACATCTAGCCGCCCGCACACATACGCAGAAAAGCAAGGGCACGGTAGGACCGGCAGTTGACTATCGCCCGCAAGGAGAAGCCCTCCCGGTCATCTCTGCGGACCTGACCTCCGAATTACTGCATTGCTTGTCCACGCTCCCAGACCCATGGCCCCTGTCCAAGATCACCATAGACATGGAAAAACCGAGCCAGTGGGTCTCCAAGTTGTGCAGACTCTACTTCGCCGATGAGTATGCCAAGCGAACGATTGGACTACCCTCACGTCGGCATGTCCCAGACATTGCGGGTGCGCTGCGAGCAGTCCAAGCCATCCTCCCCAAACTCGAAGTCAAAATGATTGAATTCTTAGCTGAATGGATGGTCACTCTGTTAATGCCAGCATCGCACGTATTAGAAGTGAGGGCACCTCACCTTTCCTTTATGATGCTCAAGGAATACTGGTTTCGAGAACTGTACCTAGGTCTGAAAGTCACAGCATCCTTCGATCGCTCCGAATCTTATACCAGGGTAATCGATGGTCAGGTTAGATGTATCACGCCTGAGGTCAAACCGCAGAATTTGCAGGTCATTTGGAACGTGCAGTTTATAACAGTTTTTGTGCCGGCATGGATGATCCCGCCCGTTTACCATAGCCTGCGCAGAGAAAGCATCAAAACCGCTAGCTCTGCAAGTCCCATTGGTGTCCAGTCGGTCCGCCCTACCTGGTTTGAAGACACAACACCTAAGGATGCCACATCCCAACCACCTCAAGACCCTCCAAAAGAACAACCTCAGCCGTTGCACGGGCTAAAATTAGTCATCAAAGAAGAGGTGCTAAGAAGAGGTGCTACCGGCGAATGACCAACCAGAGTTCCCATCACTCGCACTGTTGGCTGCCAGAGGCCTTCTAGCACCCGACACGTGGAAGTGCAAACGGGCGCAAGTTAGCCTCAAAGCAACCATTGATGTCCCAATGCTGGGCACAATCATAGAGGAAAATGGCGATGGACTCCTTGAAGACTCCCACATGCCGGTGGGATGGCCATTGCACATTGATGGTGCCGTCAGACAATGTTGTATTCACCGAGCCGCTAGCCTGCAAGAATTAGACGATATGCTCAAAGAATATGACATGAAAAGAGATTCGGTTGAAATCAACCATGATGCGCCTCAATGGTCCCATCATGCAGTATGGAACCGCAAGTATATGGAACCTAAACCAGGATATACACTGGCACAACTATGGGCTGACTCCGAACCAGCCATAAGCAAGAAAACGACCACGTCCTATGAAGTTCACACTAATGACATCTTGCGTGCAGTAGCGGACATTAGCTATCTCCCATCCCCCCTGCCACCTGATAGCCCCTTCCTAAGTGCGTTAGGGACAACAGCTGCTCTCAAAGCCCCGCCGCAAACTGACACCCTAGCGCAAAGAGCCTTGGAGGAATGGGAACGCACCTTGTGCGAAAATAAGGCAGTGGCAATCCTTGCAGAGGTACAAGCCGGCCGACCAACTATAATCCACAAGGATGGTGGCGAAATGCTTATTGCAATTGTCCTTGACAAGCCATTAGAGGAAGCAAAGGCACTAGTTGATAATCCTGCAGCATTCACGCGCGAAATGACGCGGATCCTGCGCGACAAACAAACCCATCCACTCATTGCCCAAATGATGAGACCCGCGGAGAGCAGTGATCCACCCGCCGCCACTGCGGCAGCCAGTAGCGCCAGTAGCAGTGGAGAACCACGCACTGCCGCACACGTGCAGTTCCAGTAAGCCAGTTGAGGTAACGTAGAGTACCCAAACTTCCCACCCATGCATTCAGCCTTTAACTCGATTTTGGTTGAGGTTGTGGTCACCATGGGGTACTCATGGTTGATTACTGCCCGCTCCGATTACCCTTGTTTGCAACATGCCAGAGCCAATACGGGACGGAAGGTGATGGGGGGCGGGTATAATTATTCTTTTCTGGGTCTTTTCTGGGTGTGTTTGTTGTTTGTTCGTGTTGGTCTACCTTAATTGTTGTATGGTAGTGTAGTGCGATGTCAAAGTACATCTAGCCATGGTGCCCGTCGCTGTTTGACCTGCGCCCAGCCAATCTTTCATCCGGCAAATGATGTGCACTACACCTCCTCATGCCGCTACTCGGCCATGGCTGCAACACGCCTAGTGTCAGCTGCATGCTCTGAGGATTTTGGTCTACACATCAACCTGTGGACGACTTAGACCGTTGAAATGGAGCGACCAACTCCCACCAAAGACGCTGCTGTGCATCGACTTGCAAAGTCCATCACACAAATGACCCTCTGCCAGGTCACTACCAGTGAAGTCGATGATGCCACCAAACTTCTGGAGAAAGCCCGACAGAAGCTTCAAGGCATCCAAAACATCCCACCCCAGAGGGTCAGTGACATTGAGGCGACTATACGCCAACTCCGGCAAATTGGCTGTATCCTGGACAGTTGCACTATATCTGCCTGTTACGAAGTAACCCAGGCACAGAAAGCCATACTGCAGCTGCACCATACAGCCAAGGGAGCCAGCACATCATCTGAGGAACTCAATGCACAGATATCACCGCGCACTGATGATGAGTACAATCTCCCATATCACGAAGATGCATTGCATGAGCACTAGCATAGTGGTGCTACATACAAATTTTGATGCAATATGCTGATTGGAAAAGCAGTACTGAGCGGACTCTGAGGGTGCCCTGAGTGCTGTTACCGCGCCGTCTTTTTCACCGTAGACCATGTTTCACTCTTCTGTTTCACTGCGGTAGTTTTCTCACCACTTTGTTGCGACCCGGCGTTGTCGGTGTTTGTTTCAAAGTGTCAGGGTGACTGTTATGCCATGAAGGCTGCTCTCTGTGATCTCGGGGATCCTGGCTGGGGGGATCCCTGGTTTCCGCATTGGGCTGTGTTGCTTCTGCACCCTATGGATGGCCCATGATGATTTGTGGTTTTTGCGGTTGTTTTTGTTAATGGGCCTGCCCAGCATGACACATAAGTTGTCATCTGCATGCGCTGAGTTGATACTAAGCTATCACCTCTTGTCTTACCAGACCTTTTTCACATAACTGGTACCCTTCACGTCACTGCTTTTGGGCTTGTGGTTTTCTTTTGTTTGTTTTGTGTGGGTTGTTTTTGTTGTGTTTTTTCTTTGTTTTTGTTGTTTTGTTTTTGCTGCTGGTTTGTGTTTCGGTTTTTGTTTACTAGTGACGTGATAAGGGAATAGGACTATGTATCGGTCCTTCTCCAGTCTTGCGGCCACTACAGCCTCGGCCATTGCGTGAATTAGTTAATTAATCTAATATGCAACATGCTTGGAAACATGTTGAACGACCTGGCGGAAGCCATACGGCGTTGGACGGAAAAAAAAAAGGTCACCATCGTTGGTGGTGAAGCCAAAGCTGCGACTGTTGTGGTGACATCTGCAGAGGCAGTGTTGTCAGCTGCTGAAGATGTTGTGGCAGTGCCGAAGGCAGGACGTCGTGAAGGTCACTCCAAAGAAAGCTCAGCCGCCGAGACCCAAGAAGAAAGCCATCATGCCTGCTCAAGGCAGACCTGTGGAGAAAGCTGGACCGTCAGAAAGGTCTCAAGCCCCTGGACGTGAACCTGCTGTAAAGAAGATACCCAGGAAGTCTGGTCGTTTTGTGATTCAGGTGAAAAAAGAGGCCTGGGAGGCCACTGGTTTGCTGAAGAGACGACGCGAGGCTGGCCGTCGTAAGGCCAAGCGTCAGACTTGGAAGAACACATAGAAGGAGGCACTCGAGTATGTCGCTGCACAGAGGAGAGAAGAAATCGAAGGCGGGTCCTTTGTCTTCCTCAGCTTTCGGGTTTCTTGTATCGATCTGCAACTCCTCTCTCTTGTTTGACTGAGGGTTGTACATCCTTCGACGACTCTTCTCTGACCTGGCAATCTCGACCCTGTCACAACCTCAAACGTAGGTGTTGGCCTTGTAAGGTCCTTCAAGGGTGAGCCTTACTCATGGGCGTGTGACTCTGACGTCACGAGGATAGCACCAGCCAGACTCTACTGTGGGCGATGAGGTTGCCCCGGTGATTCAATTTCACAGGTTGGATTGACCCAGGAGACACAACTGAGATTGCAGAACAAGAGGCTGAGAGGCCACGGTTGGTCCGAGGAGACCCCAGCAGCCGAAGGTAGCCCTCCGAGAGCCCGTCAGAGAACAGGAATGGGTCCCCCTCAGACGCCACCGAAGAGAAGCGGCCAGCTTCCGGCCAGCAGCAATGCGGCAGTGGCGATGAGTCCGAAGCCGCTTGCACACCGGCCGAAGGGGTGGGTTCCGCAAGGGCCACAACAACCGCCTGCACCACCCAAGCTCCCTGTGAAGGCCCCTCCAGTGAAGTCTCCTCCAGCCAAGGGCCCACCACCACCACCGCCAGCGCCTCCGGCGCCACCTCAGGTACCACCGCCACCACCAGTTCCAGCAAGAGTTTCAAGTGCGCCAAAGACGCCACCCAAGACGCCTCCAAAGGCGAAAGCTGGAGAGCCCACATCGCCTAAGGCGAGCCCCGGTGCAAAGGCATCACCAGCTGTGGATTTGGTTACTCCGAAGAGCCCTGAAGTGAAAGCAGCGTCGCTTGTGGGTGAGCCGCCCCATAGGCCATTCAGAGTTGGCCCAGGAGGAGCATTGGAAGCTGAGACAATTGCCCCTTCATCGGGGTACAGTATGTCTATGATTTCAAGAGTTCCAGTTGCGAAGGCACCGGCCAGTGAGGCCCCGCCAGAGCCTTCTGAGACATCAGGGAGACCGCCCCAGCGCCGTATGGAAGCCTGCATAGCATGTCATGGCAGTGGAGAACTTCCGATGCGAGCAAATCGGAGGTTGTTCAGGTTGTTGACAACGTCGACAGCGTCAGCAGCAACTGCGACTGCAGCGGCCCGAGTTGGAGCAACGGCCAGTGTTTTGTCTGCAATTTCAGGTTCGAGTTCTTCAGAAGCTGATGTGACCCATTTCAAGAGTGAAAGGGGGGTAGGTCTTTTTGTTGAGCTAGCCTGCAGCAGAGCCAGTGTCTTGTCAGCTGCATGCGCTGAGAGCCGTGCTTGTTATGTTGGAGTTCATGGAAATCTTGAGAAGGTAGCTACACAGAATCATGTTGTAGATCTTGTGAACCAGGTGATGGAGGACTTGAAGATGACCAGATCAGCCTCTGATCGAGAGCTGGGAGAGGTACATTTGTTCTGTCACGTTCACATGTCATTGCCATGCACAGGTGGATCTCCATTGCAGAATTTTTCGGGTGGGAAAAGAGTCCCCGAGCATGAGCGAAAGTTTTTTGAACTTCTAGCCGCTTGTGAAAAGTTGTTGGATAGGTTAGTAGAAAGACATCCCGAGTTGTCCATGTCTTTTGAATTGCCAAATTCCAACAGGTACTGGACTCATCCGAAGCTGCAAGCCTTTGTTCAGGCCAGAATTCCATTCAGGTCTGTTGTCCATGCTTGTGCAATGGGAATTGAAGGACTGCCAGGATTACCCATCAAGAAAGCGTTCAGGATCATGTCAAGTTCTGAGGAGCTTAGTCAACGTCTTGAGAAGCGTTTTCATTGTGCTTGTGATTTCCACGCATCATTCAACTTTTCTGACTTTCAGTTGTCAGAAAAATACTCCAGGAAGTTTGCCAGATTTTTTGTGCGGATGCTCGCATTACTTGCCCTCAGGTGATCGATGGCGTCGAAGCCACGCTGATTTTATCGCCTGATCTTCCCTGAGGAAAAAGGAAGAGTCTGCTGCATGAGTGGACTTGTGAAATTTTGGATAACTTGAACGACTTGTGAAGTCATCTTGAAGTTTTGATAGACTTGTGAAGTCAGCTGGATAGAGAAAGGTCTTTAAATGTCTGAGACATGAGGCTGAAACTCTCTTTGATCGTTGCCCTGTGCGTTGCTTGGGTAGTCGGATCTAATTATCGAGACTTTGAGGTCTGACGATTGCATGATATAGTTCTGAATCCAATTTGAATTGCAAGAGTTGCAGAAGTCTTTAGAAGACATCGAGAGGATGATCTTTGGACTTTCTTGGATTTTCTGTGGACTTTCCTTGATGGACTGTCTTTGGAATTCTTGTGGACTGCTTGGAATGGATTTCAGCTTGAGCTTGATTGGATTTCCGCAGCCATTTGTGTGTGTGGGCAGGTCGCGCAAGCCATGGCCACTGGAGAGATGGAAGAGCTCTACTGGCTCTTATTCTTTGTATATACACTGGGTTTTCTATCTGGTATTCTTTCAGCTTACTGCATTACGAGATGTTGCAAAAGCCGCAATACAACTGCAAGAAATTCAGGTACAGTTATGAAGAGTTCTACAGCTTTGTCGTGTGACTCTGACGGTGAAGGCCCAGGTACTCGTATCTATTGGAGTTTTTGCCGAGAGATGTATCACTGCAATGAGAAATGCGAGGTTTTGATTGCCGCCGCTAGTCCAAATGGACATATTCGATGCCGAGACAATTGCCAGATTTGCCAACCGGAGACTGGACCCTTGTTGGTTGTGACTTCAACAGGATCGAAGTATCACTGTTCAGGTTGCCGTACGGAGAACGGAGAAGTCAAAGCAGATGACGCTGTCAGCATGCCCTATCTGCTATGGCATGAGGAATGTCAAGGCCGAGTGACTGAATTCGTTTTGAATTTGAGTCGCACAAGTTCGAAAGGGGGTGTGAAAAATCATCCTATGTATAGCTAGCGTAGCGATCTTGTGCTTGAACTTAGGTAGTTGTTAGTTGCTTTGTAGTTGTAGTTTGTGGACTTGCGTAGTTTGAGCTTTGTTTTGTAGTTAGCAGGTGATTGTGATGTAGTTAATCGATCTCATCTCATTCCGTCACAAAGAGTTGTGACGGAGTTGCCATTTTTCGTTTGTAGTTAGCCGTTTTTAGGTTTTCTGCACGTTGTAGGGTATTCCACACGAGAACCAAACTGCACGAAACCAATCTTAGGTTTTTAGGAACCGAGAAACCTGTTTTGCACGTTTCTAGATTGGTAGAATCGTTTTTGCACAATTAAGTTTGTAGAGATTTTGGAATCTCCTTGACTGGACCGGAATCCAGTTTGCTTTACCCACAGAAACTCACTTAGTTTCTGTGTTCTGAACTGTGTTTACCAACGTGAACGTTGGCTCAAGCCTGCGAGAGCGAAAAGTGTGTGAGTGTGTCGCCGTGAGACGGCCTGGGAGAGTCGATACTGCAGAAACGCGAAACGATCGCCGTTTGTTTGTGTTTTGGTTTGGGTTTACTTTGAGCACGAGAGGTTTGAAAGCGGTTTTCGCGATCTAACTTTGTGTGTCAAAGTTTTACGGTCACGTAAAAAATTGAATCTCTAAAATAATCGTGCAAACAAAGAGCCCAACTAAACCCACCGCGCTGTGGTGAGAACAAGATTTTGGTGTTGCGGGCCAGACGGTTTAGTACCCTACTATCGGGTGACGCGTTTTCATTGGTAAGAATCCGGGTGAAATTTGAAGCCGTTACCAGCTTCACGATATGTCCATGCAATGTAAATAAAAAACATGGGCTACGGACTTCTTTGCAACACGAAGCAGACGAACAGTAAGTAATTAAGTGACACCGCCGCCTTCAATGATGGCTAACAACCAAAGAAGCAACAAGTGAACGAACGAAAATGCTGCTCTCAATGATGGCAAGTAAGTAATGTATATGTTTCAAAGCTTCTCTCCAATTTACATATCCAACAAACGCATTTTGTCATCATTGAGGGCGGCGCTTCAACTTAACTACTTGATGTGTCTTTGCTAGGGAAGAAAATACAAGGGGCTCAGACTCAGAGAAACAAATCAAAATTCACAGAAACAAACAAATAAAAACGAACCTATCGAAATAAACAAGGAAATAAAGGAGCCGACGAAATTCAGGGAAATATGCAGAGAAATTCAGAACCTTGAAAGAAGCCCGGGGATATGGGAAAGAAAAGAATTCGGGAAAATCAATATGGAAAACACTGACAATAAAGTAGCGGTTCGGGGAAATAAATCATGAACTTCCGGATATAAATGAACGATGCAAGAAACAAATAAGGAGCACAGGAAACAACAAGAATGCAAGGAAATAAACAGCGAAGTGAGCGCAATAGTCCAAATAGAGCATGCATGGAAATACATCATGAATTCAAGGCAGCGAGCAAGGAACTCGAAGCGCTCCAGCAGCTCAATAAGGAGCTCTGGGAAATGAATATGGGACTCAAGGAAATAAACAAGGCACCTGGGGACATAAATACGGGATTGAGGGACATAAATCAGAAACCCCGGAAACAAAAAGACGTTCAGGGTCAAGAACTCTGGGAAACAAAAAGAGGTTCAGGGAAATAACAAAGCGATGAAAATAGCTTCAAATTTCACCCGGATTCTTACCAATGAAAACGTGTCACCCGATAGTAGTTGCAGTTGCCGTACGCTGGTGCTGTGCACCACAATGCTAAAAAGCTTTCCCAGACCTAGTTTTTTAGATTGCACCAGGGGCAGCATAAAGCCGTTAAATCGTAAAGTTCAATTTTCTTCAAAAAAGCTCTTTGATGTTTTAAAAAACAACTTTACCACTTTATGATTTTATGATTTAATGATGCGATTTTCAATCTAAAATGTAAAACCAAAGATAACTGAGAGAGGGCGGAATTTAGAAATAGCCACGAACTTTTTCGCAAGACTAGGAAGGGTGTTTTGGGCTTGTTCCCGTTTCATCCTTTTTCAATGGATGCATATTTCAATCAGCAACATGACAAGAAGAATGTCAAGACTGTCTATATCCGTGTCAGGTCTAAAAAGCATGAAATCAAGCCCCCTCTTTAAAAGTCATTTTCACCTTGGTTCGCGGCAATGCTTGGAAAGCAGGCACGTATGGAAACATGGATGTTGATAAACAGGACAAGATGGACGACAGGCAGCATCCATCAATCGATTTGCATGTGCTATCACCTTGGAACATGTCCAGAACCACCACTGGTTGCTTCTTGCGCTGGAAACCTTCATGACAGACATGCTCCCAAACTGCGGAATTTTGTTCATAGTCAATGACATGTTTGAAGCCAAGCGGTGGTGTTGAAAATGAAGCAAAATGTGGCTTCATCTATTGAAAATTCGACAGAAGCGCAACCAAAAATGGAAGCAGAAAATGGTATCAGGCATTCACCGGCAAGCAGCGCAAAGTCTACTCAATAGCATTTGTTTTCTCATTGTACTAGTAGTAGTAGTAGTAGTAGTAGTAGTAGTAGTAGTAGTGGTAGTAGTAGTAGTAGTCGTGCTACTAGTAGTAGTAGTAGTAGTAGTAGTAGTAGTAGTAGTAGTAGTAGTAGTAGTAGTAGTAGTAGTAGTAGTAGTAGTGTTGTAGTAGTAGTAGTAGTAGCAGTAGTAGTAGTAGTAGCAGTAGCAGCAGCAGTGGCAGTAGCAGTAGCAGCAGTAGCAGTAGCAGTAGTAGCAGTAGCAGTAGCAGTAGCAGTAGCAGTAGCAGTAGCAGTAGCAGTAGTAGTAGTAGTAGCAGTAGTAGTAGTGGTAGTAGTGGTAGCAGTAGTAGTAATAGTAGTAATAGTAGTACTAGTAGTAGTCGTGGTGGTGTAGTAGTAGTAGTAGTAGTCGTGCTAGTAGTAGTCGTGCTAGTAGTAGTAGTAGTAGTAGTAGTAGGAGTAGCAGTAGCAGTACCAGTAGCAGTACTAGTAGTAGTAGTAGTAGTAGTAGCAGTAGCAGTTTAGCAGTTTAGCAGTTTAGCAGTTTAGCAGTTTAGCAGTAGCAGTTTAGCAGTTTAGCAGTTTAGCAGTTTAGCAGTTTAGCAGTTTAGCAGTTTAGCAGTTTAGCAGTTTAGCAGTTTAGCAGTTTAGCAGTTTAGCAGTTTAGCAGTTTAGCAGTAGCAGTGTAGCAGTGTAGCAGTTTAGCGGTTTAGCAGTTTAGCAGTTTAGCAGTTTAGCAGTTTAGCAGTTTAGCAGTTTAGCAGTTTAGCAGTTTAGCAGTTTAGCAGTTTAGCAGTTTAGCAGTAGCAGTTTAGCAGTAGCAGTGTAGCAGTTTAGCAGTTTAGCAGTTTAGCAGTTTAGCAGTTTAGCAGTTTAGCAGTTTAGCAGTTTAGCAGTTTAGCAGTTTAGCAGTTTAGCAGTTTAGCAGTTTAGCAGTTTAGCAGTTTAGCAGTAGCAGTTTAGCAGTAGCAGTGTAGCAGAAGCAGTAGCAGTAGTAGCAGTAGCAGTAGCAGCAGTAGCAGTAGCAGTAGCAGCAGTAGCAGTAGCAGCAGTAGCAGTAGCAGCAGGAGCAGTAGCAGCAGCAGCAGGAGCAGGAGCAGTAGCAGTAGCAGTAGCAGTAGCAGTAGCAGTAGCAGTAGCAGTAGCAGTAGCAGTAGCAGTAGGAGTAGGAGTAGGAGTAGGAGTAGTAGTAGTAGTAGTAGTAGTAGTAGTAGTAGTAGTAGTAGTAGTAGTGTAGTAGCAATAATAGTAGTAGCAGTAGCAGTAGCAGTAGCAGTAGCAGTAGCAGTAGCAGTAGCAGCAGCAGCAGCAGCAGCAGCAGTAGTAGTGTAGTAGCAATAATAGTAGTAGTAGTGTAGTAGCAAAAATAGTAGTAGCAGTAGCAGTAGCAGTAGCAGTAGCAGTAGCAGTAGCAGTAGCAGTAGCAGCAGCAGCAGCAGCAGCAGCAGCAGCAGCAGTAGTAGTAGTAGTAGTAGCCCCCTTAAGCTCCCCCTTGAAGCCATCCTTGAAGCACCTCCTTAAGCATCCCCTTAAGCGCCCCCTTAAGCGCCCCCTTAAGCCTTCCCCTTAAGCCCCCCTTAAGGGCTTCCACCCTTCGAGGGAGGCGAGGGGGGGAGGAAGGGGGGGCACCCTTCATGACCCCTTAAGCCCCTCCTTAAGCCTCCCCTTAACCCCCCCTCCAAGCCCTCCCTTGACGAAGGGGGCGGGCCCGCCCTCATCTGATGGTGCTATCAGAACGGCAGTTGTGGACTCAGATGATGTTTTTAAAGGCAGTTGTGAAGATGTTCGTAAAAATCCTTCTTTGAGAGCGGTGCAGATGCTTCGATTTTCCCTGCCAGCTTGTTAGAAAAGAATATTCCAACAGAAGAGGCCATTGGAAGATTGCATGATGCTCAAGGTGTTGAAATTCCACTTCAGGCCATCAAAGACGTGGAGATACGCTTCAGGGACCTTGCAGGGAGAAACGTCGTGCGGTGGCCATCTCAGATCGAGTCAGCCAGCCGATTGTATGTTTTGGCCACTTGCTTGAATGTGGTTGGGGCATTGATGGACCCCAAGAAACCTTGGTCCACCACTCAGCTGATGCACGCATTCCATAAAACAAATCTATGACAGTAGTGGAACAATCAGAGCTTCAAGTGCGCAAGTTGACAGCAGCTGCAATTTCCATGTGAGGGCAATTCAAGCTGATGTGTTTGATGCAAAGTTGTTGAACGGCTCAATTGGATGGGAATTGGATGAGCGTGAATGTGGTGTAGGTAGGCATTTTGCAGACCGACACCAAGTTCCTTTGCTGGTAAGGCCTGGTATTTCTGGAAGGTTTTGTCGAACAACTTTGATTGAGGGCAATGACAAGAAGTGGTACACCCTGGAACTTTGTGAGAGGCTGGAAGATTAGTTGCAACTTGACACTGAATTTCATGGGATGAATGGAAACAGAAACGATGTGACGCTGATTACAGATGGTGAGAAGGATTCTAGGACGATGAGTTTCGCACTTGCAGATGATCAGCCTGAACAATTTCCAGTGGTGCCAGAAAATTCTGATGATGCTGACATTCCTGCCAATGACATACCAGTTGAAGGACAGGAGATTCCAGAAGGTCAGATTGTCATCCAACCTTCTCCTAAAGATGAGGTGAATTTGAATGGGACCGTTTTGCGTCCAACTTCTTCTTTGGCAGCTTTGCGTGCAGGGTGCAGTCATTATCAAATTTCGAGTTCAGGTTCAAAGGTGAAATGCTTTCAAAGGCTCTTGGACCATGCAAAGAAACTAGAACTTGACATGGTTTTAGCAGCTGCAAAGATGGCCAAGCTTCAACAAGAGCGCCATCCCTTAGCACCGATCTCAGCAGAAGTTCCTTCAGAGTGTGAACAGGCCCAGCACAGATGGACCCACGTGCCATACAAAGCATGCTGCCCTTCTTGCGTGGCGCGCAGAGCCAGGATTGACAGACATGAGCGTTCTGGGTAGTCACATGCAAACTCACCATGAACGATAAGCTTTGACTATTTCTACACCAAAGCCAATGGAGAAGTTGCAAGAGCTGATGAGCCCAACACAATCATAGCTTTGGTGGTGGTATGCAGCCAAACGAGCTTTGTGACATGTATTCCCCTGGAATCCAAGAATCAGATGGACCACATGAACCGTGAAGTGATTCAGTTCATACAAATGTTGGGACGCACAAAAATTGGTCTCAGATGTGACAATGAGCCCGGCATTTTACAACTGAAAAGGCTTCTTTTGAAGACACGGCAGGCCATGGGACTTCGAACGTTGGAGAGCAGTGCAGTTGCCTATGACCATGGCAATAGTTTGGCAGAGAACGCAGTGGGAAGAGTGCGCCCCTTAGCAGTAGCAGCCAGCTTGATGCACCAATTGCATGGCAGATTGGGCATTCAACTTTCTACTTCAAGTGCAATTTGGACATGGGCGTTGAGACATGCTGCTTGGCTCCTATCACGTTTTGCTGTGACCAGAGGAGCAACGCCATATGAGTTAGCTTTTGGACGTGCCTTCAAGGGACAGCTGTGTGAATATGGTGAACCAGTTTTTGGGTATGTGGTGCCAGAAACAAAAGCCAGTGCAAAATGGAGAAGAATGCTCTTCTTGGGAAAAGCTGAAACCCAAGACTCCTACATCCTCTTTGACGGCCAGTCCATTCTCTTGTCTCGCAACATCAGGCGCATCAACACCACTTGGCGCAGTCACATGGCATACTACTTGCATTGCAGATGTTTTTCATGGCAGTTCAAGACAGGATTTGGTGCAAGGATTCTTCCAACGATGAAAAAGATAGTTCCTCAACAAGCCAGTTTTGCCTTGCCCCTGGAACCCATTGAGCCGAGCAAGCTTCACGACAAAGATGCTGAAGATGTTGTCCTGCATGCAGAAGATCAGAAGAAATTGGAACAGGAGCAACAAGCAATGTCTGGAAATGATCCTTTGAACATGCCTTCAGAACAGAGACTTGAGACCTTGCTGGAAGATACAAGTGCTGATGCAGGTGGGACAGTGCAAACGGGATTTTCTACAAGCGCTCCCATGCATGTTGAAGGTACCAATGTTGGAGCGCATTCCAAAGATGTGGTCGTGGTTGATGATCCAGGTCTTGCAATACCTATTACACCCCCACGTGACTCTCCTGGTGACAGCCCCAGGGCATCCTCTTCAGTGAGACCTAGTGAGCAGGGAAGTGAAGAGACTCTCAAGAGACAGAAGACAGAGGAGTCAAAACGCCAGCGCATCAACCAACTCAAAGCTGAATATGAAGAGCGCTTGACAAAAGTCAAACTGGCATACAGGGAGTACTTCACTGTTGATGATTACAGCACTGAATTGGATGTTGCAGAAGTTCCAGACGATGACATCTGGGCTGGAGAAGACAGCGTGAAATTACCTGCAGTGCCCGATGCGTTGTGGAGTGATGCTGCTATTGAGAAGACACCTACAGAGGCGCCAGAGAAATGGATTGATGACATGGCAGACAAGCTTGAAATCCAAAGGTTGACACAGATGCAAGTTCTTGTGACAGCTGCTGAGTTTGAGGGTGCCATCACAGGCAAGCTGACGACGCGCCTTGTGAGAGACTGGAGGCTCAAAGACTTGGGTGAAGGGCCTTCAATGAGAAAAAGATGGATGAGAAGATGCAGGCTAGTAGCACGAGAGTTCAACAACAGTAAGCGCTTGGACACCTTTTCACCGGCAACTGGAGCATATACAAACAATCTTCTTCCAATCAAATACCTTTGGATGAAATGCCAAGCTCTGGAAATGCCAACCAAGGAGGAGTGTGAAGGACGCCTTCCTTCAAGTTTGCCAAGATGACCCCATTCTGGTGACGCTACAAGGTGAACAGTGTGTGATCAACAGAAATTTGCCCGGCCAGCGTTTGGGTGCAAAGCAGTGGTGCCTTTTTCTCAAAGATTTTCTCCAGAGCAGCATGGGTTTTGAGTTTTCAGCAGAACAACCTTGTTTGGCAAGGACGGCAGAGGCGACAATTCTGATCCATGTTGACGACATTTTGTATGTTGGAAAACAAGATTTCTGGAGAAATGTTTTCTTGAAGAAGATGGGAGAAAAGTTTCCCACTAGCCATGATGAACTCACTGGAACGGGTAGCAGCATAAAGTTTCGAAGACGCACAATCACAGAGGTTGATGATGGACTTATTCTTTCACCTGGCACAAAAGTTTCCAAAGTGGTTAAAGCGTTTGAGGCAGCATTTGGTGCAGCCCGTGCACAAAAGATCCCGTGTGACTCAAGTATCCAGCTTCCAGACACTTCCCAAAAGCCGGATCAAAGGGATAGCAGCAACTACAGGTCCATTGTGAGACTATATTGAAACATAGGAAGGGAACGTCCCGACCTTATGTTTGCCATCAAGAATTGTCATCATCAATGTCGAGTCCAACATTGAGTTCTTTACAGCATGTGCGCAAGCTTGTTGGCTTCATGAGACATGTTGGTGATGTTGGCATTCATTTGAGTTTTCCTGCACCAGGGCAAGGCACAATGAGTGCAGGAGGAGATTACAAATGGGTGCTGGAGACGTTTTCAGATGCTGACTGGAGTGCAAGCAAATCTAACAGACGTTCCACTTCATGCTCAGTCCACACGATCAACAACAATCTGGTATACTCCAGCAGCAGAAACCAGAAAGTAGTGTCTCTCAGCTCGTGTGAAAGTGAGTTGCACAGCATGGTCAGTGCGGCATGTGATGGAATTTTCATCAGGTCATGTGCTGAATTTGTTTTGGGAGAACAAGTACAACACATGCTTTACACAGACAGCAGCAGCGCCAGGCAACTAGCTTCAAGACAAGGATGCGGCCGTGCACGTCATGTTTCTGGGAAGATTCTTTGGTTGCAGGACAAAACACAGGACAAAAGCATTCTTCTCAGACAAGTGCAAACGGTATGGAACATTGCTGACATAGGTACAAAATGCTTGAGCAGACAGCGTTTATATTTGTTGATGCATGAAGCTGGATTGGTGTATATCCCTTCATTTGAAAGAGTTGGAGCAGAAGAACATGACAGGCAAGTGGAAGCAGATGCTACGAAACTTCAATGTCCTGCTTCACATGCTTCAGTGGTGGATTCTTTTTGGAGTTTCAATATGGCAGTTGGTGTTTTGCTTTTGCTTGCAACAATGGCAGTTGTCATGTACCGCATGTGGAGACGTTTGGAAAATTTGGTTTCAACGTTGAGGGAGCAAGGTAGAGGCCTGAGTTCAGCAGAATTCCAATTGGCAGAGCATTATGAGTATGCTGCAAACTTGGCTGAAAGAATCAAAGGTTTGGAGACGACAACAGAGAAGACATCCACACTCATGTATCAGATGGAAGCTGAACTACATGAGGAGGTCAACGCTTTGGATACCAACTTGCAGTGCTTGCGATACACCTTGATGGAATATGGAGGTTTTGTGAGAAATGATGAGCTCAGCAGTGAGCACCGTCGACACATGTTTGTGCAAGAAAGAACCAATTACGTCTTGTGGCAAATGAAAAGCAAAGCTGGGACAACAGACCCAATTCCAACAGAGCATGCAGACATTGAAGAAGGTGAGGAGGAGTCTTTGACAGAAGACGAAATTATTAGAACGCGAGATTCCCCTGGCAGCTATGAAGCCTAGCTGGAAAACTTGCGTTTGGATCAGGGAATAGCAGTTTCAGGTGGATATAGGTGGATGGCATACAGATGCATCAAACATACAACAGGCAATGATGATCCTTTTGGAATCAAGTTCAGATACCAATGCTGGAGGACTGGGAATGGAGACATTGAACCGCATTCGAAACGTTTTCCAACGCTTGCACCGATGGCACAGAAATCGTGGAAGTGATGCGAGGGCACAGTGATACAGATTGTATGTTGAAAACATATTCAGTCTTTTGTGAAGGCAGGGGAAGGGATAACGTGGATCTTTCCTAGCCATTTTTCTTTTCTTTCAGAGATGTCTTGCCAGAGACAATGTCTGGCAAAAGACGTTTACAAAGGTTGAATATCAGAATATCAATCTAAAACTCGATACTCAAAGGAGGAGTGTGAAATCTTGCAGCGCCTACTGGACTTCAGTATTTCAGTCATGGACGACACGCGCAAATCAAGAAGAGTAGTTGCAGTGACATTCCAATTTCGCATGAACAGCATGTGGAAGACTTCATTTTACGTGAGGCTCTTTTGGCTGAGGAAAAGCGACCGCAGCTTCAGCCGTGTTTACGCACATACAGTTTTGCAATTGGAAACATGGAAAAATTTTACGTCATTTCAGCTTTGGTCATGCGAATGATGCACGAATACTCGAGACCCTTGTTTTGAGGAAAAGCGTTGTGCTTGCTGCCAGCGGTTTCGCACAAGGGGAACTCGACATGATGGCCGACAGCGTGGAGAACATTCAGTGGGGGCTGATCAATATTGGAGGCTATACAATTTTCCATCAGCTGACGCCGGCGCAACGCCAGCATATGTATGCAATGGTCCGGGCAAACCTCACTGCATCTCGAACTTTGGGGATGCAAGGATTCATGAATATTGTCAAGCAGCAAAACCATGGAGTTGTCACTGAAAGCGAGGACTCCGACATGGGCTTAGCCTAGCTGAAGGAGGTGAGAGCGAGGAGGAGGCACGATGAGGAGGTCACTTTGGCCTCTGAACGTTCTGACGTCATACATTCCGAAACAAACTGAGCAACGGCTTGGGACGTAAACTTGGGCAGGTTCTGTTTGCTTTCAAAACGCTTTGATGCAACCGCTGGATGTCGTCAATGCCAATCAGCCGGTGCCCAAAGAACAGAAAATGCAGTTTGTCCTGTCTTCGGGAGATCAACTTGAAGAGACATCAATCTGCCATGCTGAATCGACCCCAATGCTTTGTGAAGGTATCAAGGGTATGCAAACCAAATCAAAGAAATGGTTTATTTGTGAAAATTTTCAATGGGCCATTGAAAAGGGAACTGATTTGCTCGTTTGAAGCAGGTCGGTTACCCAAATGCTGCAAGCACAACGCTTGCAAAACAAAACACAGGCAGGGGAATGATGGCAATCCCCCTTTAACGTAATGCCATCCCTTCTGCATTTTTTTTGTGAATGGTGGCAGCTCCCAGCGACCAGAATGCCACCCTTTTGTGAAATTTCCAAAGCAGTGTGAAAACATGTGCGCCATGGCGGTGCAGAATGCCAATGAGAGTCGTGATCACATTTGGAAGGACGGGTCCGAAACTTTGACGTTATCAGTACCCATGCCTAGCATGGCCACATGCGCGAGGATGACGCTGTGCAATCGAGCTCACAAACGTGAAATTTCAGACGTGGATGTTGGAACAATTTTCAGCTTATCATGTGAATACCACATGGGTTCCTTAAGCGTTGTGGATCGGCCGGATCGATCGATTTGCTGCCATCGGTTTTGCATTTCGTTCAGCTCTATTCTCTTCTGCCAATTCTTTTTTCTTTACTTCAAACCACTCGATTCAGTTTTCAGCAACCCTGAAACTTACCGTTTAAATTCCGTGTGATAACGATTTCCATGGATTTGCGCAAAGGGAGGGCACTGGTTTCTACAGCCCAAGGGAAGCAGTGCACAAAATATTCCCATGTTTTGAGTTTGTTGGCATTTTGAAGATGAAAACATACATATCATAAACGGCAAGAGGCGAAACTTGTTGCTGCCACATTTTGGTGTTTGATAGCAACATCATTTTGTGCAAACTTTTGTATCCGTTGGCAAACCAGTGCTTAAAAATTGGAAACAACACCGTTTTTGTTTTGACAAAATGAAGTCGGTGTACATCCGTCCCAAATTCAAAGATGCTGCGTCGTTGCAAGGAGATCGGACAGACAAAATCGAAAAACCCACATGTTGATATCGCGCGGAGGAAGAACTGGTTGATACTGGTTGAATGTTTCCAGGTTTGTGTTGGATGAACCATTTTTTTTAGTCAAGTGGCATGGTTTTTGCATTTGCTCGCTGAATTTGGCTTGAAGGGTATTTGGACCAGGACAGCTTTTGCAGATCCACCATGGCGGCAACATTGGTCGACGAAATGTCTGAATTGACCATCAAGGAACCACAGGCCTTCCTTTTGATCAACATGCCATTCGAATTAATTTCGTTGACTCGTACACATGTGAAAATACCGTGGTGAATTGTGAACTGTTTGTGAACTGTACTGATTGTACTTGTCCAACTTTGCGCCAGGCTTTGGAAACTCAGGCAGTGCAGTTCAAATTGCCGGGTCTCCAGGCGTTTGAATTGGAATTGGGCCTTGCAACTGCCGTGCGTGCCTTGAACACATGCTGCATTTTTTTTTTTTGCGGGGAATTTTCGGTTTGCTGTGGATATTTTGTATGAAACTCTACAAACATACAGTTTTTCCGTTTGGGGTCCTTGTCTATTTTATTTGATCCATGATCCAGTTCAATGTCAAAAAAATGAGGTGATGTGAAGAAGATGGCCAAGGAATACTGCAACATCGAGCCTGAGCACATGCGCCTCATCTACAACGGCCGTCAGCTGAAGGATTGGGACACTCTGGAGTGCTACGACGCCAAGGCAGCTGCAATCGGATGACATGGTTTGACCGTGAGATCCAAACATGTTCCCAGATTGACACTTTTGAAACCAAAATTAGACGGGTAATGACGGGTAGTGCAAGATCCACAATGTTTGTGGTTGTCATGCAGGGAAGGTTCCTGAGTACCCCGTTATGCATGTTGCCGCCATTGCAGTGCAAGGTTGTTCATGTTGATCAAAGGCAGTTCCAGATGTTGCTTGGCCCCCTAGTCCTAACGGTTGCAAATACATTGCGCCCTCTGCAACCATTGAAATTGTAGAAAACTATGCAATGCCATGCAATGCTAAAGTATACATTGGTTCCTTCGTTTTCAGGCAGACAGCGCTGTGCAGATCCTCTTCACCGCAGGGCACGTCGCCATGCTGGGAGGCTGAAACAAAAGAGGAATCAGGATAACATATCAATGAATTTCGATTGAAGACCATTCCTTGTTTGAATTCATTTGATGAGGCATAACACAACATCAATACCTTTCAAATCCTTCCAACTGATACATTTCTTTATTGCATTTCACTTCATTTCACTGCACATCATTGCACTCCTTTGCATTCCTTTGCATTCCTTTGCATTGATTGCATATCATTGCACTGCATTGAATTTCATTGAATCGGAACATTTTCTAAATATTTCTCCCTCCACTGCCTAGCTCTACCAATTGATTCCTGTCAGGTGTGGGAGGCACTGGCGGCGGCCCACGTGGTGGTCATGGCGCTCAGCCACAGCGAAATCCCTTCAGCGCCCCTGTGCGTGGCCTTCCAGGGTCCAAGGCTTGTCAGAGTAAAATCAAAGCCGATTTTAGGTCTGTTGCAAATTTTCGGAACCAACAGCAGAGTTTGAAGGCAGCGACTTGAGGTTGGATGATTTGTCGTTCATTTATGTTCTTTCATTGTCGAGAACCCGGTTTTTCCATCACAAAAGCGGCAGGGCCTGCGCAGCTCCCGCGTCTCTGGCCGTCCCGGCGGCATGGCCCTGATCCGAAAGTGACGTGGAACAAACTGATGAGTTGTGACTTTCTTTTCAGGGTTTGCTAAACAAACCAACGGTTTCTGAAGATATCCAGGCTGCAGATTGGACCACAAGTTTCAGTTCCGTCCGAGATCGAAGCGTTTTTTTTGATTTTTTTGGTTCAGATCTATAGAACATTTCCTGAGAACAAAGGTATGGCATCATGATGAAGCGTCAGGAGTTCCGTGAGAAGGCTGAGGAGATTGGCTTCGTGAAGTACCGCTGAAGCGCTGAAGATTGAGAGGAAAGCTGCACCTGACGAAAATCAAAGCGCCCGTGCGCTTATCAACATCACACGACATCAACCGAGATTAGCCGAGATCAACCGACATCAACATCACCCACATTTCCGTAACCATCCGCAACGGCCGTAACCTTGGATTGTAGAGATTGGAGTCCTGGCCTTGGAGTCTCGCTCTGTTTTCTCCCCCCAGGCTCTCGAACACTCGAACACTCTTTGCTTTGTAGGATCCCATATCTCAATATATATCAGCCCATATTATTATCATTATATATATATATATCTATTCATATTTTGCATCCCGATCAGACTATCAAGTTTTGTTTGCCATCAAGGTCCTTCACTCTGGAATGTCTCTGATTCTTAGAATACCGGTGCTTCTGTAAACTTCTGTACTCTTCTTGTCTTGTAAAGATTGCACGGATGCATCCATTACCTTTGTGCTCAAGGGGAAGGAAAGCTGCTAGGAACACGACGTGAGACCGAGACCTGTGTAATCAGAAATGGCCACTGCACTCGTTGAGTCAATGCAAGAGCTTACGCTCAAGGAGCCTGAGGTGCGCTGATCGGGTGTGGGGGATCATGACAGCTTGTATCAGCTTGTTAGATTGCACCTCTCGTGTGGAGCCCTATGCACCAAGAGGCTTATGAGGGTTACGGGTGTGATGGATCATAGATGACTGGATGGCAGTTCAATGCAGTTCATAAATGTTCATAAATGTTCATAAGATGTTTTATCATATTTTCTTATAAGTTATACGTGTATATATATATACATATACGTATGTATATTAATTGTTGATCTCTGGGCCGGGAGTCTCGAGAGTCTCGAGAGTCGCGAGAGGTCCAGCAATCTGTGCAGTTTCGGGTGCCGGGCTTGGAGACCTTCGAGCTTCAGCTTCCCTCGGAGACCAAGGTCCGCGTGAGCCTTAGATGCTGAAGATATCTGAAGATCTGTGAAGATGTCAGCGATCTGTGAAGATCTGTGAAGATCTGCTTTGCGAGTCGTTCAACCATAATTGGTGTGCTGTCCATTGGAACACACATAGCATTTATAGCATTTATAGCATTTATAGCATCATACTCTATTTGCTCTTCTTGCTCTTCGGCTTCTCTGAGGCGATGTGAAGAAGATGGCTAAGGAATACTGCAACATCGAGCCTGAGCACATGCGCCTCATCTACAACGGCCGTCAGCTGAAGGATTGGGACACTCTGGAGTGCTACGACGCCAAGGCAGCTGCAATCGGATGACATGGTTTGACCGTGAGATCCAAACATGTTCCCAGATTGACACTTTTGAAACCAAAATTAGACGGGTAATGACGGGTAGTGCAAGATCCACAATGTTTGTGGTTGTCATGCAGGGAGGGTTCCTGAGTACCCCGTTATGCATGTTGCCGCCATTGCAGTGCAAGGTTGTTCATGTTGATCAAAGGCAGTTCCAGATGTTGCTTGGCCCCCTAGTCCTAACGGTTGCAAATACATTGCGCCCTCTGAAACCATTGAAATTGTAGAAAACTATGCAATGCCATGCAATGCTGAAGTATACATTGGTTCCTTCGTTTTCAGGCAGACAGCGCTGTGCAGATCCTCTTCACCGCAGGGCACGTCGCCATGCTGGGAGGCTGAAACAAAAGAGGAATCAGGATAACATATCAATGAATTTCGATTGAAGACCATTCCTTGTTTGAATTCATTTGATGAGGCATAACACAACATCAATACCTTTCAAATCCTTCCAACTGATACATTTCTTTATTGCATTTCACTTCATTTCACTGCACATCATTGCACTCCTTTGCATTCCTTTGCATTCCTTTGCATTGATTGCATATCATTGCACTGCATTGAATTTCATTGAATCGGAACATTTTCTAAATATTTCTCCCTCCACTGCCTAGCTCTACCAATTGATTCCTGTCAGGTGTGGGAGGCACTGGCGGCGGCCCACGTGGTGGTCATGGCGCTCAGCCACAGCGAAATCCCTTCAGCGCCCCTGTGCGTGGCCTTCCAGGGTCCAAGGCTTGTCAGAGTAAAATCAAAGCCGATTTTAGGTCCATTGCAAATTTTCGGAACCAACAGCAGAGTTTGAAGGCAGCGACTTGAGGTTGGATGATTTGTCGTTCATTTATGTTCTTTCATTCTCGAGAACCCGGTTTTTCCATCACAAAAGCGGCAGGGCCTGCGCAGCTCCCGCGTCTCTGGCCGTCCCGGCGGCATGGCCCTGATCCGAAAGTGACGTGGAACAAACTGATGAGTTGTGACTTTCTTTTCAGGGTTTGCTAAACAAACCAACGGTTTCTGAAGATATCCAGGCTGCAGATTGGACCACAAGTTTCAGTTCCGTCCGAGATCGAAGCGTTTTTTTTGATTTTTTTGGTTCAGATCTATAGAACATTTCCTGAGAACAAAGGTATGGCATCATGATGAAGCGTCAGGAGTTCCGTGAGAAGGCTGAGGAGATTGGCTTCGTGAAGTACCGCTGAAGCGCTGAAGATAGTTGAGAGTGGCAGTGTCAAACAGTGTCCGGGTCATGTGAAAGAGCGCGCTGTGATCAGACCACGGACAGAGAGCGAGTTTGTTCCGCAGCAAAAGACAGCGGAGTGCTGCTAGGGATTACCAATGAGAAGCTGTGACCGCCGTTTGTTTTGACAATCTTGGACCTTTTTTTGCAGCGCATCACAGTGTCTCCTAACTCAATATCCCCAGACACTCGCACATCTCAGAGAAGTGGAGATCTCATAGATTCGATTCTGAGGACCTGTGGTGACCTGCGGTGACCTACGGTGTCCTACGGTTTTGGTCGAAATCTGGATGGACCGTGGATCGAGCACCAGATCAGGATAGGTCACGTTAACAAACTTGAGCAACGCAGCAACGCCAGGAAATAAGGGGCAAATCTAAAGATTTTTTTAAGCCTTGACTGGAAAGGCTTCGATGAATTCTTGTTGAGATCACACCACTTGTTTGCATACATAGCAGCATACATAGCATTCTTCCCAGTGTTCCATTCTTTCCCAGATACTCAACATGTCATGAGTGCAGAGTAGGATGAGTAGGTTTGTAGCGGAATGAACATTTTGAAAACACAGAGATTTTACAAATGTGGCTTTGGAACATTGCGGCCCGGTGAGCTGATTCTGAAATGGCCTTGCAAGCGCCGCTACTGCCAGGCAGAGTCATTCGATGCCAAAATTTCAGATCTCTCAGTTGATTTGCTGTCGAATGAGTCATTCGTAGCATTCTTATGTCAGGTGAAAGGGCCAAGGCTTGGGAACTCAGCATTCCATTTGCGATCGTGGAATATCGTGGATGTTTTAAGGTTTTTCTGAAGTTTTTCTCCTTTTTTCCCATTGAGAACTCTGAGGCAGAGCTGCAATTGGACTCCGATGAGGATCTTGAGGGTCAAGGCGGGTCGTCAGGATCGTCACAAATCGGGCGGTCAGATAGGGTAGCGGAGGTTTCTCATTCCACATTCCAGTCTTCCCAACTTTGAAAATGACGATTTCAGTGAAAGAAAGGTGGCCACGAAAAGAGAACGTCGATGAATATTGAATTAACATGCATCTATACATTGTATACCTTATGGCCAAATTGAGTTTTTTGGGACCACAAATCTTCAGGCAAACAGCAGGTGGAAGTCTTCATGCAGAATTCTGAATGGGCAGCAATGGACAGTGACTTGGCTTTTGACTTTCAGCGTGAACCACGATGAAAAACTTTCAAAACCTTACAAACGCATCCGGCCTGTACAACTGAAGGCAGTGAGAGTGATGGAGATTGCGATTTGGACGATCGGCGAGATCGCAGCTTGGTTGCATGTAAGATATGTAATGTCGCCTGTCTGAATGACTGAATTTTGCCTTCGAGAATTTTGCCATGCGTGCGCTTGGAATCAGGTTATGCCCGGATTGCCCGAGCGCAGCAGAAAGCAGAAGCTGCACAGCGCTGGACAGAGGCCTTCGCAGTCAGACCCGTTTGGAGTGGCAGTACAAGAGTTTGAAGGGTTGGACGGTACAACTCTGTTGGAATGTTGAGATATTTTGAGAATTTTTGAGATATGTTTGATATGATATTGATATGTTGACATTCTGTTCACATTTTGGCTGACAGAATTGGAATATCCGATGTAAACAAGGCATTGCCCTGCAACAAGGCTGCGAGAACTGCCCCAAGAAGTCGGGCACATCGGCGTACGTCTGGAACTAAGCTTGAAACAAGCAAAATGACAAGTAATAAACACCAATAAACATGATAAAACAAGAAAACACAAGCAAAAGAGGAGCTTCACATTTTTCATATCACCTTTCTGGAGCATTTTGAGTTGCTCAGTGGCTTAGCGACGGCTTAGCGACGGCTTTCGAGGCGGTCGTTGCTTGGTGGTGCCTCCTCGTTTCAGCTGAGCATCGTGCAGATCCTGAGCTTTTTCTGGTGTCTTGTCGGCTTTCTCGTCAGCCTGCGGCGAAATTATGCGTTGGAATTGCAGATGGCTTCGAAAATCTTTGTGACATCTGTCTGTGTTGGTTTGCAAGGAGTCTGCCAGATGGGGACACAAGGGACGTTTCCAAGCTTCACAAGCTAAGGTTAGAGACCTGGATGAACATGTTCGCACTCTTCCATGTGGCCTATGCGGGAGACTGGATTCATGTGCCTTCCTGCATCCAAGGGGCAGATAAAGTACTTGAGAGTAAATCCAGATGCTGCAAGCATCTTCAAACACTGCCTTTGATGCACCATGATGCACCAGATATCAGATATGACCAAGATCGATTTTCATATCTCAGGAGCTTTGTGTGGCTTCAGCAGAATCATTTTCTGTTTTACATGGGTTACATTTCCCATCGATTGCTCCAAGGCTGCGTGTCTGTTGCCTTCGCAACTTCTGGTAGCCCTCATCCAGCGATTTGGCGTGTAAATTTGTTGCGGAGAGAGTTTAGCAAAGTTTAGCAAAGTTTAGTAAGGGTGTTTGATGTGTTTGATGTGTTTGATGTGTTTGATGCGTTTGATTAAGCCAGTGTTGATCCAGCACCCAGTTCGTGAGACTTTTTTGGAGAAAGAGCTTGGTTGACCTCGGTTTATCTTGATTTGCTCACCGGGATTTTCCAATGTTTTCGCATGTCGATCTTTTCATAATGTTTTCAGTACTTTTCCAGGATTTTTCCACGATTTTCCCAAGGAGCTACTTGGCACTGCATGATTCAGAGCTGGAGCGGCGACGTGTGTGGCTGGCCACGATGGTCTGCGGCAGCTGCTATGCTCTTTGCCAGGGCGCCCAGGGCACAGATGCAACGCAGATGCAACGCAGATGCAACGCAGATGCAACCCCTACAACATCCCTTGCAACATCCCTTGCAACATGTTGCACCAAAACAACATACAATATATATATATATACAGTGTCAATGTTGGTCAACACATGTTGTACATTGTCGTGTTGTGTCAACATGTCAGCGTGATGCAGATTTTTCAAAGAAATGGCAACTGATCGGAAGAGTTGCAAAACATTGCTTTGACATTGCACTCGAATATTCTACTTGAACATCTGGGGATTGAAGTTCTTTGTGGATGATGGCCAATGCTTCCTCTCAAATGCCCGCAGGTTATGACTTAATGATAATCGTGGTCTGTGGTTTGTTCAGCGCCTACACGCTGGTGGTGATTTGCCGGCTGTTGATGGAGGGTGTACCTGACAAACTGAACCACTTCAAAACGCCCACAGGCACGGCAACACCATGCATGGAATTGGACATGAGAAGCAGGCAAAGCAGGGAAGGTTTTTTTCCATGCGCAAAATTTGGAGTTTCACACTGCATCCAGTTTAGTTCTCTAGCTGATAACTAGCTGATATTGCTGATATTGCTGATGCATAGTCAAAAGCAGTTGGAAGGTGGCCCCTTTGAAAGCGTCGACTGGATGTTCAGCCGCCGGAGTTTTTACGGTGGTGATGTGGGCTCCTTTGACTGCCTCATCCGTTTCATGACGGGGAAACCGGCGGGGAACCGGATGAAACCAGAAAAGCGGTGCGTTGAGTCCTTTAGGAACCTACGTTCTGTTGCAGGCACTAGAACATCTAGAACACAAGGAAACCTGAAGCTATGAGTTCATAGAGTCAGAATCAGATCAGAGATGTTTGAAATGGAGTTGAGTCAACATCTATCTAACCATCTCTGGGAAATTTTTGATTTTGCCAGGGTGGGGTTTTGATTAAAGCCATGGTGATGAAGTGAAATCAGGTGAAACCAGGATTGGTCTGTTTGGATTCTTGGGGGCCTGGCAGGACTGGAGCACCAAGAGTCGTTTGCCTGATGCACCTGCTCAGATGCAGGAATTTGGACCTTCACCGGGTCAAATGACATCAATAGCAACAACCTGCTTTCATCTTCTTTCCATCATATGACATCATCATATCGAAGTATATTGAGGCGTTTGACATGAGACCCCCAGAAGGTTTGAAATTGTCTTGACAGAGGTGTGCAACTGTGCAACATGTATTTGTACAATTTTGCAGACAGTTTCTGAATAAGTTACAAACCGCCGGTACTTGCGAAGGAGAAGTTGGGACTATGACTTTTGGATATTCTTTGTCACATTGGCCTTGAACGTAACAAGCATGGTCCAGGCGTGTCTTGGCACACAATTGTCCAATGGCTCCAAGACAAAGATGGAACAAAAACGGTCAACTTCTTCACAAGATATTCACAAATCGGAACGCCCGATGTACAAGTCATTCCAAACAGAGGTTCATCATGGTTCATCTAGTTTGGAGTTCTTGGAGTTGCTCTGAATGCCCGTGAAATGGACTTTGAAATCACATTCTTAAGACCTAAGGATGGTCCTCTTTGACTTCAAGGTGTCAGCCTTCATTCGGAGGCGAAGGGGAACGAAAAGAATGGTGAAGGATGTGAAACGGTGAGGATGGGCGCAGGATACGCGAAGTGTGGTGGGGTGATGTGAAGCATTAGACTATGTGTTTTTGCAGTTTTACTCTGTGTTTCCGTGCCATTGCGCTTTCTGCCAAAGCCTCGCTGAAGCCACTCTGCCAGGCAGTACGCCCTGGAGTCTCGCTACTTTCAAGGTCAAGAAACCGCCACTGACAGTCAGATAGCAGATTAAGCATGATTAAACAGATTTCTGTTCATTCGACTGTTTTAGCGACGGATAAAGCTTAAGGGTGTTGCAAAACATTTCTGCAGTTTCGTTCCCTTTCAGGCAGCCATTGCGCGCTTCGTTTGACAGAACTACTTCTCCGTGCACAAACTTTGGTTGGCTTTGCTGCTTGGCCGAGAGTGGTTCCAGCTCCACACAAAAGTCGACAGCAAATCAGTCACACTGTCACAACCACTTGGTGTGGGTAGTAAGTACGCCCATAGCGCCCATAGTCCCAGAGTGGTTCACATTACTTCATCACATTTCATCACACTATCATTGGAAAGCTTTGGTGAACGTTTCTGTCGGCTCAGTTCTTCTCCCAAGGCCAGTTGCGTGTTTTATGCCTTTGGCCACGAGGGTGCAGCTGCTGCCATGTGCCTTGTTCATTCTCGTTTCATGCGTTCGTAGCAGCGGTTCAGTGAGAAAGGCGATTCATTGCAAAGAGCACTGAATCAACATTGAGAGCTTGTTGATGCTATCCAGAACAATGTTTGAATCAGAGGATTCTCACAAGCATCTTGTGATCTGCAAAACGCGAGTAATCGTCAAAATTTGGACGCCCACAAGACTGCAAAATCCGTCCTGAGATTCTTGGACTACCTCGTCAGTTCTACTGCTTTGAGCGTTCTGTCGGGCTGCTCTGTGAAGGTGCTCCTGTTGGGAGATCCGGGTCCGTCGGGTCCGTCGGGTCCGTCGGGTCCGTTGTTCACAGGACTTTTGGGTTTGCTCCCCTTGCTTCAACACACTTCTACTATCTTCTATTGATTCCATTTGATTCCTACATTTCTATTCTTTTCTTTCAGATTTGTTGCTTCAGACGTTGGAGATGATTTGACATGATATGACCATGTTTTGCTCCGCCTTGCGCTGTCTCCCGACTCCTGCAGACCTTGGTGCTCAGCCTGCCGCTCTACATGATTGACATCAGCCGCTATGTGGATGAACAAGGACACCATGTGGACACCATGTGGACACCATGTGGGCGCCATGTGGCCACACTGTGACATGCTATGACATGCTATGACGATGACGGCACAACATGACTGCACAACGCCTCCCTCAGCTGACAGTGATGATCTCTGCGTTTCAGGAGTTGTAACACCTGCAAGACGCCTCTCCCTTTGGGTGGCCTGTCAGCGCACCTTGGCACTGACAAGCACGAAAGTGACTCAGTGACAGCCATAAAAAGCATAAACAGTTTCCATCAGTTTCCCCTTCCTAAAGGATCCTAAAGGATCCAAGGCATCCAATGTTTCGTTTAAACAGCATACGGTAACCCCGGTACGCCAAGAACATTCCAGCTGGGTGGCGAGGATTACAGGCACCAGCATGTTGAAAGTTGCTGCAAGGAACAACCGCGCAATTTTTCGGAAAAATCAAAGGCAAGTGGTTTCGCTGAGGTGCAGCCTTGCTTGGCCTAACCGTTCTTCTCCTTGCCTCCGAATCATGGCTGGTGACAGCCTCAAGCTGAACACTCGAAGCAGAATGACCTTTGATGAAGACATTTTAGCTGAGAAAAACGTGAGGTTAGCAAAGAAGCAGCAGGCATGGCTGTCTTATTTTGCAGCTTGGCATTCCGGAAAGGCGAAGGTATTCGAAAACACTACAAAACCATGTGCATGGACAGTCAGAAATTTGGAAAAAATTGGAAGCATCCTTACAAGATTCGGGATAGCCAGTGTCAACCCTCACTTAAGACTACTTAGGATCTCTTCCCAAGCATCAATTAGCAATGAGGTATCCTTTTTCAATGTGTGTCTTCAGCCGGTCTTTTCCAAAGAACTTCGCCTGGTTTCCACTTTGACACCAAGGCGCCCAGCTGCTGTTGAGCTTCAGTCGTGCTGGCGCACGACCCTCGGATCTCCACGCGGCTGCCAAAAGAGGCGATCTGCGACAGCTGCAGCAGCGCTTGGCCGAAGGCGTCGGCGTCGGCGCCCGCTTCTGCGAGTCCCGTCCAGTCGGATCGACTCGGATCGACAGTTTGAGAAGAGCTGTGATGAAAAGATATGAAAAGCATTTGAAAAGCTGTGTTTGGTTTGTTCATTTCGGGTCTTTCAGCACATCTATGTTGAACCATGTTGAACCTTTGTTGCTGTTTTTGAAGGCTATGATGTCTCACGACCGCAATGCACTGCGCTCCGGGAGACACCACTGCACTTGGCCATTTCCAATCGACATTTGGATTGTGTTGCTTGGATTTGCTTGCGAGAATTTTGGGCTTGTGGAGGATGTGCATTGGAAGTTTCTTCTGTCAGAGTGACATGAATCGACGATCAACCGAAATATCTTCAAGATCAACAGGAACGATCGAAACATGTTTTTACAATGTGTCCTTGTGCTGCAGTCCTTAAAATGAAAATCGACAAAAAAAACATTTTTGATTTATCGCTTCATACTATCGGAGATGTTCGAGATGATTGGGATGCCAACCATACTTGAAAGAACTACACAAGCATTCAAAGATTGGGCCCCTTCCAGTTACCAGCAAATATAACACCAGCTGAGATCTTTTACAACTTTTACAACCCATAACCTTATTTTTTTATCCCCCACCCTTTAACCCTGGAATATTTTTTGGGGGGGTAAGGCAAGAAATTTCTGAGAAATATTTCACCTGACCACGTGAAATATACCCCCCCCCCACGTGTTTCTTGGGCTTCGAAAAAACGTGGGGGGGGGTCCTCCGGATGCCACATTTTAGCCCAGAGATGGTATGACACACCCTTTCATTTTGCGTAAAACGAGCGCGCGTCTTCTACACGCCGACGCTGTTCCTTTTTGGACCTTTGTAGTCCTTGCGCGGGTAGGGTCCACACGCAAACACACAACTAGGTAAATGGTAACTGCCGGTTTCCAAGAAAGTAAATAAGATAGTGAACTTGCCAAACAGCCTTCAGAACATGACATTCAGCCTTGAATTCAACCACGCCCAGAGACCATTGTAGACCAGATTTTTTTTAGCTGAAATATTTCACTTTAGGGAGGTGAAATATTTCTAGGTGTGGGGGGGGGGAGACCCCTAAAGTGAAATATTTCAGTTTTTACCCCCCCCCCACCCCCCCTAAAGGGGGGGGATATTTTTTTAACATTTCTAAGGTTTTCCAAGCACAGTTCAAAACATTGTTGTGAGTTTCTAACTGGTCGAGGCCAAGAGGCTGCTTGAGGATGGCGCGGATCCCCACCTGCCCGATGGCCATGGGGACACGGCGCTGCATGTGGCCTGCCGCCTGGGCCACTCGGGAGCGTTTGGTGAATTTTTTGTTACATAATATGTTCATATATCATATATCATATGTTACATACTATGTTCATATATATATATATATTCAATACAAAATTGATATAAAATGATACATATATATATATATATATCATAGAGTTATCAACAGCATGCTTTAAACATGTTTGAAACACGTATCTAAGGAATCCAAGAGATCCTCTAAGAGGTTCTCTAATTGATAGATGCAGATATCTGTGGCAATCTGTAGTCAGGCCATGTTAGGCCTTTAGACTTCAAAGGATTCGTGTTTGTTGAGGTGAAGCATCCTTCATCCAGCAGTTGCTGGTCCCATTGCCAGAGGTCTGTACTCGGGATTCGACCTTTTGACACATGTGACACATGTGACACATGTGACACATGTAGACTGGTTGGAAGTGCTGTCAGAAGTCCTAGGTTAGTAGGGCTCTGTATGGTTCTCTCCTGCCAGGCTGGAGAGGACTACCAGGTGCGGAATGTGGCACAGCGAAACGTTTGGGGTCAGTCCCCAGCGGAACTGGCCTCCAGCGCACCAGAATGGCTTCAGCGCCATTTGAGGCCATATCGTAATCGATCATTTCTATCAATGTCTATCAAGCTACAGCTTGTTGTGCCATATTGTGCCAAGATACTCAAGTCGTCCCAGTCTTTGTCCATGCGAAACATGTCAGGGAGCAAGAGAGGCAGGAACTGAAGCACTTCGAAGAGTGCAAGAATCAACCTTTGGTTGAAAGGCTCGGTTGGAGCGAATGATGCCGCGCGTAGATTGGATCCCAAGAACTTTGAAGTTTGATCTGATATCTGTATAATACCTGGGCAGGTGCGATGCAGAGGAGCTTGCAACCTTCTTTGGTTTGCCTTGGGATAGGCAGGAGTTGAAGTCATGTTTGCTACAGACTAGAATATCTAGAATGTGTCACTTGGATTGCAAAACTGTGTATGAGTTTTCAGCATGATTTGAGATCCTGATGCAGAATTGACTTTATCTTTGTCGCATGTTTGCATCCCGTAGGCACGAGTATGCCAAAGCTCCGCAGGATGTACAGAAAGGCACGAAGCATCACGAAGCTATATGAACACTGGCAGGTTGTGGCAGGTGTTGAACAAAAAACATGACAGGCACGGAAGTGAAGGAAACACCGAGAGACGTTTTGGTTGTTTGCTTCTCCGCGCCAGGGAGGAAGACGGGACTGGTTTCCTTCCTCTTCTCCCGGAGTGTCGGGGATCAGCTGGCGAAAGTCCTTGATGGCCTTCGACAGGACAAGGAGCGTCTCGGAAGGTGGATGTTTGATGATGTTTGCAGCAATTTGCAGTATCCATCTGTCATCAGTTCATATCATTTCACCCTCTGCATTCACCCTTTTCAAACCTTTTCAAACGAAACAGAAGTGTTGGGGTCCCGCAGTGTCACTTCCCAGGATGGCTTCCACATAATGTCTTTGAAGCCGGTCAAGGCACTTGGCTCTGGAGGCCCTTGCAGCCGCAGCGAATTGTGCTGTTTCAAATGTCTCAAATTCTCCAAGGCCTTATTTTGTTCAGATGTGAATTCATTGGAGAAATATGGAGGTTATGCGGAGGCATTTGGCTTGTATCCCCAGCTCGTCAGAACTTTCTCCTAGCAGCCTAGCAATTCACCATGGCCAACAGAGTCAGAAGGTTGGTGACACTTGCTCTACTTGGCTTCCTGTGCCATGGGACCACGACATTCTTCTTGGGCCTGTCGAAGTTGTTCTCGAGAAATCAACAAAGTGGTGCAGACGGACAGCGAGCGATGGTCTTGCGCTCACCTGAAGAAGTGATCCTTCAGCACGTGCCTCTCTGGGAGAAACTGGAACCCGGTACGAAAATTGTGGTTGTCGGGAGACCAGGAAGTGGAAAGAGCACTTTGCTGAACTCAATGATCGGCCATTTTAAGTTCAGGTCTGGCTTGTCCTTTGGAGGTGGAAAGACTCGCAAATGGGAGGCTGTCACCATGGAAAACGATGTGACTTTCATTGATACGCCAGGACTTTCAGACCCGGAGCTCCGCAAAGAAGCTGCAAACAACATCACGGCTGCCTTGAAGGAAGGTGGAAAATTCAAAATCCTTTTTATGCTTACAACACTTTCTGGCCGAGTAAGTCCTGAGGATGTGACAAGTATGAAGGTTATTCTAGACGCAGTGCCAACCATATCTGAAAACCAGTTTGGCATCATTGTGAACAGGCTTGGAACTGCTGAGTATGAAGGATTGAGACGTTCCAAGCAAAACTTTGCGGACTTCTTGAAGCCGATATGGGCTGGCTTGAACACTATCACAGTAAAAATCACCCTATTGAAGGAGGATGAAGCACTTGCTGGCTCGGAGAATCATGTCAAGACATTTCCGGACCTGGAAGAGTTGGTCATGAGCGTACCGACAATTGAGATTGAGCCTTGCACTGTGAGAGACGTGGAGAGCCGCAACTATCAGGAAGTGCTTGAAGATTTTGAACGCCTATCCAATGACAATGCAAGGATGAAAGAGGAAATCCGGAGGAAAGCGCCACGATTGATCAATGCTGGTCCTGACTGGACTTCGGGTGACGGGGAGGATTCTGGTTGGGCCTGGGGTGGAGATTCAGATCGCAGCTCTGGGCGGAACTGGGGTGAAGGAAAAGATGACGGTTCTGGATCACTTTCTGGATGGTGGGGTTGGGCAACGTGGGCTTTGTCCGCCCTGCTTCTACTGTTTGCTGCCCTTTAACGCTTTTTAAAAGTTTTTTTCAGAAGACTGTTGTGTGGTACGCGACAGTTGAATCAGTTTTGTGGTGCATCAAAGAGTGGATGGGTCGCAAGATTGTCTTATAGCGTCAGCAAGTCCGCTGACCTTTTTCAAAAAACGACCGCATAGCTAGGCAGAACGGAGAAATAGCTTGAGATGATGAATGCCTGCTGCGGTAAAGCAAGTGAGAGCCAATGCGGACTTGAATTTTACAGTTTCTTCTTGGCATCAATTTGGAACACTGAAGAATGAAACAGAAATTGTTTGTGTTGCAGGATTTGGTAAAGTCCTGAAGGTCCTGGACAAACGCACGCAGAAGCACTATGCCATGAAACTGCAGCCAAAGGACAGCTGGACCTTTCAAGGAACAAATTCTCCGAATAGATGGGTTGTTGTTGTCTGGGCCCTGCTGGTATCCTGCGGTTCCATGCTTGCTGAAAGAAGTGCCGGTCATGACTGGTCATAAATTTGATTTGTTTGGCAGGACCGCACCACCAAATATGCTGTACGTGAAGCGCAGGCTTGGTAGGGTTGCTGGTTGGAACTGGAAACACATAAAATAAGCCATTGCACGTTGCTAGCGCAAGTTGTTGCCATGTATGTTTCATAGTTCTCGAAGGGCAAAGGAGGGCATATGATTGTTTCCATGTCTTGAGCCTTTTTGCTCTTCTCAGAAGCTTTCGGCCATTGTCAGAGGCTCTTCACAGCTCTTACCATGCCTTTATCGTGGGACTGGTGCACATTTTCCAAACAAGTGCCCACTACTGCATTGTCGGATTGCTCAGAAGCTGGTTGCATCAACTCAATTTAGTATGAAAGATATTGCCAGGTTTTGTTCGTGTTTGCGCCTTTTGCTTTAAGTTTCTTCCAAGGTCATGGAACTGTGCTTGGAAAATCTCAATGTGACTCGGCATGAAACTTTTTTTTTCAGTCAATGTGAGTCAATGTGTATTTGTTTCGAGTGTCTGCTTTTTGCGGTGGCAGTCTTTCGTTTCAAAAACCATCCAAGGCGCGCATCCTGCGAACGAGACACGGTTCGGGCTGTGCAGAGGGTTTGCCCGGTCCCCTTTGTGCACGCTACACGGCTTGTGTGGCCCTTGCTTTGGAATATCTCCACATAAAGGACTGAACACGTGTTGCGGAAGCCAAACTCTTGATTCCACTACACCAGGCGATTTCAAGCACTTGATTTTCTCTGCACCCAAACGACAAAATGCCCGGATGATATGATAGCACCACTTGGAAAGTCATGACTCTGTTGCTCCTAAGCCAGATCCAACGTCAAGACGGCTTCAGACGGCAGGAGATCGTCTTTCGAGACCTGAAGCCTGAGAATGTCCTGGTCTAGGGCTGATCTGTGGATTGCAGAGACTTGTGGACTTCCCTGACCCGAAAATGGAATCATTCCAATTCATTCCAATTCATTCCAGAGCACCTATGAGCACCTCACCCTTTGTCACCCTTTGAGTCCTTGAGTGTCACCTCAGTAAAGAGATTCCCAGCTTATCCAGCTTCGACGCTTGACTGAGATCACCAGTGGTGTGGACGCCAATGGCGTGGCCAAGCTTGCAGACTTTGGTTTGGCTTGCCCCATGCGCTTGGAGGAGCGGAATTGTGGCGGCTGGAAGCATTGGAAGTCTCAACGAATCACTGATCACATCTGATCACATTTGTTCACATCTGTTCACAGGAAAGCAACACCACTCCTCAGAACTTCAACTCGATCTTCGATGGTAGTGGCTTTCCAACTCCTGAAGCAGGCGTGCTTGTCCCGATTGCCGTTTTTGGCGATATGAAACACGATGAAACATGACGAACCATTTCTTTCCATTTCTCAATTTCAGAGTCTGATTTCGGGTATACCGGGTAGACTTGATCAGCCAGGCACACCTGCGTTCATGGCAGCAGAGGTTTTTCTGCGCTGTGCGACACCCGTGGACCTTTCTGATACCGAGGTGCCTCAGCTGTTCAGAAAATCTCTGGGAGTAAACAAAACGCCTCATCCTACATTATTAAGAGCGCTGAATGTGGCAAAACAAATGAGCATTGTTTGTTACAGACTATAGGTATTTACAGACAGTAGTTGGCACTGCCCAGTTGCATTTATCTCAGAAATTCTTCAGGGCAGAGTGTTGCGATATAGATGCTCCTACCTGATGGAATCTAATTGGAATTTTTGAATATTGTTAATGAATCCTGTGCTTCAGACGGGCCATCAACTCGTGCTCCTTGTGTCATTTGTGTCATTCGCCTCCTGTGTTTCCCACCAGGCTCGATCAGCACGAGCAAGGCGAATGGCAGCGAGGGACTGGTTCGCACTGGGCTGCTGCTCCTTGGTTTGAGACACTCGAAATCCACAGCAGAAAGGAATCTTTCAGCACAATGTCATGCGAATCAAGTTACTGAAGAACCTCAGCTTTTTGATCATGGGTCTAGTTGGAGCCTATGGATGAGTCTAGCTGATTTATGAATTCAAACTGGAATGAATATATCAAATATATCCCACATCGATCCCGAATGCAATGCCAAAGGTCTTCTGCTCACTCTTCTGGGTGAACGAGGAGGACGCCTTGCTACGGCGCAGAGCCGCGAGGTACGATGTAGAAATGTGTTGCAACTGTGCAAAACTGCAAAAGGAGCAGTCAAAGAATGACAAACGCATCCGATCATTTCAATTTCGTCGATTCCTCGGAATCAACTTGTGCGAACTATACATAGAATATACATAGAATATAAAAATGACTATAATTTATATAAATAGAATAAATGCATCAGTTGCTTCCAGCGACAAGCGGCGAGCTCCGTCGCTGCGTCAGGTTCTGCTGCCGTTGGAAGGCCCGCAGCTGTCAGAGGCGCTGCGCCGCGCCCTGCGGGAGCGCCGCGCAGAGCCAGCAGCGTCACTTGGACCGAGAAAGGGAAAAAGGGAAATGACATATGAACAAAACATATATGTATATAATTATTTATATGCAACATAATATGTATATAATAAAATACCAGTAGTACGGTGGCGGAAGTTTCAAAAATAGGAAACCTATAGGAGAGGTTGGTTGTTGTGAATCAGGGATGGCAGAGCGAAGCCACTGATGGACCGAAAGGTGCTTGATCTCTCTCTCTCTCTCTCTACCTACCTATCTATCTAGCTGTCTAGTTTTCTAGCTATTTGTCTATCTATCTATCTATCTATCCATCTATCTATCTATCTATGTATCTATCAATCCGTCTACCTTTCTATTTATCTATCCATCTATCTATCTTTCTTTCCACCTATCTATCTATCTATCAATCTATTTATCTATCTATTTTTCTATCTATCGATCTATCTATCTCTCTCTCTCTCTTTCATCTAATTACCTATCTATCTATCTATTTATCTGTCTATCTATTTATCTATCGTATCCTATCTATCTATCTAGCCAGCTATCTATCTAGCTATCTATCTAGCCATCTATCTAGCCATGTATCTAGCCATCTATCTATCCTATCTATCTAGCCATCTATCTATCCTAGCTATCATATCTATCCTATCAATCCTATCTATCCTGTCTATTCTATCCTATCTATTCTATCCTATCTATCTATCTATCTGTCTATCTATCTATCTGTCTATCTGTCTATCTGTCTATCTGTCTATCTGTCTATCTGTCTATCTCTATCTATCTCTCCATCTATCTATCTATCCATCCTATCTATTCTATCCTATCTATCAATCTATCTATCTATCTCTGTCTGTTTGTCTGTCTATCTGTCTATGTGCCAGGTTGAAAGCGAAGCTCTTCTGCGAGACTTCCTCATTTTTCGAACTTAACAACATCAAAAACAGAACAATTCTGCGACACTTCTTTTATTTTTCAACCTAACAACGTCCAAAACCGCAGCAATTCTGCGAGACTTCCTCAATGTTTGAACTTAACAACGTCAAAAACAAAGCAATTCTGCGAGACTTCCTTCAAAAATGGAAAGTTGAGTGCAGCGCTGGGAGCCTCGTGCCAATGCGTTTTGCGATTTTTCCACTCCACCTGTGTAAAGTATTGCGCCTGCCACGAAAAATTGATGCCAGGTCATACGACGTGCTGCACCTGTCACGCAAAATCATCTCAGCAAACCTGAAGATCTGACACTCCAAAATGCAACCCCTCTCAGGAAATGAGCGCCCTGACCTCCGAACATCTCTGATGAACATGTCTTTTGTACTGCACATGCCACGCGAAATGCATCTTTGAAGATCCTCTTCAAATGCCCTACGCCTGCCATCGTTTCTGGAAATGCTGCAAAACCCTCACGTTTTGCTCACTTTTGACAAGGTGCACAATCCTTTGCGCCTGCCACGCAAAACGACATCTGAACCTCCAAAAGTGGCGCGAACATGTAGTGTTTTGTACATTTTCACTTCGAAATGTTCTTCGCGCCACAACGGCGTGCACTTTTTCGACTCACAACTTCCAAAAGTGGTCCGACACTGAAGTGTTTTGCACATTTTCACTTCGAAATGTGCTTCGCGCCACAACGGCGTGCACTTTCTCGACATCTCAACTTCCAAAAGTGGTCCGAGAATGGTGTGTCTTGTACATTTTGACTTCGAAATGTGCTTCGCGCCACAACGGCGTGCACTTTCTCGACATCTCAACTTCCAAAAGTGGTCCGAGAATGGTGTGTCTTGTACATTTTGACTTCGAAATGTGCTTCGCGCCACAACGGCGTGCACTTTTTCGACATCTCAACTTCCAAAAGTGGTCCGAACCTGGTGTGCTTTGTGCATTTTGACTTGGAAATGTGCTGCGCGCCACAACGGCGTGCACTTTTTCGACATCTCAACTTCCAAAAGTGGTCCGAAGCTGGTGTGTTTTGTACATTTTGACTTGCAAATGTGCTTCGCGCCACAACGGCGTGCAATTTTTCATCTCTCATCTGGCCAGCTGGCTCCGCACCCGCCGCTTTAGCCTACTTTTCGACCCTCCGGAGCCCCAAATCATTGGAAAAAACACAGTGTTTCGCGACTTTCCTACCTTTTCTCGCATCTGCATCTTCTTTCTTCTTACTCTTTCTCTTCTACTCTTCTTTCTTCTAATCTTTCTCTTCTCTGCCTCTTCCCTTCTCTGCTTTTCATCTGTCCATATTGTCGGAAGTTTGACTTCTAAACTTCCTTCGATAAATTGTGGTTAAAGGAGAAATACTCATGGAAGTAAGCATTCTGTAGAATATGTTGAACATAAATGTAGACATTTTGTTGATGCCTATGACATTGCATAGTATATGTTCACCTCTCAAGGATTGTCGTGAGATTCTGGGCTCGGTTTTGCCTTCCCCTCCCGACTGCACCAAGGTTGGAAATCACTGCAGCTCTGACTGCACCTTTAGAGGAACGTGCTGGACCCAAGGCGCAGATGCTTTGAGATCTTTGGATCTGTATGGAGCATTGACAATGTATCAATGTATGATCTTTGGACTCTTTGGATTTTGTTGATGCATCTTTTTATTCATTTTTTACTCTGCGTTCAACGCTCCGCGAGGAGCTTCGAACCAGCGCCTTTTTGGAGTTAGCCATGGTAGAGATGGAGCAAGAAGCCTTGGCCTTCGAAAACAGCAGAAGCATTTCTGGAAGGCCCTGGACTGACAAAGAATAGGAAAAATGAGAAAGGTGAGAAAGATGAGAAAAACATAGAAAGACTGGAGGAATTCAATTTGAATTCACTGTTTTCACAGCCTGGAAAGACTTTCCCGTTCAATGCCCATTGCAGCTGTTCTACCGTGAAATTTCTGAAAGCCAGGAGTAGCCGCCGCTGAAGGAGGCGCTCCGGATCCTTGATGTCAGCGAGAAAGTTGTCGTTTTGAACGTCTGAAGTGATCAGACTGATCAGAAGTCTAGTGAAAGATGTGAAAGATGTGAAAGATGTGAAAGATGTGAAAGATGTGAAAGATGTGAAAGATGTGAAAGATGTGAAAGATGTGAAAGATGTGAACGTATCTGCTGTCCTTCTCAGCGTTGGGTTGGCCACAAAGGTCATATTGTCAAATGCGCCAGGAGTTTCTTGCAAGCTCCTTCTGAAAGTGAATCCCTGTAGAGGACACTCAGATCCTCTGTTTAAGGTCGAAAGATATCGAAAGATCATTTACAAAGATCAGAGCTTCAGTTTACGGATCAGATCCTGGATTCGGGAAGTGGGCCTCTGCCCATGGCACAGCATGCTGCGGCCTCCTTGTAGGAGTCTGGAAAGCCGGCAAGAAACGGGCTGGATGTGTTTAAAGCACAAGCAGTCTCTAGATTTCTCTAGTACATCTCCAGTATACGTATACTTAGTATCTACTAAGATTCTACTTAGTATATACAGTTTGCACATGTCCACAACATGTATTTATGGAGGTTCTGTGAAACGCATTCTGACGGCTGAAGCTAGATACAACTGATATGATGAACACAAACACACACGCACACACACACACACGCATATGTATATATATATAATATATATATATGTATATATATATATATAGGCTCAAGGCTGGGGGTTCCCCGGGGCTTCCAGGAACCCTCAGTCTTGAGCCTATACTATAAACGTCGTTATGGTATAGAGATGGGGGGTGGGGGGGTGGGGGGGTGTGAAATAACGTCATGTGGAGCGCGTTGGATTGAGAGTTGTGGAAACCTTGAGGATGTTGCTTCGTTGAAGATGTTGTTACGTTGCAGAAGGCAAATGGTGCTCTCGCTCCAAGCAACTGCTTCAAAAAGCCTTTGTGGGCGTGAAGCTGAAAAAGGTGTGATGTTCATTTCGTCCATGGTTCTCCAGTGAATTATGACATTTTCTAGTTATCAACAAAACGACCTAGAATGCATGAAACCGCAATTCCAATGGTTAGAATGTTGCACACATGTTTGGCCATCCATGGAAGATGTAAATTTATCATTTTTCTGCGCGGACAAACGTCAAGTTTATCCGCGCCGACATTGAAACTTTGGCTGATCAAACACTCTCAGAGAAAAGCATAAACACTGTAAAACACAGTGTAAAATCAACATTTTCCATATCCATACAAATGCAATTGGCTTCCGGGAACCCCCAGCCTT